>OY744529.1:46538061-46543061 GCA_963556195.1 Sepiola atlantica
TAGAGATGAATCAAAGTGAATGAGAGAGTGAGGAGATAATAGACGAAAGAAAGAAGAATACTCCGGAGAAAGAAATTGGAAAACAAGATTGAGCTGGCTTTTATAATAACAATTACGACCCAATTCCTTAGGTTCTTCCATTCAATCTGCGCGTTTATCGATGTAAAGCCTATTTCAAATGTTAGCGTGACAAACCGACTGACATACACAATTTCTTATAGAGATGATTTGACATATCTAGTGAGCCAAAAAAGCGAGAAATTCAGTAAGAACCATGTAAGAATTGTGTGAGGAGGCAGGAGTGGAAGTAGTATTATGTTGTGACACGATACAGCATTTTACTGGTGTGATATTAGCTGATTAATTAAGTTCAATGCATCAGGGAACAACGTATATAGAGAAAGAGGGTTCACCACACTTTCGAGTGAGAGGATTTACTGAATATTTTGTTGTGTAAATAAATATAATTTTTAGTTTAGTTATTCGAGACTGATTGCAGGTGTGAGTTTTATTTCTAAGACTCTAAGATCTTATTTTTATCTTATTCTGTATAATTTTGAATAATTAAAACTAATTATCAAAACAATAATTTTGAAAAGTCATTTTCATTTACAATTTAAAAGGTAAGACTAATCATAAGAAGATCCAATCGATATACAATTTAAATGCTCACAGGGATGACGAAAAAACGATAAAGTGTTTCAATATTCGCTATATTGTGTCATTAATGGAGACTCCCCATACATGCGTTAAACGAAGTCTTTCATTGACTGACCAATTGTAATATAGTATAAAGTGCGAAAAGATCTGTGAAAATTCTCAACGAAAGAATTAACTCTTTAGAGGTTCTTCAGAGAGAGAGAGAGAGAGAGAGAGAGAGAGAGAGAAAGAGAGAGAGAGACACGGGGAACGAGAGAGAGAGAGAGAGAATTGTAAAAATAAACGTATATTCAATCTTTTCTAAATAACGGAAGCACAAAGAAATATTATTTTGCTAGTCATGATATATCCAGTGTTTTGTCGTATCTTTGACCCGCGCGAGAACATTATACAACATTATACAATACTTAAGGCATTTTTCAATTTGCAGAAATTAAAAGCGAAAATCATTCTTATTTTCACATAACAAGCATTGATTTATCTGGATATTTTGTGAACAAATTATTCATTGCAAACCTCGAATCTGGGGTATTTGCGTATTTTTTATGTGACCTGATAAGTCACGCTCTAACTTGTTTGTCACGTGATAAACCACGCTCTAATTTCTTATGCCACCTGATGAACCACGCCCTAACTTTTATGTAACCTGAAAATGAACACCCTTTTTTGTTCCTAATATGCCACGACCTAATTTTTATGCTACCTGATAAACTACGCCCCACTTTTTTATGTACGCTGACAATTTTTTGTTTCTTATTAGCCACGCCCTACAGTTTATGAAACACATTTTAACGTATCTGTTTTTTATAGATTTTATTCCAGCGCGAAAATGACGTAAACAAATTGTTAGCTGATTTTTTTAACATAATTTTGGTATATTCTTTTAAGCTCATGAATCAGTGTTGCGATAACAATAACATCTAATATTAGAATTTATTTATTATAAACAACCTTAAATCGACGCTATTTAATGAACTCTTCTGATACTTGGGTTTATAGTTGCGCAGACGATTACATTTTATGGTGTTAAGTTACGCAAGAAATACATACCCAGACATACGAGAAGAAGTCACACAATTTCATTATATATATATATATATATATATATATATATATATATATATATATATATATATATATATATATATATATATAAGGAATTGGTAGTTTGCTTGAAGCATTGCAGGTAAACAAGTCAGTATGAAGGTGAGAATTCCGAGGAAGGATCAATGCAATGTTAAAAACTGGAAAAGTGGAAGATGGGATGAACAATAATAAATGCGAAATAAATCTCAGATCAATTTATTTATATTTAGAAAATTTTAATATAAAGACAGTAAATTGTAAAATTGGTGGGCTTACTGCTAAATATTTAAAGGTTCGAAATGGTATATATATATATATATATATATATATATATATTATAGTTCACCCCAAACAAGGCAGGCCGCCACTGTAGACGTAAGGGGCTACTGAGAAAAAAGGGCGAAGGTTTGAGGGGGTCAACTTAAATTAGGAGCGGAGCAGCGAGATGTCTGTTTACATTAGTTTTACATTTCTGCATGTTAGTAACGTCAGGAAAGCAGGGAGCAGAGATGGAGTTCCAGAGTCCAGTAGCACGAGGTAAGAAGCTTTTGGAGCAGAAAGCTCTTCAGCATCTGGGGACCTCCACAGTGTAGATTGTCGGGTTAGTCTAGTGAATTTACGTCGTGGGGGTACCAGAGCAGAAAACTAATTAGAGCATAATCCATTGAAGTACTTGTAAAACAAACAAGAAATATAATTAACTAACTCTGTGATGTAAGGTCAATCTAAAGCACATGTATGGTTTGGTCATCTGATTCTAACCTATGTTCCATAGTCAAGGAAAGGGTGTTCCGAACATAAACTCCTAGCCCATGCATATGTTTGTCAGAGTCCTTACGGTAGAGTGGAAGGTAATCAGCCATGTCAAAGTGGTGAGAGGGAATTGAGGATTGAAGGTTCCTTTGCACTTAGAGCTAGGATATCCGGGGAATTTGTGAAGAGAAAAGTTTCTACGTCGGTAATGTTGGTTGTAAGTCCCCGGATATTTGTGAATGCGAGCGAAGGCGAAGATGTTTTTTTGTTGGGTGTTAGGTTTAGGTTTTTATTTTATTTTGTAAATTCATGTTTGTTTTGAATGGGGAGGGCAAAGTGGGTGCTTGTTTGGTGCCAATAAGCTCACACAACCAGTCCATTAGTCGTGACTTGGGTCCCTAACTGTAGGGTCCCTTTCCATGCGCGACGTGGCACGTACAGTTACCCACGATATTATGCAACTGTTGACGGAGCAGCTGTTCTTAGCGCTACCTAAGAGTTAGGGCTTCTAACTACCAGTCGAAAACAACAGCCAGACAAGCTGTCTAAACTGTACCCTCAACCTGTCGGAACAAGAACGACCCAGACTAGTCATGTAAGACTTAGTGACAAAAAAATGTCCCCAAGTTGCCCGGATAGAGAGAAGGAGAGACGGTGTTTATTGCCTTAGCCAGGAAACAAGGCCAAGTACCAGGCGTCTTTAGAGGCGTTCCAGTGCGTGTACCTCTACACCTGGCTAATAGACAAAGAAGGAGTGCGAAGGCCGGACGATAGGCATATATATATATATATATATATATATATATATATAGTGAAACCGGTGAAACCTATGGAACATTTGTTAATTTTTTTGATTTTACTATAAAAAAGACCATCAGAAAAATTTAAAAAAATAAAAAAGTTTAATTAAACAGACGAATTCTATTATTTTTAACAATGTTTGCATAAATGAGAAATATATATATATATATATTTTAAAAGATGCGAATATATATATATATATATATATATATATATATATATATATATTCATTTTAGAAGTACTCAAGGGAAAATACTCAGTATAATTGCACACGATAACTTCCTTTTAATCTGTTTCGGTGAGCAAGAGCAAACGTCTCCACTCTAACATTTTTCTGAAACGGATGAAGTATTTTCAGAAAAATGGTCTGAAGTGAAAATATATATTCGTTGCTTATGATAGTGGAAGGAAAATACGAAAAAAAAAGACTAGTTCGAATCAAATTTTGATATGTCAGACGGATTTCTATTTGGGTCTGACTTTGAAAATCTTACAAGACAACTTTATATGTTAAATAACATAATGTACAAACAATAATAAAAAAGAACTAATATATTGACAAAATATGCAATATCTTGTTTATAGCATGGTAAAGTTCACATATGGAAACGTCTTTCTTTTCAAATATAGCGTAAGCATGACATTTTCAGGATTTTATTTTAAGCGCACAACGATTCGCATCTTTTAAAAACATCAATCGAAAGTCAGGTTAAAGGTTACATCAAAATAGTGCCAGGGTAAAGGTAACATTCTAGCATGTTTCATGAATTCAGTGATCATAAAGACAAGTTTTTTAGCCCGTCAGATTTGTGTCAATTATATTGAGATGACACATGGTAGTCTCGGAGTTGCGTTGGATCTGGAGTGAGCTTTACAGAGCGCAAACACTGGATAAACTCGAGATGCAATCTTCTGCCAGATAAGTCCAAATATGGAATACTGCTGACACATCTGTGGAGGTGCCACACGGAGCACTCTTTCATGCCTTGACATAGTATTTCGAAATCTAGTGTGGGGAGCAATGTCTTCTCTTCTCTATAACCGCTTTGTAACAGAAGAGATGCTGCTAGTCTCTCTCTACTCGATCGTGGTTTACATGGAAAGTGCTCGACTGAGCACCAGTCTTTGGTTCCCACTTGTAAGTCATTCACAGCAAGAACTCGTCTTGTCACCACAAGGAAAATACTTTCTTTTCTACTTCCATGTGGCTTGTGCCAGACGTAAATTCACTGGGCACAACGTTTTTTGCAAGGCTTTCCAAACTGATCCCCTTGGTCATCTTTAAGTCCAACGTCAACAAATTCCTGTCATTGACGTCCCCAAAAGTTACAGAAACAGTTCATACCATAGATCATATTAGTACTCTAATAGTGATCCTCATCTTTCAGCTGTCAATTATTCCCGTTTCATTATACTCGAGTAGCTCTTGGCCTTGATAATCGGTGACATCTAAAGTTAAAAAAAATATAAGTATGATAGGAAAGTGTTTACCCATTTAGGAGACAATCAACTTTTCCACGACGCTGGAATAGTCCTTTGGAAAGGAAAACGCTGGAACACATTGTTCCAGTGTCGCCACAGGAGTTGTCAGACTAACTTAGACCTAGGCACTTCCTCGTCCTACGACGTACGAGGTAGTCAAAGTGATCCATCATTTTCGATCTGAAGCCAGATTCACAACGTCCCTCCAGCTTCTTCT
>OY744529.1:46548061-46620561 GCA_963556195.1 Sepiola atlantica
TAAGGTTTAGGTTAGGGTTAGGGTTAAGGTTTAGGTTAGGGTTAGGGTTAGGGTTAGGGTTAGGATTAAGGTTTAGGTTAGGGTTAGGGTTAAGGTTTAGGTTAGGGTTACGGTTAGGGTTAGGATTAAGGTTAAGGTTAGGGTTAGGGTTAGGGTTATGGTTAGGATTAAGGTTTAGATTAGGGCTAGGGATAGGGTTAGGATGTCAATAAAATGTTTTGTTTCTTAATACATTCAAATAAAATTTACCATTAAACAACATTGAAGCGTACATTTTATACATATTTAAATAATTCTAGAATTTAAATAATCGATTAAGAGATCGCGTATTAAATTATTATAACAGAAATGACACATACGTCAAAATATTATTATTGTTATGTTAAAATATTATTATTATGTTAAAATATTATTATCATGTGAAAATATTATTATTGTTATGTTAAAATGTTATTATTTTTATGTTAAAATATTATTATCATTATGTTTAAGTATTATTATTATTATGTTAAAATATTATTATTATTATTTTAAAATATTATTATTGTTATGTTAAAATATTATTATTATTATGTTAAAATATTATTTTTGTTATGTTAAAATGTTAGTATTGTTACGTTAAAATATTATTATTGTTATGTTAAAATATTATTATTATTTTGTTAAAATATTATAATTGATATGTTAAAATATTATTATTAGTATGTTAAGTTTAGAGAAAAATTAAACCGTCAGCAGTCAAAACCCAATAAGACAAATTTAATTTAATCGATAAATAAAGGAACATGCAATTGCTAATTATGTTTTAATTCTGTTAATTAAGTTTCCAAACACACGAATATTTCATATTTTTCTCGGAAATTAATTACAAATTAAGAAAAATAATAAAAAAAGAAAAATGCTATTTTTTTCTTTCACACGTGAACAATTGAATTTTGCTATTAACGTTGAAAACAGCGTTTCTCTTTTTCTATCTTTCTTTCTATTTTATACATACATAATGGATATTTTTAATCTAATATGTAAATTTATCTTGTCGGATACACAACATCAAACCCAAATAGCAATCAGTCTGAAATATCAATACTTGATTAGGGTAAGGGTTAGTGTTAGTGTATGTTTTTGTTTTCTTTTAATTAGGTTATTGGCATGAAAATATCATATTTCGGCTCAGTTTTTTTTCTGAAAATGTTTATTACAGCATGGACAACTATTAGTGTAGAGAGAGACTTTCGGGCAACCAAACTAAAGCGATACTGTTATACTTAATTTATTTTTGTAAAATAATACTTACAAAATTAATCCATAATTTACTAAAAAAAAACTTTAACAATTACGCTTTCTGTGAAGTATTTTACAACTCACAGCGAATACACTAATAATTGTTTTCTGCTGAACGATTTCCAGTTTGAAACAATCGTCGCATATAATAAGAGACATACATGTCAGTAAAGCGTTTTTCTTTACGTATTAACAAGTCGTATTTATTTTATTGTTAGTTTTTTTTTCTTTTTTGATGCTTTTTATTATTCTTCGTATTTTGAATATAATATCCCCAGCAGAAATACTAATATTTATTTTGCGCTAAAAAGCTGTATTGAACTATTCAACTTTAGTAGCTTTTATTTAGTATTTCGTGTCCATTTGAATGTTTTGCAAGCTACTTACACCCAATAATTGTATAAACAGATATTTAAAAATCATATTATTTTGTTGCCAAATACCGATACAAGTACAAATGCGCCTGGGCAACGTCGAGTCGGGGCAGCTAGTGGTATATAAAACAAGCGGAATCTTTAGATATAGATACACGATGAGTATTATTTTAATAAACTCGCAAAAATATGCGCACTTTATATTCAGAAAATAAATGTATGAAAATATAAAGTAACAACTTTGAGAAACGTGACGTTATTTTGGTCACAGACATGCAGCCACAAAATAGAAATGAGATTTGTCTTTATTCATTTTAATAATTGTTTTCTTATGTACAAATTATGTTGTTTGAAAATGTTAATGTTAAACATGTACGTTCTCAAACAACATAAAACTCGGTAAAAATTGAGGTTAGGTAAAGAAATGTTGACTTTACTACATAAAAAAATGAACGTCAGAAATTAATAACTTTTTCTTTCACGTTGTCACCGTTCATTTTTCCGCTATCTTCATAATAAAAATACCGATATATCTATTTATTCGCTTCGATTCTTTAGCCATTTCCCGTCTCTGATGAGTTAATTCGCAGACTATTTTGTCTTCAGATACTGACACATAAGATAAAACTATTTTATTTACTCGTGAACTTTTATCCGTTTCTTAATCTAACGAAAATAATATTGCGTTGAGTAAAAAAGTATTTTATTTATTCGTGAACTGGAAATTTTATCCGTTTCTTAATCTAACGAAAATAATATTACGTTGAGTAAAAAGGTATTTTATTTACTCCGTGAACTGATAATTAATATTGAATTAATACATATTTTCCATTATAAAAATTGAAATATACTTGATTGTTCTGTTTCGTTTTATTTTCTACTTAAAGTTCCATCATTATTTTATTGGTTAATTAGGAAGAATTTTGTCCATGGATTGGGTGGTTGTAGTGGAGATGATTCCCTTGATAACACCTTTAGTAAAATCCGTGTCCTCGAGTTTGTAGTTTCGAGTGATCATGTTATTTTTATTTTGGGTTAAATTGCAGTAGCGAATTTAAGTCCGAAACTCAAGACTTGCATCTCAAGGTTGGAGAATATAGTGTCAGTGATGGTTTTGGATGAGTTCAGGGCGTTCGATAGATCTCCATCTGCTGATGAAAATTTAGATGCCTAGTTTCTTGTAAAATCTACTGTTGTGAGTAATGTTGACGGATTTGATCCGGTATGTAATATTAAGAGATGTCTTCTTAGAAAGAGAATGGTTTTTATGCAGGTCATGTGCATGAGTTTTAGCCAAATTGCGTAAATTTGTAGAAGTGCTGAAGAGTTGAGGTACTCATCAATGTGTTTAGGGAAAATACTACAGATACATAGACGACATCTTCATTTCTTCCCCAAAACCGCTAAAACAGAAAACATTACTGATTAAATAAATAAAATAGAATCTACCATCAAATTTACTTTCGTAAAAAACACGATAACTACACCTTTTTTCTTGATATTCTATTAATAAACAACAATAATAAATTATATTATAAAGTCTACCGGAAACAAACCAATTATTGTCTTTTCATTCTTAACCTGTTTTCACTGGACACTTTTTGAATTTTTGACACTCTTCTTATTCCTCGCCAACTTATCTATACATTAACATTCCTCTAACGATAAGAAACCATTCTTTGAAAAGCCTGAATTAAGGAAAGAAAAATACATATTCTTTTATTGAATATACCTTGTTTTGAATAACTGAAGACGTAATAGATTTGTCATTCTCACATTTTTTATTTCTCTTCTTTCATTTATCTATATAATTGCTCTATTCCGTATATTGAGCTTTAAACACTTCACGATAGATTCAAAAGTATACTTTCTACTTTTGGCTTTGTACGTATATATATATATATATATATATATATATATATATATATATATATATATATATATATATATAGTTGTAACAACACCATATCTTTCCTCTCTTCTTTAAGCGTAGCTTGGCGCTCGAATGACTAGTATTATAGATTATTCAGTGCAAATCGCAAACGCAAAGATCATCAAAGAATTATTTTGACAGCTGATCAATAAGTGACGAACATTCTCCCAAAATGATTCCCCTAAAAATATAAAACTTTACTTAGAAACTGTATAAATGTGAATGCTATGACAATTCTATTGCGTCTGAGCAAATAATTTGGTTTTAAATAAATCAAATATGCTTGTAAATCCCAGCTAATACTTTTATTGGACGTGAAGTGACATTTTTCTTTCAAACGATGCATAGCCGGGACGGCAAAATACGGAGGTAAACTCCTCTCCAATGAATCAATTTTAGAAAACGTTTTGTTGCTTAATCGATATAGATATCGATTAAGCTATAAGTTATTTTATGAGAAAATCTGCAGTATACTCAATGAAATATTGGTTAAGTGAAATAATGTGGCAGACCATTTCCACCTTTCGCACTCTTAACCATGTCTACATTTTGGACTGTTAACTATGACCACACTTCGGACTGTTAACCATGCCCACACTTCAGACTGTTAACTATGTCCACACTTCAGACTGTTAACTATGCCCACTCTTCAGACTGTTAACCATGTCCACATTTCGGACTGTTAACCATGTCCACATTTCGGACTGTTAACCATGTCCACACTTCAGACTGTTAACTATGTCCACACTTCAGACTGTTAACTATGTCCACACTTCAGACTGTTAACTATGTCCACTCTTCGGACTGTTAACGATGCCCACACTTTGGACTGTTAACTATGTCCACACTTCAGATTGTTAACCATGTCAACACTTCAGACTGTTAACTATGTCCGCACTTCAGACTGTTAACCATGTCCACACTTCGGACTGTTAACCATGTCCACATCTCGGACTGTTAACCATGTCATCACTTCAGACTGTTAACCATGTCCACACTTCAGACTGTTAACTATGTCCACTCTTCGGACTGTTAACTATGCCCACACTTTGGACTGTTAACTATGTCCACACTTCAGACTGTTAACCATGCCCACACTTCGGACTGTTAACCATGTCCACACTTCAGACTGTTAACTATGTCCACACTTCAGACTGTTTACCATGTCAACACTTTGGACTGTTAACCATGTCTACACTTCGGACTGTTAACCATGTCTACACTTCAGACTGTTAACCATGTCCACACTTCGGACCGTTAACCATGCCCACACTTCAGACTGTTAACCATGCCCACACTTCAGACTGTTAACCATGTCCACACTTCAGACTGTTAACTATGTTCACACTTCAGACTGTTAACTATGTCCACACTTCAGACTGTTAACTATGTCCACTTTTCAGACTGTTAACCATGTCCACATTTCGGACTGTTAACCATGTCCACACTTCAGACTGTTAACTATGCCCACTTTTCAGACTGTTAATAAAAACGAGACTAACTTGAATCCCAATGAAATGTTATTTACTTACATAAATCGAGCTCCGCTTCCGTAAATATAAATTGATTCTTAACTACCTTTACAGGGAAAACGAGAAGCCTTAGTATTCTCCATTACTAAGAGCCTCATATAGCTTGTAGTTCAGATATATTTCTGTAAGAAACCAAGTTTGATTGTGATCTTCAAATCTATCTGATAATGCGTGTTTAATTTAACCAAATCAACGCTCTAATTCTCATGTGGGCGTTTAGCTGACCACACTTTTGAATGAAGAAAGTGCTGAACGAGGATCTTCACTACTCCTCGAAAAAGAGTTCCACGGGGCAACTACTCATTGCTAAGGTGCAAGAGAACTATCTTCTGAAAGCGAAATAAACTCTTTAACATGGTCAACCACTCAGTCGAGCCGGGGATGCTCTGGTTCTTCTTATGACCAGTTGCACAATGTGTCGAACATTAATGATGTATCGACCTAGGAATGTTTGTCATAAAATGCAGACATAATAGGTGAAAGCAAAACTCGGACGAGCTTAATAGTAATAATTGAGTGGTTATCGACCCAGAGTTAGGGTTAGGGTTATCAACACGGAGTTGTATCACACACACAAAAAACATTAACAAAAAAAACGCGTAATAAAATGATAATAGTAGAATTTCTTTCTTGTTCTTTTGTTCTTTTTGTTTCGCTGTTTTGAAAAGTTCTTTTTCAAAAAAGGACCGCGAAAAGATATCGACAAAATATGCTCATTTACTTTGTCCCCGAGAGGGAAATGTATCTAATCTCAGCTTTTTTGTTATCCAATAGTTTAAAGAGAAGAATAAGAAAACGATGCAGACAAAAAACAAACAGAAAACCTCCAAAACAAAAGAAAAACGGATAAAAAAAATAAAAACAAACTTTTTAAAATTTTCCTATAAGAAAGAGTTAGGGTTAGGGTTAGGGTAAGGGTTAGGGTTGGTGTTAGGGTTGGGGTTGGTGTTAGGGTTAAGGTTAGTGGTTTGGGCTAGGGTTAGGGTTGGGGTAAGGGTTGGAGTTGGTGTTAGGGTTAAGGTTAGTGGTTTGGGTTAGGGTTAGGGCTGGGGTTAGGGTTGGGGTTAGGGTTGGGGTTAGGGTTGGGGTTGGGGTCAAAGTCAGGGTTTAAGGTTAGGTTAGGGTTTGGGTTAGGGTTATTATTGGGGTTAGTGTTAGGGTTGGGGTTGGGGTTGGGGTAGGGGTTAGGGTTAGGGTTATGGTTAGGGTTTGGGTTAAGGTTAAGGTTAAGGTTAGGGTTAGGGTTAGGGTTAGGGTTAGGGTTAGGGTTATGGTTAGGTTTAGGTTTAGGTTTAGGTTTAGGTTTAGGGTTAGGGTTGGGTTGGGGTTGGGGTTAGGTATTAGGGTTCGAGTTATGGTTATGGTTAGGGTTATAGTTATGGTTAGGGTTAGGGTTAGGGTTAGGGTTGGGGTTGGGGTTATGGTTATGGTTGGGGTTGGGGTTGGGGTTGGGGTTAGGGTTAGGGTTATGGTTATGATTAGGGTTATGGTTAGGATTGGGGTTTGGGTTAGGGTTAGGGTTAGGGTTTGGTTTATGGTTATGGTTATGGTTATGACTAGGGTTGGGGTTAGGGTTAGGGTTAGGGTTAGGGTTAGGGTTATGGTTATGGTTATGGTTGGGGTTAGGGTTAGGGTTAGGGTTAGAGTTAGGGTTAGGGTTCGGGTTAGGGTTATGGTTAGGTTTAGGGTTAAGGTTAGGGTTAGGGTTATGGTTAGGGTTATGGTTATGGTTAGGGTTAGGGTTAGGGTTAGGGTTAGGGTTGGGGTTAGGGTTAGGGTTAGGGTTAAGGTTAGGGTTCGGGTTAGGGTTAAGGTTATGGTAAGGTTTAGGGTTAGGGTTAGGGTTAGGGTTAGGGTTAGGGTTATGGTTTTGGTTAGGGTTAGGGTTAGGGTTGGGATTAGGGTTAGAGTTAGGGTTAGGGTTAGGGTTAGGGTTAGGGTTAGGGTTAGGGTTAGGATTAGGGTTAGGGTCAGGATTAGGGTTAGGGTTAGGGTTGGGATTAGGGTTAGGGTTAGGGTTAGGGTTAGGGTTAGGGTTAGGGTTAGGGTTAGGGTTAGGATTAGGGTTAGGGTATAGCCTTATGCAGATAATGTTTTAGTTATTTACATTTCCGGGTTTGAAATATCACGCCATGAATTTAGACACTTTTCATAACGTTAGTTTATAACGATTACTCGGCATTTCGCGTATTATTTCTGGGTAATATCGGGTGCCAGCATATATGTTCCAGTTTTGGTTTGTAGATATTATGGAGAATAATTTATTAAATAAGCTGATAACCCTTTTGTTCGTGAATACGATCGAAAACATTTGCATTTTATAATTCCTATTCAACTTTGTCGGCTTGGTTTTATGAAAATCGTGTTAGGTTTCGTCGGCTACAGAAAGAGGCTCACTCCTTTCTGATGGTATTTTCTTTCTTCTTTTACGGCATATCAAATCTTTTGACAAAAAAATAATCTTCCCAAGTTACTTACTTGATTTTTTAGAATACATATTTAAAAATTCATAATGATCCGTTCATTAGTTTAAGAGAATAATGTGTAAACGCACTGCTTATTGTAAATGATTCAGTGTACACGGTTAGTTGAACAAAAGTTGATATTTTACACAAATTATTTCATTGTTTTTTTTTGGCTCACTACTACTTCGATTGTCTCACTTCCTAAGAATATATATATTAACGAAAAATAAGTCATATATATCTGCATCTCAACCACTTAGGAAGTGAGATCAAACGAAGTAGTAGTGAGCGAACACTGCAATCACCAATAAAAATAATTACATAAAATTACATTAAATACGAGGAGCGTTCAATAAGTAATGCCTCTGACTTATTTCCCATAGCAGTAGATTTATGAAACTTGACACAGTTATTAGTCTTTCTCTACATAGGAACCACCCAGAGTTATGCATTTCTCCCATCGTTTGATGCAGCTCTGGACACTGTCTTTGTAGAACACCCCAGGTTGGTCCTCCAACCACGTCGTAACTTCAGAAATCAAGGCTGCATTATCTGGGAAACGCTTCTCTTTCAAAAACAACTTAATGGCTGGGTAGAGATGAAAGTCAGAGGGTGCAAGGTCAGGAGAGTAAGAGGATTGGGGAGGATTTCATAGCCACACGCCTGTGCTTCTGATCTGGCTACATGCGAATTGTAGACCCGAGCGTTGTCCTGCAAGAGGAAGATACCTTTGCTGATCTTGTCCCGCCTCTTGATTTTGATGACTTCTCTTAATTTCATCAAAAGTGAAGCGTAACTGTGGTACACTTTGTCAGGAAATCTATCATCACTACTCCGTCCTGGTCCCAGAAAACTGTGAGCATGACCTTGCCAACGAAGGGCTGTCCCCTTGCCTTCTTTGGAGGTGGTGAGTCCAAGTGCTTCCACTGCATTGCCTGGGCTTTGGTCTCTGGATCATAGTGAATGACACAAGTTTCATCCTGTGTAATCAGTCTTTTGAAAAACTTTGACTCATCTTCTTGGCACATCTCCAAATTTATTATCGAGCACTCGACGCGTTCTCGCTTCTGGAAAGGTGTGAACAACCTGAGAATCAATCCATTGATGTGCGTTCTTTTCAACTACAAAAACCGGATCACTGCGCGACACTCAACTAGCCTCATTTCACCTGACTCAGTTCAAACACCTGTAAATCAGGAACCACAATTAGTTCAGAACTGTTTTTTGCAAAATTACCCATACAGATATAAATCATTACACATGCAAAATTTCATCTAGAAGTGGGTCAGAAGCATTACTTATTGAACGCGCCTCGTATTTAGCTGATAAAAAACGTACATATTTCTAGACAGGGCGTCATTGCCCGATGGTAAAACGCTGTACTATAGACATCAATATCGAAGGTTCGATCCTTGCCTAAGTCAGCTATGCTGATGACGGCTGTGAGCCAGAAACATGTTTCCATGGATTACTTTTATGTACGTATAAAATAAGAAATATATATATATATATATATATATATATATATATATGTGTGTATATATATATAATGTATATATATATATAATGTTTAAATTATTTTCTCATATATTTTTCCAGTGTAATGACTCGGGTCGGTCCCTGATTAAATAAACGACGTTTTTCCACTGATTGCCTTTTGACAACCATTACGACGAAATGATTTCTTGTGATTCCATTTTCTCCATTTTCCTTTCTATTCATAACCTCGCATGTTGAAGGACAAAGACTGCACCCAAAATGAAAGCGAAATAAAACTTTCAAGAATTGTATTTTATTAGGGAACCGAAATGAATATAATTTTCTCCCCGAAGGAAATTGACAGATTTTTTCAACCCTCGAAACGTTCATAGTTGCATCCACCCACGCACATGCGACAAACACCTGCTGATACGACAAGCATGCTTCTATTCGAATATGGTAGGGATGAGAGACATTTTATTCTTTCTTCATCACGCGCTTCTAATCAATCCCAAGTCATTTGAAATATCACATCGAACACCTGCAACTCAGTTGTTTCCCTTTGATTCTCAATTGCCGACATTTTGGGTTTACCAATTCAAATCGCACAAACGGAATGAAATTGGAAGCCAGTCTTAGAATTGGTTTACAGCTCTGTTCTACGGTCAGTGGTCACCGCCTTTTTATAATTACTTCCGGAAAGTTGCTTCTTGATAATATTAAACGGCTGTTAACTTTCTTTTATCTTTTCTTCTTCTTCTTCTTCTTCTTCTTCTTCTTTTTCTTCTTCTTCTTCTTCTTCTTCTTCTTCTTCTACTTTTCCTTTACCAACCACCCCCCTTTTCCTCTCCCTTCTTCTTCTTCTTCTTCTTCTTCTTCTTCTTCTTCTTCTTCTTCTTCTTCTTCTTCTTCTTCTTCTTCAATTATTACTACAAATTGTTGTGTTTCTTAATTTTATTTTCCCTTTTTCTTTCCTCTTCGTATTTTCATCCTTTCCCCTTCTTCTCATCCTCCCTCTTTTTCATATTATCAAAATAATTTACGAAATAGATAGAATATTTTAAAATGAGTTTTTGTTCTTGTCCTTCTGACGCACTATTCTGAATTAAATTTCGCTTTGAGCATGCAAGATTTCAAAGGTCTCCTTAATTTCCTTTTTCCCTGAAGAAAAGAAGTTAAATGAAATGTGATTGATTCAATAATGACCGTTCCCCGCGTGCGCAACTAATGTGCTAGCAATCTCAGTCATTTCCGAAAGAGTTTTTGTACGAGAAACCAACACGATAAAATTGTGGAACCAATTATTTCCCGGCATTGGAAATACTCTAAGAAGAATATCTCGAATGGCGATGCCAATTTTCAGAATTCTTTCCACCGCGTTGCACTGTGTTACTCTGATTTTCACACATCAACTTGATGAACACGCCATTCTGCAAGTCGAAGCTTTGATGGGTAAATACCATGCTTTACTTTAACGAAAATCAATCCAAGTGATCATTATGATAAGCAATCACATTTATATGAATTTTAAAATAGGATGTGGTTTGTGAATCTCTATCCCATTTGAGAGTTCTTGATAAGGTGCATAAACGTATCTGTAATTTGATTGGCTCTACCCTTTCTTCTTCTCTGCACCCTCTCTCTCGGAGACGTGATGTTGCTAGTCTCAATCTTTTCTATAAATACAATTATGGCGTGTGTTCTTCAGAATTATGTGACCTATTCCCCTGCTTCTTTTGTTCCAGCTCGTTTGACTTGTTGGTCTATTTAGTAATACATTTTCAAAACGATCGGCTCACGTGTAAGAATCAATAATACGTATGTGCTAAGTAAAATCCTACACTATTGAAATTATCATTATGAGGTGAATATATAAAAATATATCTAACTAATTAACCTCAAACGAAAGTCTAATTTTATTTCATTTAATATAGAAATATATTTTAGTAATTTTAAAATAAATAATTATATATTTGAAAAAATATATCTTAGTAATTTGAAACAAAAGTGATGTTAGTTTAATTTCATATGAATATAGAAATATATCTAAGTAATTTTAGCATAAATAATTATTTATTGGGAAAAATATATCTTAGTAATTTGAATCAAAAGTGATGTTTATTTTATTTCATATGAATATAGATATATATCTTAATAATTTTAGCATAACTAATTATTTATTGGGAAAATATATCTTAGTAATTTGAATCAAAAGTGATATTTATTTTATTTCATATGAATATAGAAAATATCAGAGTAATTTTAGCATAAATAATTATTTATTGGGAAAAATATATCCTAGTAATTTACCTGAAAAGAAAGTTTAATTTTGTGGCATATTTAAGTTAATGAAGTGAAATTACACGAGTTTATAACGAGTGTAGAAGGGGGGGGGAATAGTAGGTGGGCTGCTTGTCTGGTTAGTCGGATATATCTCAGACTGTTTCGAACGAATAAAATTATGATTCGTTGTCTTGCCCCTTTCCCCCCTTTGTTCTTTCATTTCAGCCTTGGTTTTCTAGGTAAATTCTAAATCGGATTTTCACTTTTTATATCAGTCTTGATGAGACGCAGATAGCGTGAAAATACAAATTAATTAATGTCGGCTGACACTAATGTTTATTTAATTTTATATAATGCTACACGCATATTTTTTGCCTTCTCCCCTTTTTGATTTTTCTTCACTCGCAAACAGGCCGACGCTCGTAGCTTGAAAGCAAATCAAATTTATGCTTGTATGATTTTTCTTAATTTATTTTATCATTAGGAAGTCTTACAATAAAGACGAAACGTTGATGAATACATAAATAATATATGTTTTTGTTTTTGTTTTACATTTATCATTACGTCGGTTCATTTTATCTCTATTTTTATTCATATATATATATATATATATATGTATATATATATATATAATATATATGTGAAGTACTTCAGAACGTGTCATTTAACAATATACAATTATATATATATATATATATATATATATATATATATATATATATATATATGTATATTGATTGATTGATCAAGTTCAAATATGTTAATAAAAGTAACATAAACTAATTTTTCAAGAGTGCTCAATACCAATTAGAGCATTTATAAATGTCTCTGATAAGATGCCAGAGCATCGAAACGTTTGTTGATAGACGTAAGACTATAATACTGTTTATTTAATGTTATATATATATATACATATATATATATATATATATATAAATATGTATATATTATATATATATATATATATATATATATATATATAATTGTATATTATTAAATGACACGTTCTGAAGTACTTCACATATTTATTAATCAATAAATATATTTGATATATATATATAAACAAAAATAAAAAGAATATATTCATTCAACAATAATATAAATTATACAATATATATATATATATATATATATATATATATATATATATTAGTTCATATATTCACATAAAATGTTATAAAGAGATATAATTTTTGTATATCAATTTTCAGTATTTACTTCAACAGTGCTCGATACGTGAGTAGAGTTCTGCAAATATATTTTAAGCTACACAGTCTTCCGTGTTTCATCCCCAAAGGGAATCGTCAGGCTAATATGCATGAAGTTCGTTTTAACCGGTGTTTTTATATACACGTCTAGCCAGTTAACCAATCAGATTCTTTGTTGTTCTCTCTGCCAATTGTTGGGCTTTATATATATATATATATATATATATATATATATATATATATATATATATATATATATATATATATATATATATATATAATTTTAAATAAGCAGGGCGAAAGAAAGACTCTCCTCGACAGCGCTTTCGACCAAAATCTCACCGGGAGACAGTGATTAGTAAACAGTATATGTGTTAAAAACTGGAAAAACCAGAAAAGGAGAAGTTGAATAGTCGATAAAATAAGGAAAACAGTTTTGAATAAATGGTTTTAATATTTCGATTAAAAAACGTTTAACATGGGTAGTTTAAAGACTCAAAACCAAAAAGGCCACTGACTTTCCCTCCAAAAGTATCAGTTATCAAACTAACTTTTTCTTCTCACAAAGGCGATAGAGACGGACAATTCTCTCCCTTTCTCTCTCTCTCTCTCTCTCTCTCTCTCTCTCTCTCTCTCTCTATATATATATATATATATATATATATATATATATATATATATAGTCTGTTAGAGTGAAATAAAAAAATATAATATAAATAAAAATAATTATATATATGTATAATTATTTTTATTTATACAGACATGTACATAATCTGCGACACTGGCATGTCAATGTTATCGATCAACAGCTGTCAGAAACTGAGATAGGAGGCAAATTAAAAATCTGATCCTTCCCTTAGATCATATTTGGAAATAACCATATGATCAGATCTCAGTTTCTAACAGCTGTTGATCGATAAATATGTAACGCGACATTAATACGTGTATACATAATATATATATATATATATATATATATATATATATATTATATACTTATGTATGTATATATAGGAATGTATATATATGTACATCATTATGTATTACATAATCAATAATTAGTTATAAAATTATACGCCTATGTTTGGCTCGCTTAAATTAAGTAATAATTCCCTAATGTAGGACATGTATTTAGATGTATGTTTGTACGCGCGTTCAGACATCTGAACCGTATATTGTCTGTGTGTTTCCACATATCATCTCCTTCTCTGTGTCTTTCTCTCTTTAACATTCTTTCTGTCTTCCGGTGCATCATTGTGTTGGTTCCCCCGAGAGAAAAGACCCGCCGAAATAGGACAATGGCGACTAACTGAAATGTTCCGTTGCTATAGTTTGTTGAGGGTTAGGTTAAGGTTTGCTTGGTAAAATGCGTTCGATTTTATGTCAAAATGTTTTGCTTTTACTTTCTTTGGTCGGGAATGTTTTTGTTGAATTCCTTTTGTACGATTGGTAGAAGAAAAGCGACAGAAATCTTCGGAGACATTTTTGAGAGAAAGAGAGGTTGGAGGAAAAAGATACGTTGGATTAGTAAGGAATAGAAGAAGATGGGACGTAAGAATGAAAGAAAGAAAAAAAAGTAACGTTAAATGAGAAAGAAAGACAAAGAAAAAAAAAGAAAGTCAGAAGTAAAAAGAAAGCTAAAAAGTAGGAAAGACAGAAAGAAGGAAAAGTAGGAAGGATGATAGAAAATAGAAATAACGGAATATGGAAAAAAGGTGGAAAGAAAGAAAGAAAGAAAAAAATGAAAGAAAAAGAGAGGCAGAATAAAAATAGAAAGAATGAAATAATGGAAGAAAGGTGGAAAAGAAAGAAAAGGAAAGAAAAATGAAAAAAAAGAGGAGCAAAATAGAAAAAACGAAATAGAGAAAGTCGGAATTGAAAGGAGATAAAAATAGAAAGAAAAAAGAAAAAAGAATAATGAAAAGAACAGAAAAAAAGAAAAAAAGAAAAGAAATGATGAAAGAAAATAAAGAAAGATGTTTTTGCTGATAAAGCCCCTTTCATACATTTGGAAGAAGAATGCGACAAAGAAAACATCGGATTAATAAAAAAAGAAAAAAAAAGAACAGAAGGAATGAGATGAAACCGAAGGCAGAATTTGGTAGGGGATGAGAAAAAAAGAAAAGACACACCAAAGAAATGGAACATTTAAGAACCTAACCCTAAGCCCTACACCCTAAACATAAACCCTAATATTTTATAAATAAATATGAATTAATGTTTCATGCTTACGCAATCTTCTTAATCGCCACTGATTCGCAGCCAAGAGCGTTACAAGTTGGCCACGATAAATTAGCTTGGAAGTTTACGTATATATATTTAGTATTTACTTTAAAAGTGCTCAATCGTGGGCAGAGAATACACATAACCGTTTTAAATAGCTTACCAACCATTAATATATTGTCATATATATATATATATATATATATATATATATATATATATATATATATATATATATATATATATTAGAAGCAGTCTACGCGGATCAACAAGCGTTTCGATGTAAACACATCCCGACGGGGCTGTTAAGTTAGCTGAGAAATAATTTTTTTAAATTTCTTAGCTATCTTTACAGTCCACGTCGTGACGTTGTAACATCAAAACTCTGTTTATATAATTTTATTTATAAAAGCTGTACTTTGTATTGAGCAATATTGGTTTTAAGTTCTTATTATCTTGTTTGGACTTAATTACTCAATATATATATATAGTATGCAAATATATATATATATATATATATATATATATATATATATATATATATCTATCTAGTGGTACAACATTTTATTAAAGCAAGGAATATAGACGTTTGTAACATTTTTTGTGGGGTGGAATGGAATTGGAAAGTGTAAAAACGAGAGGAAAAAAAAACAATACATGAATATACTAAGCCGGCTTTCGTCCACGCTCATCGGAGTAAATACGTGGAAATAATTCAAGCATTACGACTAAAAACTTTAACATGTAGAATGGAGACCAGTGACAAGTTTAGGGGGGAAATTGGGGGAGGTTCACAAGTGGATCACATTGAGTCCTAGAAGCCACTCCTTTTGTTTACAAAGGGAGGGTTTAAATGCCTTAATATATATTGCTTCCAGGACTTTAAGGTGGGATAACCAATGTGATCTACTTATGACAGAAAACCTGTCACTAGTGTAAGTCGACGCACATTCAGCGCTATTTATAAGATGGTGAGCAATAGCAATTCTTTTTCGTTTTCAATTTTACTAATGGCACTAACGTTTATAGTCCTTGCTATGATAATTATATATATATATATATATATATATATATATATATATATATATACATATATATATATATATATATATAAATATACATACATATATATATTGAAAATGTTTGTAGCCTTTTGACTATAAACTATAACATTAAGAAAACAGTAAAATCAGTTACACAATGAAACAAGTTATTGTTACAAAAAGCAATACGTACATTGCTACTTCTTCGCGTCTATATATTTTTTTACCGGAATAGACGTCCACTGAAATGGTTGATCAAATATAGGAACTGTTTTCATGTTGCATTTCGCAGACTGTTCAGCTACAGAGTGCAGTGTGAATTGCATAGCAACATTATCAGTTGACTTCAAGTCTATGATATACACATGAAGACGATCGATACTTGTCAAGGATAGCTACCCGCATTTACCATCGGCATGTGTCCTCTTCATAATAGCTGTTTTCGAATCACAAACTAATTACAAACGCACGCAAGTGCCAACAGATCTGAAGTGTCAGCATTTGAGAGTAGTTGAAAAACCAGTTCGCGTGATTTTCAAGATGAACACAGTGTATGCCGTTCTATTTTAGAAAACTTGGTAAGATAATGTCGACGTCGTGTTCTAAAGGAATACATACGTTTTAGTACGTAGCATGTTATTATTTCAATACCGTGCAAGGAATGCTTATTTTTTAGATTCCTTACATAGAAGTCTTGTATTGTCAGCAATGTGCTGCATGCAATATGGAATATCTCAACCATTTCATGATGGTTTTATTGTTGATTTTATTGCGAACGCTGCAATTTATTTGGCTCACTTCCTAAGTGATAAGGAGTTACCTTCCTTGCATGCAAATATAACGGGACAGATTTTTTAAATTTATTTTTATATTTAATTTTTACGTGCATAAAAGTTATCCATAGACACGTGTTTCTTTGTATCCACCAGTAATCAGCATGGCTGACCTTGGCAAGAATCGAACCCACAACTATATTTACAGTAGTCTCGAATGTTACCGGTTGACTACGATGCCTTGCTTGAAATATGTACGATTTATCATAGCTTAAATATTTAGTGATGTTTTTGTTGTTGTTTTTTATATTGGCGATAGTGACAAATACACCTATATAAAAACACAACATCCTACAATTAATAATATCGCGTATGAGACTAGTAAAACAATATCATAATGCTTAGCACAGTTATGTTTATTTTCGTGACGTCACCCGGGCGTCGCTGAATTCAAATTCGAAAAAAATATTAATTATTGCTTGCTTTCCCATTTTCCCTTTTCATATTTATTCGACTACACCAAATAAATTCAGCAATTACTTTAACAAATAAATCAATACATTAATAAATGAAAAACAAGATTTAATTCGTTAACGTCTTTCTTGAAACAATGTAAGGCTTTCTTGTACGTGCGCGTCTCTCCGATGTATGTTAAACAATTCTCTATGTATGAATACATGTGTATTTCTCATCTTGAGTGTTATCATCACAACGTTTCGGCCGCTGTAACCTCTGGCCTTCTTCAGGTGCATCTTTTCAGACTCGGGAATTTTTCTGTCGAACTCGGGAATCTGGACGGAATTTCGAACGGAACCCTTTATTAAATCCACGGGGGGTAGCATGCTCTTGTTCCGTCAGCCATGACTGGGAGAAGTCTTCATGCTACCCCCGTGGAGTAAATAAAGGGTCCCGTTCGAAAATCCGTCTAGATTCCCCGACAGAAATATTCCTGAGTTCGAAGCGATACACCTGAAGAAGGCCGAAGTTTACAACGGTCGAAACGTTGTGATGATAACACTGAAGATAAGAAATGTAGTCCAAATAACCAAAATTATACAAATTATCAATCCTCATCTAAAAAATTCAGAAATATAATTTCTATTTCCCTTGTCTTTGTTTTTCTGTTTTAAATGTCATTTGTGGTTGCGTTTTGAGAGTGGGCGGGCCTGGTACATAGCATACAAGGTAGGGTTAGGGTTAGGGTAAGGCATTGGAACTAATTAAAGTTCACATATACCATAATGAACCGCATCAGATTGCCAAAGGGATGATGAGTGCTGATAATTAATTTATTTGAGTCACTTTGATACACACGTGAATTTGGATCGATTCTATTTCGCATGAGAATTCTTCATTTTAATCCAAACAGAAAATATCAAAGTTGATTAAACAATGCGTAGGAAATGAACATTTCAGGATTTATCGGTGTAGAGACTATACAACCTAGAGAATCATGTTTTGTTTCGACGGCAATGGACTCCAAAAAGATGAGCCTATAAGCGTCCATTTATCCGGGGCCACGTTGATATACGCCCGCCATTCTTCTTACACACATATCCATGTTCATAGGCCGACTCATCGGCATCCCCATTTTTTTTATTAGTATGCTTTATAGCCATGCGCCATTATCTTTGTGACACATGCGTTCTACAATATTGGATTTTCTTTACAACATGAAAGAGGACAACTGTTGCAATGAGATGATATTCGCATTTGCATCCCAATAAAGAAAAACATACGCCAGTTCATCGCGTTTTCTTCAAAATACACCATAGATATTCAACGAGTCATCTTTATCACTTGAGCTTTCAAAAAAGCAAGACATTCTTATGTCTGGTATTTCTTTGGCCTTTTGACTAGGATAAAAACGTAGTATCTGTTCTGATGCCTCACTTAGTCTTTTCAGTCCTCGCTCAGTGAAAGAGAAGTCTTTCTAGACTAAGGCAATTTTTATTTTTGTTCCAATCCAGAGTGCCCCTTTTTGGGAAGCTGGATTTTTCCCACCTTAAAAACCGACCTTGTTTCAAACTCTGCTCTCATGGGGAGGCAAGGAAATAGAAACATAAGAAATAACGCATTTATATTCGAATAAAGTAAAAAAAAACATGTGCCAGTTCATACCGTTTTCATCATATGCGAGGAGTCACCCATATCACTTGAGCTTTCAAAAAAGCCAAACATCCGGTACTTTAACAGATTAGGACCCACGCTACTTTTGACTCTAACCCTAACCCTAACCCTAAACCCTAACCTTAACCCTAACTCTGACCCTAACTCTAACCCTAACCCTAACGCTTACCCTAACCTCAACCCTGACTCTAACCCTAACCCCAACCCTAAGCCCTAACCCTAACGCTAACCCTAACGCTAACCCTAACCTCAACCCTGACTCTGACCCTAACCGTAACTCTAACCATAACCCTAACCCTAACCCTAACCCTAATCCTAACCCTAACCCTAAGCCCTAACCCTAATGCTAACCCTAACCCTAACCTCTACCGTGACTCTAATCCTAACCCTAACCTTAAACCCTAACCCTAACCCTAACTCTAAGCCCTAACCCAGCCGCTAACCCTAAGCCTAACCCTAACCCTAAGCCTTAACCCTAACGCTAACCCTAACCTCAACCCTGACTCTGACCCTAACCAGTACTCTAACGACAGGGTCAAAGTTAGCATGGGTTCTAATCTGTGAAAGCGCAGTCTCATATCTGGAATTACATATCGCAGTCACTTCGAGCAGATAGTCTAATGCATCTGTTGACCACTTTCGACTATTTGTACATTAATAGCATCACCTTTATAATGAGTTCTTATTTAGGTTTCTGTTCCCAAATTCCCATTTCCACTTTAAAAACAACGACGCGAAAAGTAGAAAAATGCGAAAGTCAAACGTAAAAGTCAATTATTTTTAATCAAGACGAAAATTATTCTTTCTTTGAAAATTATCTATTTTAGATTTAGACTAAATTGAGTCGTGACCCGTTGGGTCACACCCACTACCACTATTTGGTCCATTTTGATTTTATCAAACAATTCATAAACTGGGATACATCTGTCAAGAAATTCACTTTGCATAACTAAAAATAATAAGGCTCTTTACTTCTTTATTATCCTCATGGATAATAAAGAAGTAAATAGTCCTATTATTTTGCTATCTAATTTACATACGTGTTTATGGCATGTACTCCTTAACCATGTCAATTAGTTGAATAAAAGAGCTTCTTTTTCCCGAAATGCTCACAGAGACATTAAAAACTATTAGAGAGTGTTTTAATCAACATACAGTGAGAGAGGGAGAGAGAAATACATAGATAGCGAAGGGAGATCTCTATGGGTTACTTGTTCAGTTAATTATAACTTACGGCTAATTAGAACAATTAACTCAATCCCAGAACTAAAGAATATCTTTACATGTACTTTAGAAACGACTTTATTGAATTCTAAACTCTATTCTATCCAAATGAGGTTATTTTTATTTCTTTAAATGGTTAAATTTCTTAGGGATAAGAAAATAAAAACACACATAAAATTACTTATGATTATTTAAGGATGTTCATTTATTTTATTTTTCTTACTTGGATACAATGTTCAGTCATTGTAAGATTAAAAATTCAAATATTCTCAGGTTTAAAAAATATTTTGCAATTATTTAAGTATATTTTTTATTTGCTAACATTTGTAGATGCAAATGATTTCTGAAAACAAGTACTTCCACGGAATGTGCCCGACGAACTTACTGCATTTGAACACCCCTTCTACGTAAGTACCCCATACCAACTTGATTAGCAACAAAATCCTACCCATACAACGTAGAGGTTCTCAGATGGCAGTAAACTTTCTACTCTAATAGTTTTTTTTCTTTGACTGCTTGCCCTTTGAATTCCCTCTCTGCTCCCTGTTTCCCTGATTGTACCAACATGCAGAAATTTAAATGTAATATGAACAAACATCTTGCTGCACAACTCCGAACTTATTATGCCCTCTATAAATATGGCCGCTATTCATAGTTGCTTCTAGCGTCTCAGTGGCAATGTTCCATGTCTGGGTTTAATAAAAGTAAAAATAAAAAACAAAAACAACAGTTTTTATGCAACGTGCTTTATTTATGCAATAAACCATATTCTCGTATCAATATCTAAAATAATGACATCAAAGATTATTCTTGAGATGGAAACAAAAATATTCAAGTTCGAAACATATCTTGGAAGTTTTGACATTTTCCAATAAAAATAATTGATTGTAAGATACATTTTGTGGCCCTTATCTTTCTAGAAATAAATATAATTAGAAGTATAAAATTGTGCTGATGCCCCTGTATCATCAAACTATCATCTAACTATCATCAAATTATCATCAACCTATCATCAAACTATCATCAAACTATCATCAAACTATCATCTAACTATCATCAAACTAATATCAAACTATCATCAAACTATCATCTAACTATCATCAAACTAATATCAAACTATCATCAAACTATCATCTAACTATCATCAAACTAATATCAAACTATCATCAAACTATCATCTAACTATCATCAAACTAATATCAAACTATCATCAAACTATCATCTAACTATCATCAAACTAATATCAAACTATCATCAAACTATCATCTAACTATCATCAAACTAATATCAAACTATCATCACCTTCACATGTAACATGATCAGGAGGACACCCCAACGACGACTCCGGTAGTTTGCCCATGCCAGGCTATTGGACGATGGGAGGATCCAAAAGGATATTCTTTATAGCTCGCAACCGGATTCAAACTAGCGGGAAGACCTGTTCTACATTATAAGAATGCCTGCAAGCGAGACATGAGGGTAGGTGGTATCGACCCAACAGGCTAGGGGTCCGTGGTTAAAGCCCTGTAGAAGAGCTGTAAAGACATGCTCCAAGAGGAGTGAGGACAGGAAAGACCAGCAGTGGAAGAAGAGTAGAAAGCACAGATGGAAGAGGAATGAAACAGAACTATCGTAACCAGACATCACCTACATCTGGGGCAACTGATACAGAGCCTTCCGATCCAGGATAGGCTTGCACAGTTATAGCAGAAGCTGCAACTCGGCAACGGACTAATGTGGGGTGCAGTAATCCATCGTCTCAATAGAAGAGATAATTGTGAATCAATACTTTTGACCCGTTGTCCCATGTTTTCCTAATATTACATTTTCCTTAGATGCCCATTTATTTATATGCCCTGATTTTTGTCGAGTTGCTCTAGTGAATTTACGTCGAGGGGGCACCAGAGTAGCCAGTTCATCGGAGCATAATCCATTGAAGTATTTGTAAAACAAGCACAAAGATGCTACATTGCGGCGATGGGACAGGGACTGGAGCTTAATTGGCAGTGAGGGACCTATTAGGTTGGCGACTCTTTTTTGGACCTTGTCAAGGAGGGAGAGACTAGTAGATGATGCATCAGCCCAGATGTGGCAACAATACTCCATGCATGAGCGGATGGTGGCTTTGTAGAGATACAGGATAATGTCAGGTGTGAGGAGTTTACTAACACGGTAGAGGGAGCCAACCTTCTTTGCTGCAGCTTTGGCAATGTCTTCAATGTATTTGTTTCAATTCATGTTACATGTGAAGGTTAGGAGTTTTAATGATGAACTCTCAGGTAGGGTGTTATTTGCCATGACAATCGGTGGTTGGAGAGGTTTCTTGTAGCTATTGAAGGAAAGGAGCTTTGTCTTTGCAGCATTAAAAGTTACCAACCATTTATGACCCCAATCCACTAGAGCCTGGAGGTTATTTTCTAAGGATTCAGCCATTGCCTCGGATATGACCGCGTCTGTTTTGCCAACATGGCGAGAGTACAGCGGGGTGTCGTCAGCAAATAAACGAATCTCAGACTCTATGTCATCAGGGAGATCGTTTATATAGATCAGGAACAATAAAGGTCCAAGGATAGATCCCTGGGGTACACCAGCATTTATGTCATGTTGATTAGATGAACGGCCATCGAGGACAACCTGGATTATTGTTTTGGTTAGAAAGGATCTGATTATATTAAGTAATTTCACAGTAATACCGTATGAGCGAATTTTCAGGAGAAGCCGTTTATGCCATACCTTTTCAAAAGCCTTATATATATGAAGCGCTACTGCCCTAGCTTCACTTGCCTTGTCGAGTGTATGATATATGCGTTCAGAGATGGCGCAAAACGGAATTTAGTGGTGAGGTTCCAATTTGGGAGCTTTGTGGAGTGTGGAGTTAACCGTTAGTTACCTATTATCCAGGTTCACTCTGATCCGAAGTGGTAGTATCTGTCAGGGTCTCATCTATGTATGAAATAGAATTTGTCCCTGGCATGACACGGACACTCTTGGGCAAGACGTCTACCTTTATCTTGCCTCACCACCGGAAATCATCTTCCTAATCCTTTCCGCTTTTTACCTACTTTAATTTAAAACCTATTAACTACTCAAGCTTTCTGTCACAGAACCGGCCCGGGTATGATACACAACTGCATCCAGAGGGGAGACACCAATTTGAGAGTTTTGGGTGTGGTGCGTGGAGTAACCCTTTAGATGCCTTACAACCAGATCAACTCTGACCATGAGGGGTAGTACTTGTCAACCCTTTATCTATTAGTTAAGCAGAAACTCCCGTTTAGAGAGACTAATTGTATACAAAATGTAAACCCACAAAACAAATGAATCTAAAAACCAATCAGATACAAACATATGTTGATATGGAGTTGATGCAAGAGATGCCACATTGTACGTGGCCACAATACCTGAGGCTCCGAATGCCGCTTATGGCATCCATAATCCCACCAGAACCAAGTGATCTTTTCGTCCTATTTGCAGCTTATGGCACGGTCATTACACTGAAGCCATTACAGATCAGAAGCGTTTAGGGCCCATGTCTCATTTCCATGCAAGAAAGCAGAGCGAATACAAGCTAAAAAGATTCTGCCCAAAATCTTAACGGAGAGTAGATAGTGGACCTTGGGCTTTCGTTTGCCATCCTCGTAACTTTCGCTTCCCTTATTTTGTCCTTTAGTCCTTACATATCATGAGCGATGTTTCTGACAAAGGGAGGAGAATTGCAGTTTACTGGGTCGGAATCTATCTATATAACACTTATCTTTGGCTAGTTTTTGACCTTGCAGTGGTATATTTTTAGCTATTTACATCAAGTACTAATGTAAACAGACATCTCGCTACACAGCTCCCAACTTAGGATGACACCCCAAACTCCCACCCTAATTCTCAGTATTCCCTTACGTTTGTTTGGGCTGAAATATGTGAAATAAAGTGGATTTGTGCCTTGTCTGTGACGATTTCCATAAAAGAATATGTACGGTTTTGGCATCATAATAATCCAACAACGGTTGACAAGTCGTAAAATTAACAAAAAACAACTAATCTTTTATTACTAATCTAAAAACATGTAAATAACAATCTTGAGACAAGTCGATTTGCCAGTGTATAAAATGCATTTAAAAATACAATAGAATCCTTTGCTTTTTAGCAAGACAAAGGAAAACAAGTTATTCTCTTCAATTAAACCCAACAATAATGTCTATGAACATGCTTATTGGCAAACAAGTCTTACAAAACATTTCGATCTTTACCGAACTTTTAACTCAGTTTTCTGTCAACAAGAGACAGAACTGTCTGACTTGCTGTGTAAATCTATTATCAGACATCGATTTTTGATAATAGATTAACACAAGTCAGACAGTTCCATGCCGCATGCAAATACATCATGGGACCTAAAAAGCCAATAAAATGCTGTATATATCAGGATAGTAAACTGGTGCTTGTCTGAAAATAGATGGTTTGCGATTCTTGTAAAATCTCTATATATACAGTTTTACTTCCTCTTTGTGTGATTGTTTACAAACTCTTCGTAGAAAATTGGTGAGGAACCTTTATAACCATACCCAACTACAAGATTTATTTTCTTCAAAAGGGGATGCAATATTATCGTTCACGCCTGACATCCATAAAAAATATAATACTACTTTATTTTATTAATAAAGTAAAAATGATCAACGTTAAAAAAATAGAATAGAAATATTAAGAAGTGCGGGACTTAGAGTCGCGACTTAGTACACGCGATTTTTCATTGATTCTTAAAAACGCCAGGTGTGCCTAAAAGGGGTTACAACTATAATTTTACTGAAATGTATTTTAATTAATGTCACTTTAATCTTCTTCTTCTTCTTGGATCATCTACCACTTGATGGTGAAACATTCACGATGTTCGTGCGCCATGATACTCGCTCACTCATTGCAGCCAGAAGCTCCAATACTGAGAGACCAGTGTCTTGATTATAAGAAAATTGTGTTCAGATTGTTCACAATCAAAATAATAAAAGTAATAAAATTCATGACACAGCGTGATGGTTATTTACTTTAATGTAGAAATAACACACAACTTAACTATTCATTTTTTAGTTAATTTGTATTGTTTTTACTTGATTAATTAAAAAAATAATATCTAATAAAGTTTAGTTTCAGTATAAATCGGACCGTGTTCCTCTCTTTTCTTTTTTAAATGCAATTTTTTAAGTTTTTAAAAACTTTTTACAAAGGCCGCCATTCATTATCGACAATGTAACTTTCCGGCATTTCGCTTGCCTAAAGTGTATGACGTTACTTTCGATTGAACAGGCCTTCTTAACGAAGGCCCTATGTTATACGTCTTTCGTTTCGAAAGTATCTTCAATTAGAATGTAAATTGAATCCTTCTGTCTCACACAATTAAATGAACAATTCCGCTATCTGACCCCGGATCAGGCGTCAGTCGAACCTGGTGTAAATCATTGTCAATCATTCAAAAATAATCTTATAGAAAATCATAGATCTACACAAAACTTCAAAAGCATATAAGGAAAAACAGGAGGGTCGTAAAGAAGAAACTAAAAGACAACCCAGAAGAATACCACTGATGGAATGGTTAATATAACTCAAAATTCTTTCTACAATCCAATACTATTTGTTACAAAAAAATCAGTCTATTCCGAATCAAACAGTATCAAACCTGCGCGCCGTGATCTTTTACTGACACACACCAATGTCGCTGTAAAACACACACACACACAACTAGAATTCACAGTTCAGATCTTTATTAAACCTTGACCAAGAGACTTTTTGACGTAAGCCCTAAAATTCAAAACTTCCGGTTTTTTTGTACCGCCTTCTCTCCAGACCGGAAGTGTTCTCCGTACGAGCGCCCTTAATAGTGTCTAGTGAGAAAAAGGTCGACCGCTGTCAGCCAATTCTCACAGTGACGTCACCCACGTAATTCCGTCTTCTATCTCTTTCATTATAAAGGACTAAATTATTTAATTCGATAGATCGAAAAAATGTCAGAGAGATTCAAAAACTAATAGTGAAAGTTATAACCATAACATTTTATCATGTTCCATTCAAACGAGACAAGAATTTGATACGAACTTCAGCCCCTGTCCCATTGCCGCAATGTTGCGTCATTGTGCTTGTTTCACAAAACTTCAATGGATTGTGCTCCGGTGAACTGGCTGCTCTGGTACCCCCTCGACGTAAATACACTAAATAAACTCGAAAATCAACTAAGTCCCATCCATTTACTATAGACGTCCCCAGATGTCGGATCGCCTTCTACTCCAATAGCTTCTTTCCTCGTGCTGCCGGCATCTGGAACTCTCTCCCTGTTCCTTGTTTCCACGACTGCACCGACATGCAGAGGTTTAAAACTAATGTAAACAGACATCTCGCTACACAACTCCCAACTTAGGATGACACCAAAACCTACACCCTAATTCTCAGTAGCCCTTTATGTCTACAGTGGCGGCCTACCTTGTTTGGGGTGAAATATGTTAAAAAAAAGAAAAGATAACCAGTATGCCTAACATACAAGGCGTCATACCGGATCATGGATCATGTTTTTTGGAGGTCTATTTCGAATAAGTTAACACTTATTGATTTGTGAAAAATTCTGATAACCGGAGATTGTATATAGTTATGTTGGTGGTGGAAGAAGATATACGAGGTTAGGTGTGATGCGTGCTCTATGAGCTATGGGAGAAAGAGGAATTACCGGATTATCTTATCAGCTAACATAATATCTTAGGAGTATATAGCTGTAATCTTAGCATTTGGAAACCATTGCAATATTTTCACATGCTGTGAAACAGCTAAACCAAATTATGCAAATACTTTCTACTGTCGCACCATCTTTTGATTGTGCAGTTGTCAACTCTTCGTCATCACGCTCTCAGCATCCTGTGCACAGGGAAGTTTTTTACATGGAAACTGCTTCAGACAACGCATGAAGCCATTTGATCTAAAAGGCTAAAAATACCACTTCAAAGTCAAAAACTTGCCAACGATAAGTGTTATATGGATAGATTCCGACCCAGAAAACAGCAATTCTCCGCCCTTTGTCAGAAACACCGCTAATAGAATGTGAGGACTAAGGGACAAAATAGAGGAAGCTAGAGTTACAAGTGGTGCTGTCCGAGAACAGACATTGTCGAAATACAACATCTTCCATATTCACCTGATTTGTCTCCATATGACTGTCCTTTCTCCAAGCTCAGGTAGATTATCAAGGGGATTCGTTTTGGAAAGTGTACTAAGCTATCAAGAAGGTCATAACGACGTGAATAGAAGCATGGCGAAAGAAGGAGAGTGGACATTACTTCGAACGGTAAACCACGTAGTTTGTTTGGAATAAAATTAAATTGTTCGTGAGATGAGTCCCGTTACTTTTCAGACACAGCTCGTAGTTTATTGGATATCCGATTTGAAACGCATGCGCGATTCGGCCGGAAGCGATATTAGCCACTCTTTGATTTATGTTCCCCCGAACGCATTTTGCTTTTATGCGCATGCGCTAATAATAGCAATAACATAGACGCTAGAGTTCGATTACTCACAGAACGGATGCGTTTTTATCTTTGCATAGACAATCGACTTGTGTTGTCCTCAGGGTCGGCTTATATCATGTATACAAATTCAGCCACATAGAACTGTAATAAAGGCGACGCAGATGTATTCCTGCAATCATACGTGTATTTTCGCAGTCCTTGGTCTATAAACGCATTTATTTATGAACAGAAACATTTATACTTATCAACTGCCCAAATAACCTACATATGTTTATTCCATCTTTCTTGAACAATAGCCCAGAATACTAACGCAATATCGCAGGAATGCTTACCCGCAGATTACAAGATCGTCATCTTTACATCTAATGCAACAACTACATTTTATAGTTACTCATTGCCAGAATAACACATCTTTTCCCATTTTACCATCTCTCCTAAACACTAGACTAGTCTAAAATACTAAGGCATTACCAAAGGACGGCTTACCTACATCGCAGTCTTCAAATCAAATGTCAACAAATACTTGTCATAGTTATGGACTGCCGAAATAACCTATATTTTTCCATCTCTCCTGAACAGTTGCCCAGTCTAGGATACTAACACATTACCGAGGGACTGCTTCTCTGCATGTTACAACATAGTCGTCTTTAAATCCGATCTAAACAAATCGTTGTTATCCCCATAAGTAATCAAACTCAGTTCATTTCATTAATCATTTCAAATACTCCCATAATGTTCTTCATCTTTTAACTGACAAGTCAGGTTCATATTATATTCCAATAACCATGTTTTTATTTTATTATTTTTATTTTTATCTTTTCACATTTCCAAAAAGCATAACATTTCTGTGAGATATATTTTTTACGGTCCGTTTCATTTGTCTTGTGCCAAACAACATTTTTATGTTTATATCGTCTCTGCAACATGACAAAATTATCAGAAAAATTCACAAAGAGTAAAAAGTTCTTAAATTAAAGTGTCTTGAAAAAACCTACACTATACAGTGGTATATTTTTGGGTGAAACCAAACAAAAAACAAAGAAAAGAGCAAACTCACACGTGGGGGACCCCACTGATACGCCATTTTGAATTTTTCGTTCAGAGCTAGTACATCCTAAAAGTTGTGTTTACATTTATACATTTTAATTCTGTAATATTTCTTAAAATAGTTAATAAGTTCTATAATTTATTTATAAAAATTCTAATTCACTTGAGTGTAATATATATATATATATATATATATATATATATATATATATATATATATATATATATAATATGTAGAATAAGAATAAATTGCTCTATCTTTATATATATATATATATATAAATATTGAAATGATGAAAAAAAATTGGATAATTTACAAGTCTATTAAATCATTAAGTATTCAATCAAGGAATATAATAAACTGATGATCCATGGATTTTCAAAGAATTACTCTTCTCTTCCGAAGGAAAAAAACAATGCAATTACTACTGGTTTGTAAGTATTCATTTGAAAATTTGAAACCAAATTTTTTTAAAGATATGCTTAAAGCAAAAATAGTTCATGGAAAGTTTCCAAAATGAGCAGAACGTCATTGTATCAATGCAGATATTTAACAATCTAATTTGAATGTGGTATTAAGTAGTGGGGTGATTGATTATAATAAACTCCAAAGCCAGAAGTCTGTGAAAAGTCAGCATATGTGTAAAAACATCATGTCATAAATAAGGCTTCATTAACATGCGGATTAAAATGTGAAGTGGTTAATTCAACAGATGAATTAAACATAATATAATTTAAATAGAATGGAAAGCAAAAACTAGACTGGGCTAATATCCAGGAGAGCTGGAGAAACGTATATTCTAAGTTATTTATAGATTTAATATACACCATACAGCTGAGATAGCATATTGTTATTTCTCTTGTTTACATGTTTCACATTATTATTGGTATGTTTGTTTTACGGCATATCAACCGCTGTAGGGTTATCTTTTTCTCGAAACTATACATATGATTTGTAGACGGTTGTATAATAGATCACAGTTTATAAACATTTCTTGACATAGAAAAGATCGCAGCTTCGCGGAAGATTATTCTTGACAACGAAAACGGGTACACTTGCAATTAATAGAGAACTGTAAAAGTGTATAAGTTTGGCGAGCTCTATACATATTCAGCCTGAAGATGCCTTCATTATAATTTGCTAAACCACAACATCTGATGGCATAACAAAACGACCGCTTGTCCTAAGACCATGATGCGTAGTGCAATTTTGTTCGCAAGCATGTTGCGAAGCTCTCAAGAGTATGCAAGCAGATAACGTAAAAGCAAATTTGACCTGATATTCCACTGCAGATCTTTCATAATCTTAATAACGTAGCAAAAGTCGATAACTGAAAAATAAGAACAAAAAAGAAAGAAAAAAAGAAAACAATAATTACGTAACGTCCTTGGCAGAACCCCCCCCCCCTCCAAAAACTTATCACGATCTTTTCTTGATGAGAAAATGGCACGTTTCAGTTTTCTTTTCATTTGCGCATTGCACGTCATCAAACGGCATTTAGTGAATAAGAAACTTATTTTTGATTTTCTTGATTATTCATCGATCTTAAATTATCATCATTTGCAGTTGATTTCTTTTCTTTGTTATTTGATAAGAGAAAGAGAAAATAACCCGGATGCTGCCGGCCATATTGGTGGGCCCCCACGATGTTTTGCAAATCAAATGATGGATTCTTCCATTACTTAATTGAGATTAGTTAGCGGCGACTTTTGAGGAAGTGCATTTAGTTTTCTCGCTCCCCACTACGTTTTTTTTTTTTAACCATTATCGAAATGAATGGAACGAAGGACGAAAGAATAAGCCCTCGTTCGACAAACAAAAGAAACAATGATTCGGTGGAGATGAAAAACATTTCAACAAACAAAAGACACAAAGCACAGATAGTTTGTTTTGAGGAACTTCGAAAGGAAAGAAACATTTCGATAACACCCGTAGTGTACATTTGTATCGCTCATTACACAAATGTGCATCACACATCATCACACATTGTATCACACATTATAATATTTTTATTGCATATTATGCTGAACAAACAGTACAGTATATTTTTATGTAGAATGTAGAAAAGAGAATTCACACCTTTACCTCTTACTGGTCTTAAAGTAAGGGTCTAGTGTTTAGAATAAAAGTATATCAATGAGACGACAATGATCATGTTAGTGTCAATATATTGTGTTGCTAAAAACAATCATCCGAGCACGGTGATGTATTATTAGTGTGATTTGTATGTCTAGATGGCATGGGAGAAGCGAGAAAAGCTGACAGAGATACATCATTTTTGTATTCTCTATTAAAAAGGTATATCCGATCAGATATTGCACGTAATTTGTGAAATTAAAATTAGGAATCAATCAATTAATTAATTAGTTAAATTAATTTATTCAAAATAGTTAATTAAAAAGTTAAGCGATGTCTATAATTTCTTTTAAAATATATATTTTTGTAAACACACACACACACACATATATATATATATATATATATATATATATATATATATATATAACACTAACCGGACCTTTGTTCGTGGGAAGCCCAACGATTGGCTATGAGAACAACAAAGAATCTGATTGGGCAACTGGCTAGCCGTGTATATAAAAACACCCGGCAAAAATAACTATGCATTTTAGCCTGAAGATTTTATTCTGTGTAGCTTAATTGCCATAAATATATTTTCATAGCTTACTACCTAGCTCTACTTACGTATCGAGTACTGTTGAAGTAAATACTGAAAATTGATACATAAAAAACATATATCTCCTCATAAAATTTCATGTGGATACATGAAATAGTAATTATACATATATATATATATATATATATATATATATATATATATATATATATATAATTACTATTTCATGTATCCACATAACATTTTATGAGGAGATATATGTTTTTTTATGTATCAATTTTCAGTATTTACTTCACCCACATTATAGCCTATGTTACACACTGTTATGCATATAATTTGTTGTTCGGAAGCAAGAATAGATGCGAGTTCGCTTAAGATACTGTACACATATATATATATATATATATATATATATATATATATATATATATATATATATAGTACTTATGATATCTGAAATGTATCCAATTGTAAGCTTCATGAAGCTGTATCACAGGATTCATAACATATATATATATATATATATATATATATATATATATATATATATATATATATATATATTGTATTTGCATTCCATAGACCATGGTGAATTAATCCCAAACCATAATTTTTATTGGTTTTATGAATTTCCTTATTTCTGTACTTTGTTTTTTTTTTTTACATCTCTCATTTTACACACAGAATTAATTAAAATGTTATATTCATTCTTATCCCTTACGCGCGTTTCATGGCAAAGTTTGGATTACAGTATTTTTTTTTCAATTAGTCCAATTTTATCAATCATCAGAGGATTGCAGTATATGTTGTTGTGTAGCGATAGAACATGTCATAAAAACACCGGGGTGGGGAAATACGGTGAAATACCAAGTTGATTTCTGATAAAAGTTCGTTAAACTAAAGTATATAAAAGCATAACAATATATATATATATATATATATATATATATATATATATATATATATATATATATATATATATATATGTTATTACTAACAGTAGGAAGTGACGTTGGCATGTGTCATTAAGGATATCATCATGGAAATTAGAACTGAGAAAGTTTTCATGACAAGCGGTTTTATGTGAATTCCTTTGCAGTCTAATAAGAGCTTGTACATCTGAAATGTAAGAATCAATACGCACTCTTTTTCTTACACCCCCCCACACACACGCGCGCGCACTCACGTACACGCACACATATATATATGTGTATGTGTTCTTCTAGTGTTTGCTGCTGAACTATTAGCGCAACGTGTTCAAGTAAAAGTAAACACAAACTTGTTTCTAATGAATTAATTTGCATTTCCGACGAAGCGAGTGAATCTGACATCGAAATGAGATTTTTGTGTGGCACAAAGGAAATCAAATCCCGTAGAAAAAAAAGTCCGTGTAGTCAGCCGGATACGGAAACGGATAGGAGGCCGAGAGGTTATCAATCCGATGTTTCTTTTGTGTAACTGAACGTGGCAATTTTCAAACCTATAATGAAAAGAAAAGTACACCGTAGTGTCTTCATTGTCTGTTGGTAATGACACACATGTCCACATTTAGTCTCGCCTTCATTTCTTGTTTAGAGAAGTGAAAAGTTCGAATGCAAAACGCGATAAACGCCATTTCCAAAATTACAAATCTATCACTACAAAAAGTATTGCATTTAAAGACTCGACCGCACCACACAATTTTGTTTTACATAATATGATACTGGCATAATTTATTTTTGCGTTCAATTAAATTTTATTTTTCAAGGACTATATTTGAATGATTCGCCATTTTCTTATTTAGTGTCTGAAGTTGAACAGATTGGATTTATCGCGTTTTGTATTCGAACTCTTCGACTATAACTCATATTGCGTCCTCTCCTTTTATAAATCAAATAGCGAGCGTATGCCTGTTCATCCATTCGTACAGATATATAATCGGCTGCGTTTCAATCTCAGCTTGAAGTACTTGTCTGTCTAACAACACTAAAGATTTGTGATACAGCGAAACAACTTGCCTGTTAATAACTACAGATGCCCCACTACTTGTGAGTTGAACACGCTAGTAAGTGAAATCGTCAGCTGGCATTAGTGACAATGCAGCCTTTGACATACACCGACTCTGAATGAAGACAACACTTACTTTGTTAAACAAGTTGACTACATAACGTGAATGCAGTTAATATATTTACTCGTTCTTAATAATGGTAACTTGTCCCGTCGGTCGCTGATTTTTCCTGTCGCAGAACATAGAATCAAAAGTTAGGGGTTTAAACCGGGACCCTTATTTATTGTTTCTGACTTAGCAGCAGATTTTGACCCTTTTAATTTAAGATTTAATACTGTAAATAATCTATGTACTTCTGTCAGTACCGTCAATATTTATTTAAATATTAGGGGATATAAACGCCTTCTGTATTTGAACTCTGATAAGATGTAATTTAAAAAAATGTTAACTTTTTAGATGAGAATTAAAACTATTGGATGCTATTCTTACAGCATTTCGGTTGGTGCAACCTCCGACCAAGAGCCTGTGACATATATAAATGCTTAGAAATAATCATTTTTAAGTGATAGTCTTGTGAACGTTGAATGTACAATACTCACTAGGGACGATGCTTAGAATATAATTACAAATATCTTCTACCCGGCATGGCTGAAGGAACGAGTGTAAGCTACCCCCATCGGGTAAATAAACGAGACCGAAGTAATGTATAATATCAAAATAAAATAATATATATATATATATATATATATATATATATATATATATATATATATATATATATATATATATAGGCAGCATCTTCTCTTGCAGGCAACTATTGTTGAATATCACAGACTTGGTCAAACTTTGGTCTGGATATCCTTTGGTAGATCCTTTCGATAGTCCGAATCAGAATCTTAGTTTCGGGGGGAATTGGCCGATGAATCTGCCATAGTTTAGATTTGTGTCCCAAGTACTTTCAGACCCATCCGGGTCCATCTTCAGGGGAATGAGGATAATCAGATACAACCATGTGTTTGTATTATAGATGGTTTTGGCGGGAATTATGTCAAAACTATAGCAGATTTGTCGGCCAATTTCCCCCCCCCCCCCGAAACTAAGATTCTGATTCAGAGTATTGAAAAGATCTACCAAAGGATATCCAGATATAAGTTGGCTGTTATATTCAACAATATATATATATATATATATATATATATATATATATATATATATATATATATATATATACATATATATAGATAGATTTTTCACTTATAAGATAGATTATATATATATATGAAACTAAAAGTATAATATATATTTGAAAATTTGAACCTATCATTAAATAATTTATGCTCGATATACGAGATAGAGCAATTATATAGACCAATGAAAGAAGAGAAATAAAAGATGTGACAAAATCAAATCTATTCCGGCTTCAGTTATTCAAAACAAGGTATATTCAATTAAAGAATATTTGATTTTTCCTCCTTAAACAATGGCTTTTCAAAGAATGTATTATTATAATCAGAGGAGTACAAATAGATAAGTCGGCAAAGAATATACCATTTGATAAAGGACAGAAAACCGTCCGAAATATTAAAATAAAACTTATAATTTACATGCTTTCATTTTTTCCATCAGGGTATGTTTTTTTTTTAAATGTGAAGAAATTCATTACTTTTAGGAGAGAAACACACTACCATAATTTAAATTATATATTCATAATCTGTCAATCATAGCAGCATCAATGCAATGCTTACATTCGTTTATAATGTCGAACGTTGTGTATTTTTATCGTTTTTTTTTAAAATAAATTCCTTCTCTGTAAACAATATTAATTTCTTTCTGTCAATAAGTAAGGCAATTATGTTTGATTTGATATGTTAAATAGAAAGTAATTCAAATACAATACTAAATAAGTGATACTGGTAGTTTGCTTGAAGCATTACTGGGAATTGTAATAAAAGTATTAAGAAGGCTGTAAGTAATGCAGAGAGCCGGATTGATAAGAAGCTGGAACGCCAGTCGAACATTTCATTTGTGTCCATTTTTGACAAGGGGAGGCGTCCCCCGAAATATCAAATAATTTCTAATCATCCGGACACGTTTATTATGTAAGGTTGAAAAGAATAAAATTAAATAAATAAAAATAAATAAATAGATAATTGTAAGATCTCACCGTCGATTGTTTATTTTTCTTCTTCTCAGCTTCTCATTAATCCGGCTCGCTGCATTGCATTCAGCCTTCTTAATACCTTTATTGTAATACTAAATAATCTACAGTTTCTGTTTACTCTATTGCATGCTGTTTAGATACGACTTGTGTATTAGACTAGTTGGAACATTGCCAGAACGGCTAATTAGAATGTCTTAACTATCGTCATAATTCAGATCACATCATTATTTAGCGCATCTTATGAAGAGGGTTCATATCATAATAATTAGCCCATAAATTTATTGGAATTTTGATTACCTTCCAGGTGTCTACATTATTCTGAAGTGTGCAAGAAATACGCTGGTTAAATATTATGTTGCTCTGATTATTGACGTTAATTGTAGGCAATGCTGAAATACGCACAAGGTCGCATCCGAATTCTTACCTATCCGTCTCCAATTCTTTCTGATCCGTCCCCCAAAAATAGGGCACGTCGTTGGCAGCATCAGCTCTTCCAGCTTACATGAAGAAGCTATTTCTGTTGAGAAATACTTGAGTTGCTGGTGGAGTGGGTATAATGATATAAAACTTGACAACTGGATTGCAAACAGTTTATTACTGATGAGTAAGTTCGAAACATCTACCAGATGTATCTGACGATAAGGCGTAATAATCTAAAGTGCCACTTTCAAATCCTACACGGAATCTATTGTGTTGAATCAAGAGGTAATACTTTCGGAAACGGGATCAATCCTAACCCCACCACCAGCAATAGGTAAAATAACAGCCGTGTTTACTTAATAGTAAACAATGTATTATTTCTAACAGGTGCTTTTTCGGTAATAAAGAACATGAAAATAGTTGATCTGCCGTTAAACAGATAACCCAAACAAAGGCAAAATTTAAAAAAAAAACGCGGGGAAACTATCAGTCTATCTAGAATCAAATTACCAGTGTTCGAATAGCTCAGTAATCATCATCTCCTACACAGCAGCTTGTAGGTAAAAATAATAATAAATATTTGTATATATATCTAATGTGTATATATATCTATGTAGCTACCTATATATAATTCAAGTTTTATTCACACATACAAACATATATTTGTATAAATATAAATTTAATTCTATGTTACCTTTTCTCTTTCTCTTTCTCTTTTTCTCCCTCTCTCATATATATATATATATATGCATATCATTAATTAATTTCTACGTAACTATATATATATATATATATATATATATATATATATTCGGGAGATTTCAAAAATCAAAACATATTAATAATAATTTCACACCATACAGACATGTTTGTATAAATACAACTTTATTCAATGTTACTTTTTCTCCCTCTCTCTTTCTCTCTCTCTCTCTTTCTTTCTCTTATATATATATATATATATATATATATATATATATATATATATATATATATATATATATATATATATATTATTAATTAATTTCTATGTATGTATATATATATATATATATTCGGGGGATTAAAAAAATCAAAACGTATTAATTATAATTTCACACCTTACAAACATATATACATATACATACATACATATATATATATATATATATATATATATATATATATATATATATATATATATATATATATATATATATATATATATATATATATATTCGGGAGATTAAAAAAGTCAAAACATATTAATTATAATTTTAGATATTAAAATACAGCTTTGGAAATAAATGCTCAACAATGTTCATCTATATGTACACGCATTTCTGAAATTCACTTTTATTAGCAAAATTACATGTAATGAAGGATTCAAACACTATATGGTTTTCTTCTTCAGCATATTACATTTTATCAATTACAACCCCAGGTAATATTATATTGAATACCTTAAATATTTGATGAACAGCGTAAAGTCTAGAACAAATTTAATGTATTTCATTTTTAACAAAAAAAGTGTAAGAGGAAACCACGAGTCATTCATCTTTTAAAATAAATTCGTTTATATATTTTTTTCATTCAATAAAACAGGACAAACACATCTCCTGCTAGAATTGAACACAGAAAAATGGCTGATTGTATAGGATCTAGTTTAAACCGAATCGTTTATTAAAGAACTTATTTTGTTAAAATGGCGGGGAGATATATTATAGGGTAATTAACGATTTAGAATATGTTCATGGAATAATAGAATTGCATCCTACGTAGTATATTTTTTATTACTCTCAAAATTCACAACCAGACACGTGCAAAGACTACATCTATATGAAAAATGTACAGAGCTGATAATTAATACCCCGGCTTGGATGAGTTTAAAGGGAAACAACCACGTTATATGAAACATTTATAAAAGGGAGGCAACTACGATATTTTGTTAATTTGATGGAGTTGATATTATAGTTTGCTAAATTATTAACATCTTCACTTATGAAGAAATGCTATTATTGATATTATAATCATCTAAATAATGTCTGCGTGTTACATGTTTATTATTTATAATGAAATATAATTTGTGTTCATTCTAAATTAATAATTTTATTATCTTGTTTATACCTGAATATACTTCTTTTTTATATAGAAATCGCTTCAGACAAGGCATGAAGCCACTTGATGTAAGGAGCTAACAAGAGCGAAACATGATTATCGCAAATACTACAGATGCCTATTCGCCTTAATCTGTTAACGACCAAGACTATATGTAGGAGGAAAACAGTCAGCAGGAAGAGAGTTCCACAAGCCTTGAATTCTCGGAAATAGCTACTGGAATAAGAAGCTGTACTACAATGTTAGCAGTGAATTAATGATGACCACTAGACTAACGAGTCAAACGAGCTGGAACAAAAGAGGCGGGGAATAGATAACCCAATTCTGAAGAACACATGCCATAATAGTATATATAAAAAGACTGAGACTAGCAACATAATGTCTGTGAGATAGAAAGTGGACAGAAAACGAAAGGGTTGGGCCAATCAAGTTACTTATACATTTCTGTACCTTATCAAGGACCCTCAAATGGGACAGAGATTCACGAGCCAAAATATGACATACATGGTTTGATTGTGAATTTGTAGAGGTAGAGAATAGCCCCAGGTGTGAGAAAGTGTTTGGAGTGATAGAGAGAACCGACTTTACGAGAAGCAGAAAGAGAAATGGATCTTATGTATGAACCCAAAGAAAAATTTTATGAGAGAGAAAGACCAAGAAGTTTCAGAGTCGATTTCTCTTCAAGGGCAAAAAGGGACACGCTCACGATTGAAAGACACGAGCTGAGTCTTAACTGGATTAAACGAAACAAGCCATTTCGTACCCCAATCCACAACTGACCCCAATTCAACTTCTAGATCAGCTGGCTATTTCAACTGATCCGAGAGAGATGGGCGAGAAGCAACACCAGAATAGAGAGTGGTATCATCAGCATATATATATTAATTTTCTGAATAATATTCTCTGGAAGATCATTTAAATAGAGAATAAACAGTGTTAGGTCTAGAATAGAGCCCTGAGGAACACCAGCATTGATAGGAAAAGAGAATGAAGAGACACCGTCCAAAGTTACTCGCAAGCTTCGATAAGAAAGAAATGACCTAGTACTTAAAAACAATCTAGAGATTAGTGAGTTATGAAATATTTAAGGTTAGGGTTAGGGTTACCTGGTAATGATCATTAGTTATATAATTATTTTCTGTAAAATACTTAGCATTCAAGATAAGACGAATATTGATAAAACTAAAAGAAGATCAGTGCTGAAATCTGAAAGATATTTGCCGCCCATTTTATCCACAGCGATATCATTTAATTGAAACATTCATTTAGCTTTAAAAACGTCACGTCCAGAATTATAAAAGAATGGGCCAACAAATAAAATCGATTCGAAAACTCTTTTCTGACAGCCGATTGGCTCATTTTGACCAGAAGAATAAATCAATTACATCAGATGTTTTTGCTTTTGCTCTTATTTTCACCCGAAATTAATCGAAAGAGTCAAAAACAAAAAAAAGAAACTTCTCCATGAACTTCGTCTAAATTTATTGCAAATCTTATATTTCTTGGCACGTGGACAGCCACATATCAATGGATATGGCGCTGTGTGTGATGTTTGTCTCTATAACATCGACACAAAGTTCAAACCCATTGGTCAAGCAAGATTTATAACGCTGATTTTAATTACAAATGTCCCCCTTTTATCTCTAATAAACTGTATGTATACATATAAAAACACATGTATTCCTAAGGATGTTAATTGTGCTCTTTTAGATATGGAAATGCTATTTTAAACTCAACTCTGACAGACCAACGAACAGACATATTTCACACATATTTCAAAAGTATACGTGATAGATTGGCCAACGGGCAATGCATCCTAAATACATGTAAAGGAGCATTTAGAAATCCAGTAATGTAACATATAAAGATATCTTATCGGATTTGCAAACCAAAATAGCATGTAATCAAACCTTATTTCTGGCAATTAGCCAATTCCTATTCTTTATTGTTTTACCATGTTATCAGAAATAAAATAACGTACTTAGCTACAACTTCTTTAAAAACTACATAGTGCGGAAAAGACGCCTACTAAGATGAACAATTTAAAAATAATAACTCGAACATTACAATCAGCAAAGGGTATAAACCATTTTAAATTGAAGAATATAATAGGAGTTGTCTACTGTAAGTTTAAAAATGTGAAAACAAGTAAAAATGAAGAACAAAAATAACTTCACGAAGTTATTTTTGTATAAAGTAGTAAACTTCATTCCATTTCCATTGAAGGTCTGTGAATTATATTCTGAGTGGTTCCATTCTTTTTTATTTCAAGAGTATCCGAATTAAATGTAGAATGAGGAATTCAAGGCAGTCATCGAAGCAAATTCACACCAACCGTTTGTAAACTTTCTGAAGGGTCAGGTGTGAATACTCCAGAAATTATTTGATCACGTTTAACCATTGGAGAAATCAGAGAAACTCGCCAAATTGGGTGCCACATAAACTTAACGAACATCAAAGAAATAATCGGTTTTAAGTGTTGTTAATGGTTCTTTTTCGGAAAGGAAATGATCTATTTCTCTAACGTATGTTCACGGCCGACGAGAAGTTGATGCTTTATAATAATCGGCGATAATCAGCCGAGTAATTGGATGAAGGTAGAGTCGCGAAACATTTCCGAAAACACTAAACGCATCAAACGGCTTTGGCAGTGACTGTTTGCTGAGGTATAGACAGTTTTATCCCGGGAATACGGTGATCGCAAAGATGTGACTGCAAAGACTGTAACAAATGCAACAAGATGAACCCGAAACTTGACCGTATGTATCCGGAAGTTGTCAACAGGAAATGGTCAAACCTTTGGCTCGACTAAACGTTTCACGTGTTACTTTGCAGAGGCTTTGTCTATGCAATTCATTTTAGCCCATCGTATTCGCCGGACATCTCCATCAGCGACTATTATCTTTTCAAGCATCATGGACACTTTTGATGAGAGAAAATCTTCAACAAAAGATGTGGTCAAAAATTTTCTTCGAGAGTGTTCAGAGCACCGGATGTCGCAATTTGATCCAAATGAAACCATAACTTGTTTCTGTAGAGCAAAACAATTTATTAATGAAGGTGAATTCAAACTGATTTGTAAGCATTTTAAGTTCGTCTTTATTGATAAACTGATAAAATGTACACATTTAGATGGAGAGGGAAATTTATACCGTTTTTCTAGGGATCATTACCATCCGCATCAGGATTTTTTGATCACTCATGGAGGATGGAACCCCTCCCTTGTTTCCGACCACCTTATCGGTGACTGTCATTCAGGTTTTTTTGCCATAATCGCCACGTTAGACACTTCGGGTTAGCGACGCTACTTGCACATAGCTAGGTGTCCACATACAGCGCATGGTATTCCCAAATGGTCACCCATTTTAGTACTGGCCAGGCTTAACGTCGCTTAACTTCGGCGATCTAGCGGGAACCGGTGTCATGCCGTACATTTCTAGGGATATTATAAATAAATAACAAACGCGACTTGAGTTGATACTACAGTTCACTCTGAGAACTTATAAAACCAACATCAAGATTGAGTAAAACTATCTACAAATATAATAATATTAAAAATGCGGGTACTATTCCAGATGATGCGCCTAATTTCCGTGACTTCGCGTCGACAACGATCGGGCAGGTCGCGGAAGCGCCCGAGCGCTGACGGAATAATATCATTTTTTCTTTCTTTCATCTCATAAAAACATTGACAAAATTTTACCCCCCGCCCCTAAAAAAAAATTATTTTCACAAAAGAAAAGATTTTAATGTATGAATTTTTGTTGAAATTTATTCGTCTTATATTAGCGTCTGTCAGTCTTCCAGTTAGAGCTTGGCAGTTTGAATGCAGGGCTTGGCTATCGCTAAGAACGGGAGCCCTAAATCCTAATCCTAACCACTAACACCTAAACCCTAACCCTAAACCTAAACCATTTTCGTTCTTTCTTTGTCTTATGTTAGCAAGAAGGAAAAAAACAGCGAAACAAATGAAAAAGAAAACATTGACAAATCCCCCCCCCTCCAAAAAAAACCTTTCTACACATTTGATTGAAAATGGTTCATTTGCTTCCCCCCCCGTCCCACCCTACATTTTGTTCGGTTTTTATCTTTTTATCTATGTATTTTTGTCTTTGAATATATTCGTCTTATACTATCGCCTGAAAGCCTTCCATTAACGTTTGGCGTTTTCGTCTCGGTAACTCTTGGGCGTTTCCGTGACCTGCCCGATCGTTGTCGACTGGAACAGTACAAAAATGCGTAAACTAAAAGAGTAAAAGCTAGAAAAGATACAATTAATAGAATAATGACGGACATGTTTCATCAGATAAAACTACTAATAAAATAATATTTAATACAAAGTACAATTGTGATTGGAGCAACGTTAATAATAACATAATCACAATGACAAAGATTTACCTAAAAGGCAAAAATAATTTGAATCATTAAAATAAATGATCACGGAATGATTAATCGAATGAGCAACCATAATGATTTAAGATTCAATTCAGTAAATTGATTTACCAATGAAAATTTGATTTCGAAAGAAGAATATTAAATATATTGATAATTGTAGAAAGTTGCTTACAAGGGAAATAATAATAAGATTTAGTTCAGTCTCTAAGGAAATGAAATTGTGTTATTACGAATTTTGTGTATTTGTACAGATGTATTTCGTTTGTCATTAACTTTGATAATCATTGATTTAATTTATTGATTTAATTTATTGATTATTTTGTATTTACTATTAATCGATTATTATTAAATATTAATATGCGTTAAATAAAAAGAAATTAAACAACTTTTTTTTTCATTTTTTTAGAAACATAGTTCACCCCAAACAAGGCAGGCCGCCACTGTAGACGCAAGGAACTGCTGAGAAAAAAGGTGAACGTTTTTTTTTTGGGGGGGGGGGGAGGGGGTCAACCTAAATTTGGAGCTGCGCAGCAAGATGTCTGTTTACATTAGTTTTAAATTTCTGCATGTCAGTAACGTCAAGAAAGCAGGGAGCGAGGAGGGAGTTCCAGAGGCCAGCAGCACGAGGAATAAGCTTTTGGAGTAGAAAGCTCTTCGGCATTTGGGGACCTCCACAGTGAATGAATAGGATTTGGCAGATTGTCGGGTTGGTCTAGTGAATTTACGTCGTGGGGGTACCAGCGCAGCAAGCTCATCAGAGCACAATCCATTGAAGTACTTATAAAACAGGCACAAGGAAGAAACATTGCGATGATGGGATAGGGGCTGGAGCTTGGTGGATAGTGAGGGACCTATTAAGTTGGCGACTCTTTCACATTTAAAATAATTTAAATACGAAATTAAATATATCAGAATGCATATCAGTTTCTTCTAAAGAAAATTTAATCTTTTGTGAATAGTTGAAAAGAAAAATAATCAATTACTTGATTACAAGGCACTTCGAAATTTGATCAGAAACTAGAAACTGTCGAAGAGAAAGTCCATAAAACTGGCTTTAATGATGACTTAAATACTTATAAAATCCCCATCTCTTAGATTGGAAATTTAGGGAAACTGTGTATATCTGATAATTTTATAAGTAGAAGTTTAAAGAACATTACGTTAAAAAACTAGTTATTGTTTTAAAGCTGGTTTACTTAGTAATTGAATGAATAGACGATATAATGAAAATTAAATTTAACTTTAAAAATACAATTTGAAAAAAATCCTTCAAAAACGGTATAATTAAAAGAAAGAAGCGAAACAACACTGTAATTAAAATGAACCCCGAGTAACGTTAGGTAGGGTTAGACTTAGGGTTAGGGTTAAGGTTAAGGTTAAGGTTAGGGTTAGGGTTAGGGTTAGGGTTAGGGTTAGGGTTAGAGACACAGAGATAGATTTCGTAGTGTGTATATATCTTTCAATATCTATTAATATAAGTGTACGCTTTTCTGAGAGAGCAGAAATGGTGAATTCAATCTATAATGAATTCAATTGTCCGTAATCTTCTTCGTCGTCATAATTTACAAAACCTTTTTATGTCCATCATTCGTCTTTTTTTGTCCATTCATCTTAACAATGGTTCAAAAAGCACAACAATCATAAGTCACTTCCGTTGAATTACAAACAAAACAAAAGAGAAACAAATTCTTTGTTCTATTTAGAAAACGACTTGAGTATTTTTCTTAATTCTCGTTATTAATCAATTTCAATCAATTATTTCCTTTGAGATCGCTTCATCGATCGTTCTCTGCTATTGATTTTGTTCGATCGATGTTCGCTTTTTGTTTTTGATTGATTTCAGAATATTTGTACAGGTTTTCCCATTGGAATTTTCTATTTTTAGATTTTACACGCGAGAAAGTCACGAAGTCGCGTTTCCTTTATTTCCCTGTACAGTTTCAAATATATCATTTCTGTTTTTGACGACTCCTTAATTTGAGAAACCCGAAATGGTAGCAAAAAGCTGAAGAATGCAACGGATAAAAAGTCATTTGGCTCATCTAGTTTAGTTGTTGTTTCGGTAGTGAATGGATCGCAAATGTCAAAAATGTGGTTTGCATTTAAAGTTCAACTAAATAATAGCCGCGTGGGAGTATTCTTGTTCTTATATGACTCTATGCGCGCATGTGTGCAACCATCATCATCATCATCATCATCATCATCATCATCATCATCATCATCGTCATCATCGTCGTCGTCGTCGTCGTCGTCTAGTCGTGGTAGTGTCACTGACCCCCCTGTGTGCGATCATCATCATCATCATCATCATCATCATCATCATCATCATCATCATCATCATCTAGTCGTGTTAGTTTCACTGATTCCCATGACTCTCTCACGCCAGCTCGCTCTGGTAGGTCATCATTAGGTGCATTGTCAGTCTTCTGCTAGTTGCTTGACGTAACGTTCTGTGCGGTCTCCCCACTGAGCCACATCCCTGTTTAGGGATCAACAAAAGAACATCACTGATGATTTCATCCTTAATCCTCAAAAAGTGTCCAGCAAATATTGTTCTCCCCTCCCTGCTTAAGGTTTAGATCTGAATAAGTTGCTCCCTCGTGGGGTGCAGCTCGCAGCATTTTGTACACGTCATCAATTTTCTTCTCCAAATAATTTGGTGGAAGTAATGTTGTTTACCATAGAAGTATCCAACTCCATCAATACGTATACCGACTAGAAGTCTTCGACGTTCCGGGTCAAGATATCTATTTGTAATACAAGGTGCGGCAATAATACATCTTATTTTTTACATAGTCATTACTGTGGCGCCAATAAAAGTAGATAATTTATAATGGTGGATTTATAGAACTAGTGTTTTACTATTATTAACCGCCGGTGTATGATTTCAGCAAAATGGAACAATGGCGGCGCACACAGCGATATTTTCAATAGAATTGCGCAGAAAGCTGTTTCGTTAACATCCGAAGTTTGGATGACTTGTTTGTTCTCTTCAGATCTCTTGCTTCTTTTCTCTGATGCTCCCTGAAAGTTGATTCTACAAACGAAGGTCAAATAATTGAATGTGTGGTTGCTTAACCGCAAAAAATTGGCCAAAATGTCTCGCCTAGTAATGAAAAAAAAAACATAAAAAATCGTGAATAATGGATATCATTTGGAGGATATTATTTACTCCTTCGGCGTTTTTACATTATTCTTAGTGGCTCAGAATTAGCCTAATTGATATAATTCCGGACTATAAAATCTACCGTGCCGAATTCAAGCTCCATCAGATCTTTTGTGTTCAATGACCCACTAATACACACCAACCTCAGTCTCTAAACTTGTGTTCAAATAATCGTGTAAAATTAACAGTTGTAAAGTACATATTATGTTTTGCTTTTAAGTATCTCAAAATGGGCTGATATGCTGTCAAACAAATCTAAACTAAAATAATACAAACTAAACTAAGTTTCTGTTCAGAGTCTAATGAGGCGTATCCCATGACAAAGCAAACAATTGTTTATTTTAACGGACGCTTTCATCCACTAAACTGATTGCCCATTAGGACAATCAAAGGCCATGTTCTGTGATTGGTAAACATAGTATCTTTATGATTATTTATCTATAATAATTTTGCATTTTATGTGATTGTTTTCTGTAATATTTTAAGCTATTGTTATTATTTACTCACATGATATTATTATTATTATTATTATTATTATTATTATTATTATTATTATTATTATTATTATTATTATTATTATTATTATTATTATTATTATTATTACTCACAAGCCGTCATCAGTGATTGCTCACTGATAATCACCAGTGGTGTTTCCTGGAGTCTGAGTGAAAACAAGTCTTCCCAGACTTCCAGTGTTTTCCACCTCTTTCGATAAGTACTGCAGATGAATTTGCGTTATCACAACAGCCGCTTACCATCGATTTCTCGTTGGCAACAACCATTTGTCTTCTCTGGGATTTGGATGGCAATAAGACTCCCCAATGTCCTAGTGCTCTCCGCACTCTTCCAACAGAGGTCTGGTTAGTGCTATCCCTCCTCGGTCTTTCCATCCTCCTTGACCCTTCATGACTGTTTTGTGTTGTATCAGCCGGGACTAGTGCCATCACTTTTTTTTTGGGGGGGGGGGGGAGTAGTTTATGAAAGTTCTTGCGGTTTCTGTTCCCTGTTTTTGTGCTCTTTATGTGATTTTGTTTTCTTCCTATTGCAATTTTCATGTGATGGGTTAGTCTTCGTAGTTTATGTGGATACGTTTCCGCATTCAAGGATTTTCCTTAAGATTTCCGCTTGTTTTATCATTGCCGTCTGTTGTATAGTCTCAGTCTTCCCGTTAATTCCAATTTGTCCTTATTTCAGGTTCTTCGGAACTGTTTCTCTTCTTCTTCTTCTTCTTCTTCTTCTTCTTCTTCTTCTTCTTCTTATTATTATTATTATTATTATTTTTACTAAGAGTTCTCACACAGGTCATCGTCAGTGATTGCGATAGCTCACCGACAACAACAGGTAGTGTCCCTGGGGTTTGAGTGACAACAAGTCTCCCCAGATTATTATTATTATTATTATTATTATTATTATTATTATTATTATTATTATTATTATTATTATTATTATTATTATTATGTTTCTATTCTAAAAAAGCTGAAGAGTCAACGAGCAACATGTTTTAATATAGTAACAACGTGGACAAATCCAACAGTCCGAAACCTATAAATAATGTTAAAAAACAACAACAAAAAATAACATATCTAAGAAATATCGTCAAATGACTTAACTTATATAATAAAGTCTCATCGTCGTTTCATTTGTTCGTGTTATTTCGTATTACTGTAAAAGTTTCATCGAGATCTACGCATGCGTAAACGCTCGATACTTAAGTCGTATTCATTGCTTTTTTGCTACTTTGCGGAAATGGCGGAGAAAAGAAATCCATCTTTTTTGAATAGCAATACAAGTCGGACAATAAGTTTTTTAAACGTATAAAAAATCGAGAAAGATTGATTACAATTGCTTTACTGATTGATACAGCATTTCTTTTCGATTTTGCCAACATCGCTGCGTTTCCTTAACTCTGTTTCGGCTCATCCATTGTTGTACGCTGAATGAATCCGCAAATGTCATAAATGTAGTTTGTATTTAAAGTTCAACAAAATTATAGCCGCGTGGGAAGTACTCATCTACTCATACGCCTCAATGCGCGTGTGTGCGTTTACAATAGAAACATCCAACTCTGTCAAAACGTAACTCGACGAGACGCTCTCGATGTTCTAAGTTGCGATACATATTTGTTATACAGAGTGAGGCAATAAAACTCCCCATTCCTTACATAGGCATTACATAAGAAATAAGAAAAAAGAATACTATCTAATTGATCAAATTTTCGAAGTCAGACCCAAATAGCATTTATGCTGACAAATCAATCTGTTGTTGTTGTTGTATCATGTTATTGAACATATAATAACGTACTTAACTACAATTTCCTTAAAAAATTGTCTCTGACTGGAATATTGGTAATATGGACACATTTCTAAATAAACACCTAGAAAGAAAAAAACAGCTTATGGCATTAATAAAATAGAAATTTCACCATTTTCTAATCTTCATCTGCTATCAGATAAACAATTACATTTTTACTCTGACGCTAGTAAAACTAGAGAATTTATAATGGTAAATTTACATAACTTTATTTTAGTATTATTTATGATTTCGACAAAATCGAAACTTAACGCGCACAGCGAGATTTTCAATGAATGTTCACAAGGCTCTGTTTCTTAAACACCTAATGTCCATATGCTATATGTTATATGCTATATGCTATATATATATATATATATATATATATATATATATATATATATATATATATATATATATATATATATACACGCTGATTTTTTGTTATTGTTTTTTGGCGATACTCGGCCGGTGTTTTACCGGTGCGTTTTTTATATTATTATTCGCTACCCTGAGCGGTTTGTTTAATTTTTAAGAATATGCATAGGACTGCATTTAAAAAAATATTTTATTTTAATTCACCCTTAATCGGACGAGTCATCAATTTTTGTATATATAGATTTTTTTAATTAATTAAATTATAAATAAATATTTTGTATACCGATTTTTATAATTAATTTACAAATTAAGTTTTGTAGTGCACAAAAGGTAGACATATGTGTATATATATATATATATATATATATATATACATACATATATATATATATATACATATATATACATATATATATATATATATATATATATATATATATATATATATATATATATATATATATATATACACACTTGAGCAGCATTTCTTTGAAACATATTTCATTAAATACTACGGACAACGTGTGTCTGCATATTTTCTTTTGATCTGTTCTAAGTTCTTTATTAGTTTACGGATTTAAAGCTGGAACTGGCGAATATATTTGCTCTAGTACTTTCAGATCCACATTGATCCATCTTCAGAGGTAGTCATCAAGTATTTATTAAGAGTTTTGGCGGAAACCTTATGATGATTAGTATTACTATTAGTATTATGGGCATTTTAGAATGTTTTCACTATTGTTGTTCAAACTAAAACCATCTCACTGTTCTAACCGAAACTATTAATAAATACTAAAGATGGATACAGGTGTATCTGAAAGGACTAGGTTTAATACATTGACCAATTCTAGCTTGAACCCCGAAAATCAATAAGGAACTTAGCATGAATCAAAAGAAAATTATTGGGGACACACGTTGTCCGTAGTTTTTAATAAAATATCTCTATGGCAGAACAAATCATACATTTAATAATTTTGATTTGCTAGAAATATTCAAAAAATGAAAACCGTGATATAGGATAGTCAGTTATCAGCAGCAGTCTGTGCAGTTCAAGGGAAGCGAAAGTGAATGGGGTGTAGCATATATATATATATATATATATGTATATATATATATATATATATATATATATATATATATATATATATATATATATATATATATATATATATAAATATTCATTTTAAATAAATAATATTAAATTTCTTTTACTACATACGTTTCGAACTTTCGCTCTCATCAGTGCAGGGATGATAATCTCGGACGGGCGCACAGAATCAACTTAGACTCTGTAAGCAAGCGCTGTAAACATTAGACCACGGGGCATTACCACATTCAAGACGGGAATTTAAGTTCTATTTATGCAAATGGTTGCATATCAAGAAAGACTGACTAGAGTATTCAACGAACGTTGTCGGAATATGCCTTATAGCTACGTGTCAGTTTATTTTTAACTCATATATATATATATATATATATATATATATATATATATATATATATATATAGAGAGAGAGAGAGAGAGAGAGAGAGAGAGAGAGATTAAAAGCGAGATAACGGTTAATAGATATATAATCATTTATCTTTTTTATTTTTATTCTGGTGAAATAGAATAAAGGCTTCATTCGTTTCAAGTGCCAATTTCGCGTTTACTTTCCGTAAAAAGCACATAGCGTAACTTATTTTCGATTTCTTTTAAAAATGTTTAAAAAACATTTTGTCAAAGTTTTTTTTGCGAGGTTTTCAATTTTCAAGAGAACAAAATGGAAGAATAAAGTTTAGAAATAAAAAATCAGAGAAGCTTGAATCGATAAAACATTTGTAGAAAATATAGCACTGACTTAGAAGATGCATCTATTTCAGATGGGCGTCTATCAATTACTATGCTATTAGAAACTTAAGCGTGACAGAGCAACAAAAATATATTTTAAACTTAAGCGTGACAGAGCAACACAAATATATTTTAAACTTAAGCGTGACAGAGCAACAAAATATATTTTAAACTTAAGCATGACAGAGCAACAAAAATATATTTTAAACTTAAACGTGACAGAGCAACAAAAATATATTTTAGACTTAAGCGTGACAGAGCAACAAAAATATATTTTAAACTTAAGCGTGACAGAGCAACAAAAATATATGTTAAACTTAATCGTGACAGAGAAACAAAAATATATTTTAAACTTAAGCGTGACAGAGTAACAAAAATATATTTTAAACTTAAGCGTGACAGAGCAACAAAAATATATTTTAAACTTAAGCGTGACAGAGAAACAAAAATATATTTTAAACTTAAGCGTGACAGAGCAACAAAAATATATTTTAAACTTAAGCGTGACAGAGCAACACACATTTATTTTAAACTTAAGCGTGACAGAGCAACAAAAATATATTTTAAACTTAAACGTGACAGAGCTACAAAAATATATTTTAAACTTAAACGTGACAGAGCAACAAAAATATATTTTAAACTTAAGCGTGACAGAGAAACAAAAATATATGTTAAACTTAAGCGTGACAGAGCAACAAAAATATATTTTAAACTTAAGCGTGACAGAGCAACAAAAATATATTTTAAACTAATATTGAATTCTTTTTCAAACTTAAGCAGAAACGACCGACGAGAATTCTATTTCAAATTTAAATGTGACAAAATCAAGAAAATACTATTCATAATTAGACTTCATAGAAGTTTAGAACATTTTCGGCGCATCTAAATGAAGGTTTGTCTATTTAATCTGCGCGCTTAGTGATAAAAATACGGTTTAAAACGGAAGCGTGAAAGACCGACCAACAGACTGAGCCTTTTATAAAGATGCGTGGACGCATCTAATAAAGCCGACCGGAATGCAAGTTGTTAGTTTAGCGCATGCGCCTAACGTGTACGTTTGAGTAACCCCCATTTTGAATTGATGTTTCGTAATCTTTTGTCTCGAAATTCTTTAACATTTGGTTGAATGCCTCCGTACGGGCTGAAACGCCCACGTCTTGGATAAAGAAACAGACGTTAGCACCGATAACGTTGTAATACAAACACAATTATTTTACACATTACTGAGGATTTCTGGGTGGGATAATGTTCAGATATAAAACACAATTAACGAAAGAGTCGAAGATAATGTTCGTCCATGTCAACTATTTAATTCTCTCCAATTTGCCAATTATAGGCTAGAGCATGGTGCTCGACTTAGCTCCAATCTTTGGTTGCTCCTTGTAAGACATTACGCCTTAGTTGCAATAATATTCCTTTGTTTGAAATGAATAAAGTAAAAAAATATATCTGTAACGCGGTGGGTTTGCAATACTTTTGCTATAAGAAGTACAAGCTTTCCCCTGAGATGCCGGGTATGTCATAGAGGTCAACATTAAACTCCCCTCCTTCTGCTCCTCCTCTTACTACTATCAAAAATAATTATACAAATTATAATTATAATCAAAGACCATTACGAACTAGTTGTGGAGTTGCACCATACATGGCATAAATATTTGTTGGGATGTCAGATCAAATATAATTAAACTCTCGAAAAAATAGGACACGTTGGGTCAGCGATAGAGCTCGGGTTAGATATTTTGACTCAGGAGAAAGGGAGTTTGCAAAGCCAGTTAAATTTGTAGCAATACAAAGGAAAAAAAAACAAAATCCAAAATTACTCTCTCTTTCTCCCCACCTCCTCCATCGCTTCCTATATCCGGCGACGACGAGTTCAAATGCTATCACTATTATTTTCCTGTCTTCGTTGATGTAAAAAGTGAGGGTAGTAATAGGAGGGTGGTTGTTTTGTTTTACAACATATCGACCCTTTTCGGGTTATTTAATGCAAAATCTGATCATTTTGGTGAAGATTTTTATGCTTCAAGTTCTTTATATCTCCAAATGTTTTATGATGGCTTTTGGTTTGGTTGTTTTGTTTTACAACATATCAAGCCTTTTCGGGTTATTTAATGCAAAATCGTCAGATTTTGGTGAAGATTTTTATGCTTCAAGTTCTTTATATCTTCAAATGTTTCATGATGGTTTTTGGTTTGGTTCTGTTTGTTTCACGGCATATCGACCCTTTTCGGGTTATGGAATGCAAAATCTGATCATTTTGGTGAAGATTTTTATGCTTCAAGTTCTTTATATATTCAAATGTTTTATGATGGTTTTTGGTTTGGTTGTTTTGTTTTACGACATATCAACCCTTTTCGGGTGATTTAATGCCGAATCTGGTCATTTGGTGAAGGTTTTTATGCTTCAAGTTCTTTATATGTTCAAATGTTTAATCATGGTTTTTGGTTTGGTTGTGGTTGTTTCATGGCATATCGACCCTTTTCAGGTTATTCAATGCCGAATCCGATCATTTTGGCGAAGGTTTCCGCGCTTCGTTCTTTATATTTTATGTTCAAGCATCCATTCATGGTGCTTGCTTGAGTTAAGGGGAGAGGGGAGAGAGAAGAAGAAGGGAAGGGAGGGAAATTGTTTTTTGTTTTGGATTTTGCAGAACATGATTGAGTTATGCAAAGGAAAAAAAACAATAAAACATCAATGTTTAGTGCATTTTGAGTCAGGAAGTCAATAACTTCAGACAGCCTAATTTGATAGCGCCAGTAAGGTTTATTTGACTCATAGATGGGGGCTTTACATGTACTACCACTCCGAGCCAGAGGGAACCTGGGAGCAATGGTAACTAAGGAGCAACTCCACATCCCCCACAGCTCCCAAATGGGGGCCTCACTACTGGATGTTTTTTAAGGTCATAGCCAGGACCGAGTAGTAGGAAGAATTATGTTAAATGACTAAGATAAATTGGTTAATTAAAAAAGGCATAGAGTTAAAGAGAGACGTGAGTGATAGTGGAATATAGTGTATATGAAATAAGAGCGAGGGTTAAATCAACGTAATTGAAAGAAGGAGAGAGTGTTAGACAGGATCCGAGAGAGAAATAATTCCGTTTTAATTAACGAGGAGACAAGAATTAAACATTAGGTCGGTTTTTAACGTGGCGAAAACGCAGCTCCACAAAGAGGGCGATCTGAATCGGTAAAAACATTTTAAAAAATTATTAATCTAGAATGTATTCCCCTCACTGACCGAGAAACATAAAAGATGAACAGAACAGATACCACACTCTGAACTTTGGTATTTATCTACCTCCCACAGCGGTAACATGTGACACAAAGTCAGGAAAGTGGGATTTGAAAAAGCCACCGCTCTAAAGGTAAAAAGGGCACTCTGGACGTCAAAAAATGCCTGGGCAGCCTCGTCGGCATTCCCCGGTTGGGGCGCCTCAGGCGATTAGCAATAAACTAACCCCTTAGCAAAGGGTGAGGAAGCAAATCCTGGAAGAGTGACCCTCTTAGAATTGCACAGGACAGTATCTCAGACCGGCAAAATCAAGACCCGAAGGTCAAGACAATACCGGTCTACAGAGTGAGCATCTATCGGAACAGATACCACACTTCGCTCTCAGTCTAGAGAGAAATGAGTTACTTGGTTAAGTAAGTGCAAATTGCATCTGATTAGACGAATCACAATAATTTTTTTTCAAATTTCTACTTTTGAACTTCAGATATATTTTGCATGCATTTTTCGTTATTAAAATATCTAAGAACAAAGCTTTAGGGAAGCTAACGTTGATTAACTTAGCTTTCGTAGAAGAATAGAAAATAATGAACTATTATTATTTAATACAGACTTAATCAAAATTAAGGACAACGAATTGAGTCGCTTTTCGCTAATTTATAATAATTCAGGTGAATACTACGTTTAGGATTCTCGATAAATAAGTCTAAAGATATTTTTAAAACAACTTTTATCCATTCCAAACAAGGAATATTGTCGCTGAAGCGCAATGGGCTACTCTGGTAGGGGTAGATCTATAGGGAACAAGCTGGGTGAGGAGTTGGGTAACAAAATGTTTATTTGCATGACATATAAATTTCTGCATATTGGGTCTGTTGAGTAAACGGGGACTTCTAAAGGTAAGCGGTTCCCAAAAAGTTACTATTGGAAAATCTTCCGGCATCTAATGACACCTACAAAAATCTTCCGGCATCTAGGGACATCTCAAAAAATCTTCCGGCATCTAGGGACATCTTAAAAAATCTTCCGGCATCTAGGGTCATCTTAAAAAATCTTCCGGCATCTAGGGACATCTTAAAAAATCTTCCGGCATCTAGAGACATCTTAAAAAATCTACCGCTATCAAGGGACATCTTAAAAAATCTTCCGGCATCTAAGGAAATCATTAAAAAATCTTCCAGCATCTAAGGAAATCTTAAAAAATCTTCCAGCATCTAGGGACATTTTAAAAAAATCTTCCAGCATCTAGGGACATCTTAAATATTTTTCCGGCATCTAAGGAAATCTTAAAAAATCTTCCAGCATCTAAGGACATCTTAAAAAATCTTCCGGCATCTAGGGACATCTTAAAAAATATTCCGGCATCTAGGGACATCTTAAAAAATTTTCCGGCATCTAGGGAAATCTTAAAAAAATGTCCAGCATCTAAGGAAGTTTAAAAAATCTTCCAGCATCTAAGGAAATCTTAAAAAATATTCCGGCATCTAGGGACATCTTAAATAATCTTCCGGCATCTAGGGACATTTAAAAAAATCTTCCGGGGTATAAGGGCATCTTAAAAAATCTTCCGGCATCTAGGGAAATCTTAAAAAATCTTCCACTATCAAGGGACATCTTGAAAAATCTTCCGGCATCTAAGGAAATCTTAAAAAATCTTCTGGCATCTAGGGTCATCTTAAAAATCTTCCGGCATCTAGGGACAACTTAAAAAATCTTCTGGCCTCTAGAGACATCTTATAAAATCTTCCAGCAACTAGGGACATCTTAAAAAATCTTCTGGCATCTAGGGACGTCTTAAAAAATCTTCCAGCATCTAAGGAAATCTTAAAAAATATTCCGGCATCTAGGGACATCTTAAAAAATCTTCCGGCATCTAGGGACATTTAAAAAAATCTTCCGGGGTATAGGGGCATCTTAAAAAATCTTCCGGCATCATGGGACATCTTAAAAAATCTTTGACTATCAAGGGACATCTTAAAAAATCTTCCGGCATCTAAGGAAATCTTAAAAAATCTTCCAGCATCTAAGGAAATCTTAAAAAATTCTCCAGCATCTAGGGACATCTTAAAAAATCTTCCGGCATCTAGGGACATCTTAAAAAATTTTCCGGCATCTAAGGAAATCTTAAAAAATCTTCTGGCATCTAGGGTCATCTTAAAAAATCTTCCGGCATCTAGGGACATCTTAAAAAATCTTCTGGCATCTAGAGACATCTTATAAAATCTTCCAGCAACTAGGGACATCTTAAAATATCTTCCGGAATCTAGGGACATTTAAAAAAATCTTCCGGGGTATAGGGGCATCTTAAAAAATCTTCCGGCATCTAGGGACATATTAAAAAATCTTCCACTATCAAGGGACATCTTAAAAAATCTTCCGGCATCTAAGGAAATTTAAAAAAACTTTCTAGCATCTAAGGAAATCTTAAAAGATCTTCCAGCATCTAGGGACATCTTAAAAAATCTTCCGGCATCTAGGGACATCTTAAAAATTTTTCCGGCATCTAAGGAAATCTCAAAAAATCTTCCGGCATCTAGAGACATCTTAAAAAATCTACCGCTATCAAGGGACATCTTAAAAAATCTTCCGGCATCTAGGGACATCTTAAAAATTTTTCCGGCATTTACGGACATCTTAAAAAATCTTCTGGCATCTAGAGACATCTTATAAAATCTTCCAGCAACTAGGGACATCTTAAAAAATCTTCTGGCATCTAGGGACGTTTTAAAATATCTTCCAGCATCTAAGGAAATCTTAAAAAATATTCCGGCATCTAGGGACATCTTAAAAAATCTTCCGGCATCTAGGGACATTTAAAAAAATCTTCCGGGGTATAGGGGCATCTTAAAAAATCTTCCGGCATCTAGGGACATCTTAAAAAATCTTCCACTATCAAGGGACATCTTAAAAAAATCTTCCGGCATCAAAGGAAATTTTAAAAAACTTTCCAGCATCTAAGGAAATCTTAAAAGATCTTCCAGCATCTAGGGACATCTTAAAAAATCTTCCGGCATCTAGGGACATCTTTAAAAATTTTCCGGCATCTAAGGAAATCTTAAAAAATCTTCCGGCATCTAGAGGCATCGTAAAAAATCTTCTGGCATCAAGGGACATCTTAAAAAATCTTCCGGCAACTAGGGACATCTTTAAAAATCTTCCGGCATCTAGGGACATCTTAAAAAATCTTCTGGTATCTGGGGACGTCTTACAAAATCTTCCAGCATCTAAGGAAATCTTAAAAAATCTTCCGGCATCTAGGGACATCTTAAAAAATCTTCCGGCATCTAGGGACATTTAAAAAAATCTTCCGGGGTATAGGGGCATCTTAAAAAATCTTCCGGCATCTAGGGACATCTTAAAAAATCTTCCACTATCAAGGGACATCTTAAACAAATCTTCCGGCATCAAAGGAAATTTTAAAAAACTTTCCAGCATCTAAGGAAATCTTAAAAGATCTTCCAGCATCTAGGGACATCTTAAAAAATCTTCCGGCATCTAGGGACATCTTTAAAAATTTTCCGGCATCTAAGGAAATCTTAAAAAATTATCCGGCATCTAGAGACATCTTAAAAAATCTTCCGGCATCAAGGGACATCTTAAAAATCTTCCGGCAACTAGGGACATCTTTAAAAATCTTCCGGCATCTAGGGACATCTTAAAAAATCTTCTGGTATCTGGGGACGTCTTACAAAATCTTCCAGCATCTAAGGAAATCTTAAAAAATCTTCCGGCATCTAGGGACATCTTAAAAAATCTTCCGGCATCTAGAGACATCTTAAAAAATCTACCGCTATCAAGGGACATCTTAAAAAATCTTCCGGCATCTAAGGAAATCATTAAAAAATCTTCCAGCATCTAAGGAAATCTTAAAAAATCTTCCAGCATCTAGGGACATTTAAAAAAAATCTTCCAGCATCTAGGGACATCTTAAATATTTTTCCGGCATCTAAGGAAATCTTAAAAAATCTTCCAGCATCTAAGGACATCTTAAAAAATCTTCCGGCATCTAGGGACATCTTAAAAAATATTCCGGCATCTAGGGACATCTTAAAAATTTTTCCGGCATCTAGGGAAATCTTAAAAAAATGTCCAGCATCTAAGGAAGTTTAAAAAATCTTCCAGCATCTAAGGAAATCTTAAAAAATATTCCGGCATCTAGGGACATCTTAAATAATCTTCCGGCATCTAGGGACATTTAAAAAAATCTTCCGGGGTATAAGGGCATCTTAAAAAATCTTCCGGCATCTAGGGAAATCTTAAAAAATCTTCCACTATCAAGGGACATCTTGAAAAATCTTCCGGCATCTAAGGATATCTTAAAAAATCTTCTGGCATCTAGGGTCATCTTAAAAATCTTCCGGCATCTAGGGACAACTTAAAAAATCTTCTGGCCTCTAGAGACATCTTATAAAATCTTCCAGCAACTAGGGACATCTTAAAAAATCTTCTGGCATCTAGGGACGTCTTAAAAAATCTTCCAGCATCTAAGGAAATCTTAAAAAATATTCCGGCATCTAGGGACATCTTAAAAAATCTTCCGGCATCTAGGGACATTTAAAAAAATCTTCCGGGGTATAGGGGCATCTTAAAAAATCTTCCGGCATCATGGGACATCGTAAAAAATCTTTGACTATCAAGGGACATCTTAAAAAATCTTCCGGCATCTAAGGAAATCTTAAAAAATCTTCCAGCATCTAAGGAAATCTTAAAAAATCTTCCACTATCAAGGGACATCTTAAAAAAATCTTCCGGCATCAAAGGAAATTTTAAAAAACTTTCCAGCATCTAAGGAAATCTTAAAAGATCTTCAAGCATCTAGGGACATCTTAAAAAATCTTCCGGCATCTAGGGACATCTTTAAAAATTTTCCGGCATCTAAGGAAATCTTAAAAAATCTTCCGGCATCTAGAGGCATCTTAAAAAATCTTCCGGCATCAAGGGACATCTTAAAAAATCTTCCGGCAACTAGGGACATCTTTAAAAATCTTCCGGCATCTAGGGACATCTTAAAAAATCTTCTGGTATCTGGGGACGTCTTACAAAATCTTCCAGCATCTAAGGAAATCTTAAAAAATCTTCCGGCATCTAGGGACATCTTAAAAAATCTTCCGGCATCTAGGGACATTTAAAAAAATCTTCCGGGGTATAGGGGCATCTTAAAAAATCTTCCGGCATCTAGGGACATCTTAAAAAATCTTCCACTATCAAGGGACATCTTAAACAAATCTTCCGGCATCAAAGGAAATTTTAAAAAACTTTCCAGCATCTAAGGAAATCTTAAAAGATCTTCCAGCATCTAGGGACATCTTAAAAAATCTTCCGGCATCTAGGGACATCTTTAAAAATTTTCCGGCATCTAAGGAAATCTTAAAAAATTATCCGGCATCTAGAGACATCTTAAAAAATCTTCCGGCATCAAGGGACATCTTAAAAATCTTCCGGCAACTAGGGACATCTTTAAAAATCTTCCGGCATCTAGGGACATCTTAAAAAATCTTCTGGTATCTGGGGACGTCTTACAAAATCTTCCAGCATCTAAGGAAATCTTAAAAAATCTTCCGGCATCTAGGGACATCTTAAAAAATCTTCCGGCATCTAGAGACATCTTAAAAAATCTACCGCTATCAAGGGACATCTTAAAAAATCTTCCGGCATCTAAGGAAATCATTAAAAAATCTTCCAGCATCTAAGGAAATCTTAAAAAATCTTCCAGCATCTAGGGACATTTAAAAAAAATCTTCCAGCATCTAGGGACATCTTAAATATTTTTCCGGCATCTAAGGAAATCTTAAAAAATCTTCCAGCATCTAAGGACATCTTAAAAAATCTTCCGGCATCTAGGGACATCTTAAAAAATATTCCGGCATCTAGGGACATCTTAAAAAATTTTCCGGCATCTAGGGAAATCTTAAAAAAATGTCCAGCATCTAAGGAAGTTTAAAAAATCTTCCAGCATCTAAGGAAATCTTAAAAAATATTCCGGCATCTAGGGACATCTTAAATAATCTTCCGGCATCTAGGGACATTTAAAAAAATCTTCCGGGGTATAAGGGCATCTTAAAAAATCTTCCGGCATCTAGGGAAATCTTAAAAAATCTTCCACTATCAAGGGACATCTTGAAAAATCTTCCGGCATCTAAGGAAATCTTAAAATATCTTCCAGCATCTAGGGTCATCTTAAAAATCTTCCGGCATCTAGGGACAACTTAAAAAATCTTCTGGCCTCTAGAGACATCTTATAAAATCTTCCAGCAACTAGGGACATCTTAAAAAATCTTCTGGCATCTAGGGACGTCTTAAAAAATCTTCCAGCATCTAAGGAAATCTTAAAAAATATTCCGGCATCTAGGGACATCTTAAAAAATCTTCCGGCATCTAGGGACATTTAAAAAAATCTTCCGGGGTATAGGGGCATCTTAAAAAATCTTCCGGCATCATCGGACATCTTAAAAAATCTTTGACTATCAAGGGACATCTTAAAAAATCTTCCGGCATCTAAGGAAATCTTAAAAAATCTTCCAGCATCTAAGGAAATCTTAAAAAATTCTCCAGCATCTAGGGACATCTTAAAAAATCTTCCGGCATCTAGGGACATCTTAAAAAATTTTCCGGCATCTAAGGAAATCTTAAAAAATCTTCTGGCATCTAGGGTCATCTTAAAAAATCTTCCGGCATCTAGGGACATCTTAAAAAATCTTCTGGCATCTAGAGACATCTTATAAAATCTTCCAGCAACTAGGGACATCTTAAAATATCTTCCGGAATCTAGGGACATTTAAAAAAATCTTCCGGGGTATAGGGGCATTTTAAAAAATCTTCCGGCATCTAGGGACATATTAAAAAATCTTCCACTATCAAGGGACATCTTAAAAAATCTTCCGGCATCTAAGGAAATTTAAAAAAACTTTCTAGCATCTAAGGAAATCTTAAAAGATCTTCCAGCATCTAGGGACATCTTAAAAAATCTTCCGGCATCTAGGGACATCTTAAAAATTTTTCCGGCATCTAAGGAAATCTCAAAAAATCTTCCGGCATCTAGAGACATCTTAAAAAATCTACCGCTATCAAGTGACATCTTAAAAAATCTTCCAGCTACTAGGGACATCTTAAAAAATCTTCCGGCATCTAGGGACATCTTAAAAATTTTTCCGGCATTTACGGACATCTTAAAAAATCTTCTGGCATCTAGAGACATCTTATAAAATCTTCCAGCAACTAGGGACATCTTAAAAAATCTTCTGGCATCTAGGGACGTTTTAAAATATCTTCCAGCATCTAAGGAAATCTTAAAAAATATTCCGGCATCTAGGGACATCTTAAAAAATCTTCCGGCATCTAGGGACATTTAAAAAAATCTTCCGGGGTATAGGGGCATCTTAAAAAATCTTCCGGCATCTAGGGACATCTCAAAAAATCTTCTACTATCAAGGGACATCTTAAAAAATCTTCCGGCATCTAAGGAAATTTAAAAAAACTTTCCAGCATCTAAGGAAATCTTAAAAGATCTTCCAGCATCTAGGGACATCTTAAAAAATCTTCCGGCATCTAGGGACATCTTAAAAAACTTTCCGGCATCTAAGGAAATCTTAAAAAATCTTCCGGCATCTAGAGACATCTTAAAAAATCTACCGCTATCAAGGGACATCTTAAAAAATCTTCCAGCAACTAGGGACATCTTAAAAAATCTTCCGGCATCTAGGGACATCTTAAAAAAATTTCCGGCATTTACGGACATCTTAAAAAATCTTCTGGCATCTAGAGACATCTTATAAAATCTTCCGGCATCTAGGGACATCTTAAAAAATTTTCCGGCATCTAAGGAAATCTTAAAGAATCTTCTGGCATCTAGGGTCATCTTAAAAAATCTTCCGGCATTTAGGGACACCTTAAAAAATCTTCTGGCATCTATGGACATCTTATAAAATCTTCCAGCCACTAGGGACATCTTAGAAAATCTTCCGGCAACTAGGGACATCTTAAAAAATCTTCCGGCATCTAGGGACATCTTAAAAATTTTTCCGGCATTTACGGACATCTTAAAAAATCTTCTGGCATCTAGAGACATCTTATAAAATCTTCCAGCAACTAGGGACATCTTAAAAAATCTTCTGGCATCTAAGGACGTTTTAAAAAATCTTCCAGCATCTAAGGAAATCTTAAAAAATATTCCGGCATCTAGGGACATCTTAAAAAATCTTCCGGCATCTAGGGACATTTAAAAAAAATCTTCCGGGGTATAGGGGCATCTTAAAAAACATTCCGGCATCTAGGGACATCTTAAAAAATCTTCCGGCATCTAAGGAAATCTTAAAAAATCTTCCAGCATCTAAGGAAATCTTAAAAAATCTTCCGGCATCTAGGGACATCTTAAAAAATCTTCCGGCACCTAGGGACATCTTAAAAAATGTTCCGGCATCTAGGGACATTTAAAAAAATCTTCTGGCATCTAGGGTCATCTTAAAAAATCTTCCGGCATCTAGGGACATCTTAAAAAATCTTCTGGCATCTAGAGACATCTTATAAAATCTTCCAGCAACTAGGGACATCTTAAAAAATCTTCTGGCATCTAGGGACGTCTTAAAAAATCTTCCAGCATCTAAGGAAATCTTAAAAAATATTCCGGCATCTAGGGACATCTTAAAAAATCTTCCGGCATCTAGGGACATTTTAAAAAATCTTCTCGGGGTATAGGGGCATCTAAAAAAATCTTCCGGCATCTAGGGACATCTAAACAAATCTTCCACTATCAAGGGACATCTTAAAAAATCTTCCGGCATCTAAGGAAATCTTAAAATATCTTCCAGCATCTAGGGACATCTTAAAAAATCTTCCAGCATCTAGGGACATCTTAAAAAATCTTCCAGCATCTAGAGACATCTTAAAAAATCTTCCGGCATCTAGGGACATCTTAAAAAAATTTCCGGCATCTAAGGAAATCTTAAAGAATCTTCTGGCATCTAGGGTCATCTTAAAAAATCTTCCGGCATTTAGGGACACCTTAAAAAATCTTCTGGCATCTAGAGACATCTTATAAAATCTTCCAGCAACTAGGGACATCTTAAAAAATCTTCCGGCAACTAGGGACATCTTAAAAAATCTTCTGGCATCTAGGGACATCTTAAAAAATCTTCCAGCATTTAGGGACATCTTAAATGAAAGGTGGGATTAAGCAGCTATTTGGATGGGTTGGAGGTATTTTCGTTTAGGGGTTACAAGTGGAGTAAGTTCATTTGAGAACATTCCGTTGAAGTACATATAAAACAAGCACAGTGATTAAACTCTGTGGTGATGCGACAGAGCTGGAGATTGGCAGACAGTGTGTGCCCTATTTGATTTTAAATTATTTTTTGCATACATTGTAATCTTTATACTCATAATTTCTAACTTCGTTTATTGTATTCTTGATCAGTTCTATGTTGTTGTCTCTCATTCGCGTGGAGGATGTTCTCCGATCCTTTTACTGGGAGGGGCTGGTATTTTTATTTTTATCTTTTTAATGGAAATAGACCCAAACAAGGCATGAAGCCACTTGCTGTAAGGAGCTAAAAAAGACGACTACAAGGTTAAATTGTATATTCACGAAGAAAGAAATGACGGAAGCCATTTCAATTATAATCTATTTACTAAAACTTGTGGATATCTATTTTCTTAACAACGAGTTGCTTTTTGCCTATATACATATGTAGCACAAGAGATATAAGTGCACCTATCTACCAGGATTTTATATATGATGTTTCGTCACTAAATTCAAGCCAGCAGCTGAAATCAAACTTTAAACCTGTGATCGGCCTCATAGTTAAATAATCATCACCCCGTCAATCACACCTAATAATTTTATGCACATTGCATGTAAATATATACCAAAACTGTACTTTAACCAAAGAGTACATCACTACTATGTTAGTTTTAACAGGCATATAAAAGTGCTGCATAGTGGTTAGTTAGTATTTTTAAATTTCCTAACAATTTGGCGCTAGAATTGCTATCCCAAGCCATCATGATACGGCCACAGCTGACCCGGAAGTAAACACGTGTCAATCATACCTAACAAGTCTAACCAGTTGGCAAACTGTATCTACATTTAACTTCAAAAGTATATTGCTGTCAAGTAATGTTTATAAGATGCAGACGGACGCTACGTAGTAATCAGCTAGTATTTCTACCCCTCCCACTACCAAATCTGGCGCGAGTATCGGTACCCCCAAGCCACGTCGAAAAATCGAAAATAGAAAAAAAAAAAAGAGATAATTATTTTTTTTTTCCGCCGAGTTATTTTAGGGAACTTGAAGAGCAAAAAAGATGGCGAGGTGAGGCAAACTATAAAGTAAGTGTTGGCAGGTAATCAAGGCGGGATCAGTGATTAGGGATGATATCAATCACTGGCAGCATTGAAGGTAAAAGATGCGGATGGGAGGATGTTTTTTTTGTTTTGTTTTGGAGGGAATGTTCTATTGAGAACGTTTAGACAGTTGGTCGACATTCGCATGGTATTTTGCCTTTTTTTGTCTGTATGTGTGTCTGACAATTTTGGCAGACCATGGGTGGCATGGAAATAGATTATTTGCCCTTAGACTCAGTAATCTTGGCAGGGCAACAAGAGAGTAGGAGCGGTTCTGGAAGGAAGTCGGTAGAGATACGGTAAAGTGCGATGCCGTATCAGTAGCAATAATTTTAATTTAATATATATATATATATATATATATATATATATATATATATATATATATATTAGATTTTTGAATGTGAGATGATATATATAATTATTTCCACAATTAGACAACGCCGCAGCCGACAACCTATGAAAGAAACAAACCGGAAGTGCTAGACTCGAGTTTCACCCTCATCAGTAAAGCACATCCGAACTCAGGATCCTGAGTTGGGATGTGTTCTACAATGTAGCGGGCAGGAAATAATGTGAGAAATATTTTCTATACTTTTTACTTAAAAACAAATATTTGGAACAGAATTGGGTGATTCTGTGTTATTTAAAGTAAATAAATAACTTTGAAAGTATAGAATCAGCCAACATGACCCGAGATTTTGTTAAATAAATGAAATATTTATTACATCATTTTTTCTTTAATCCAAATTTTCGGTTTAAAAAAAATATTCATGGTACAGACAATATTTTCTTTATTTTTCTCACGCCGTAAGACTTCGACTATGAAAAAAAGAAAAGAAAAAATGTCTGTACCATGAATAAGTGTTTTTTTTAAACCGAAAATTTAGATTAAAAACATTATTTAATAAATATTTCATTTGTTTAACAAAATTTCGCGTCATGTTGGCTGATTCTAACATTTCAAAGTTATCGTTTCAACGGCGTTTCTAAGCTGTAGTAAAATTTAAAACTGATTATCGTAAATAAATAAGTTTTATATTACACTAGCAGAGTTACCCGGAGTTGCCTGTGGCCCCTAATAACAAAATAGAAGGGGCTAAAAAGGTTATTTCTATTAAACATTCTATTTATCTACCTGTTCTTATCTTTCTCTCTTTCCTCCCCCCTTCCGTTATTTGAACCCCCTCTTTCTCGACCGCCCATATAGAATGAAATGAAAAACTAAGGAGGCCTCTAAAGCGCTACTAAAACCACCCAAATAAAATAAAGGAGGCCTCCAGAGTACTACTAATACATCTTTTTCCTTACAACCTCCTCCTCGCTTTTAAGAGAAATCACGTTTAGTCATTTCTTACAGTTTGTTTCCCGAGGAATGAGTCAGCATTTTCTTTCAAAATTAGTCAATAATAATATTGAAAATGCCTGAAAAAGCGCCCCCCCCCCGACGAAATTCGGTCCATTAAGCCCTAAAAATAAATAATGTTTTATAAATTTTATGTATTATACATCCCGGGCAACGCTGATCATGAATATACCAACTTTGTGGGTGTTTGTCTTGTACTTGTTTTTACTTTTAGTGATTAGCGAGAATCCTTTTTTTTTAAATTCATCCTTGGAAGTATTAAGAGAGAGAGAGAGGGGGGGAGACAGACAGACAGACAGACAGACCGGCATACAGAGTTACCCATTAGTGAGTTTAATAGAAACTATCGTTTAAAAGCTATTTTTTTTTTACAAAATATACTCCTACAAAACAAATTAATCTACAAACCAATCGTATAAACATATGTACGGTTTCAGCATGAAATGACCCAACGACTGCTGTTATGACGTATCCTTTTAAAAAAAGTAAACAAAAAAACATATACTCTTTGTAAACAAAAAGTAGTAAGTCTGCTGCAAAGAAGGTGGGCTCCCTCTACCGTGCTAGTAAACTCCTCACACCTGACTTTATCCTGTATTGCTACAAAGCCACCATCCGCCCATGCATGGAGTATTGTTGCCACATCTGGGCTGGTGCATCATCTACTAGTCTCTCCCTCATTGACAAGGTCAAAAAAAGAGTCGCCAACTGAATAGGTACATCACTATCCACCAACTTCCAGTCCCTGTCCCATCGTTGCAATGTTGCATCCTTGTGCTTGTTTTACAAATACTTCAATGGATTATGCTCCGATGAACTGGCTACTCTGGTGCCCCCTCGACGTAAATTCACTAGACCAACTCGACAATCAGTTAAATCCCATTCATTCACTGTGGCGGTCCCCAGATGTCGGAGAGCTTTCTACTCCAATAGCTTCTTTCCTTGTGCTGCTGACCTCTGGAACTCCCTTCCAGTCCCCTGTTCCTACGACGGTACTGACATGCAGAAATGTAAAACTAATTTAAACAGACATCTCGCTGCGCAGCTCCCAATTTAGGTTGACCCTCCAAACCTTTTTCTCAGTAGCCCCGTACGTCTACAGTGGCGGCCTGCCTTGTTTGGGTGAACTATGTTTTTAAAAAAGTACTTGATAACCCCTTAGTATTATAAAGTGTGAATGAAGAATAAGCTGTGATTAATCTTCGGAAATGTGTGACGCCCTCCCTCTACACATCGGTGAAAATATAGTCTTCAAGTCGCCCTCGACTATGGTCGACTAGTTTAGTTTTTACAACCCTATATAATTTGAAGTAAAACGGACAAATAAAATTAACGAGAAGATCAGAGCGTTGCTAAGATGACTCTGTGAGCCGCCCACCTGCTATAACTAGATAGTTATTGTTCTGTGTGGGTGTGGGTGTGTGGGTGTGTGTGTGTGTGTGTGTGTGTGTGATCTCCTTTATACGTGCGTGTGTTTGACGGCTTCAATATAGATTTCGGCGAAAATCTAACGGACCAAATCGAACTTGTTTCAATGTTGGATTCTTGAATAAATAATCGACTAAACTTGTCTCGAGTAATGAATAGTTCATTAGCGGTTTGAGATGAATGGCGACCCTAACCCTAACCCTAACCCGATCATCTCGCTCGGTGGAATGTATGATGTCTAATGAGGACAGGGCAACGCCTCTTAAGTCTACTCTGCTAATTTGATTTGAGTGACGACAGAAACATAAGCTTTACGTTTGTCCTGATGGAAAACGCATTTCCTGTTTGGCTCAGTAAAAGTCATATTCATTTAACTATCAACAACTGATGTCGACGCCATGACAGGTTTAAACTGAGATACATCGCAGCCCTTGGACATAGCTTGAGCCGCGGTATTGATGAAATAGCCAGATACCTTTTTGTGTTGGTGTATGCTAACAGTAAAATAAAAAAGATTTCATTTCATTTTAAAAATATTTTTGCTTACAAACGAGTCACCACTTATTAAGGTCCACGGCCACTCGAGGATAAGGGTTATTGAGTTTGACGGGTAAAGTGACTATTTAAGAGTACAGCTCAACAAGAATTTGTTTACATAAGACTTGAAAATAGCAATGTTATAGTAAGCCGGGAAGCAGCCCCGTGATACTGTGCCCCACAGACGGACAGTTCTAGGAAATAAACTTTTCTCATGAAAGTTCCGCTTAATTCTAGGCACACAGAATGAGAAAGGGAATTTATTGACAATGGTTGTAGCTAGACGAGTTTTTGTTGTACATTTTTACAGGGGGATAAAACATAAGTTGAAGCTTAGTCGAGCACCTGCCATGAGTAGAGAAATACTAGTAACGTCCTTTCTGTGAAAAAGAGGCAGTAGGGTGGAGAATAGGACATCGCCCACTAGATTTCGAAGTCGGCTCCGTAATCTGTCCAGGCAAGAAAAGGATGCTCTGAGCGGCACCTCCCCAGATGTGACAACAGTACCTCCCTATCTTGGGATGTATTTGTCTCTTATAAAGAAGTGCGTCAGAAGTGAGATACTTAAAAAAATCAACAGAATGAATGAAATAACATATTTATATATATACAAAGTTAAAATATATGAAATTTGTTTTTATAAATAAATTGTTAATTTTACTTTCGTAAGTTCAGACAGTTAAATTGTTTTTCTTCCTTTTTATAAGATGTAAAAGGAATAAGTCAATATAAGTGTGTATGTGTTTGCTTTCTTGTTTCAGTGTGTGAGCATAGGTGTTAGGATTAGAGTTAGGGTTAGGGCTAGAGCATGGGGGCATATACGTAAGTGGGTTAATAGCAATTCCGTTCTGTTATTTCCTTCCCTAAACTTGAAAGGAAATAGTGATATTATTTAAAACTCAGGAGTACAATAACGGGTTTCTGCCTTTCCTAAAATACTAGTGCGTACATTATCACAATGTATCCAAGAAGATTTCATCTTAACATACTTGATTCCATAGTCTAATATCGTATCATTTATGCCAATCAGACACCACTGAATGCGCACATGCACAAACATTTCTACAATGGTTTACAGTTAAAGTAGCATTTTGCAAAAACATATCAAATTTGTATCTGAAATGAAAATCGCAAATAATTAACACGACTGTTTGCTTTAATAGAGCATGCGCATGTTGATACGCCGAGTCTCGTTATGCTACTGAAGTTAAGCGACGTTAATCATGGTCAGTACTAGATGGGTGACAATTGAGGAATACCAGGCGCTGTATGTTGAAAGACAGAGACATCTTCCCGCCCCCCAAAAGAAAGAAATAACGTCGTTAAATCATCTCGCCTGAGCGAGATACACGTGCAACTGTAGACTGCTTATAAACTTAATATCCTCCAGTAATGTCCTCCTTCGGAAGAAACCGTCTGAAGCTGCCATGATGCGCATCGCACTATAACAAAAGGTCGAGTTTGCTTTGCGTTGTTCTGTTTATTAGACTACGAGGTGACAGTGTTAAAGGAGATAGCGACGTAGACTAACGGCCTTCATGTGAGAAATTCGAACTAATAGTCTATCTTCCACTAAAGATGTTGGCAACCTTCATGTGCTCCCTTAAGTATTTTATTCTAAAAGAATTTGTGAAATCAATGCCCACAAAATGGCGTACCATGTCGATTCATATCAATTTAGACGGTTATGCTTATTAGCCGCATGACAATACTCACATGTCAACATTAAAATGGTTGCACAACTTTATATTTTACCCATAGCTTTGAGGGGTGCGGATTCATACCTATCCCTCCATGCTGCTCTCTGTTTCCATAACTTTACTGACATATAGAAATTTAAATGTAATGTGAACAAATATTTCGCTGCACAACTCCTTACTTAGGATGTCCCCTGTAATTTCTGGTCCCTAATCCACAGTAGCCCCATTACGTCTCAGTGCCAATGCGCCCCCTTGTCTGGGTTGAATTCAAGTTTGAAAAGAATACACAAAAGATTTTTGTATGTAAATGACCACAATCGATCTGATATGATTTAAAATTGGCAAAGCCAATTCCATAGTCTGCGCATGTATGTATTAGGCCGTTCACATACATTTTGCTGATCATGACGATGATGATATATTTTGCTTCTGTGGTTGTTATCGTTGGTCGTGGTTGGGTTTACTAATGTGTAGCATTTTTTTTAACAAAGTAAACCGCGACAAAAGTTTTATGAATGAGTACTTTTTAAAAATTTCATTCAACCTTCATAAAACATTCTTTCATAGTCAAAAAAAGAGTACAAAAACGATGGGATCGCCCGATCGCCGAAAATGCAAATAATTTTTTTTTAAATTGATGGCGAATGTAAAGTGCACTAGCATACGTTTTAACGGTTTCCGGGCTAGGATCAGAGTGTAGTATGTGTTCTGTCCAAAATGGTATAATAATATTGTGAGGTCAACGTTCGCGTCGAACGTTCATAGAATTGAAATTTCTCACAAATTCCTTCAAGGGTTTTGGAAATAGACCCTTATAACCCGATATAGTCTGACACTACATTAACCAGAACAGTTAGATATGTTTAAGCTTGTACACAGATGTAAAAATAATATTGTAGGGTCTCCGTTCACGCCGGTTGTCCATAGAATGGAATGTGTCCCAGACTCCGACAAGGATGCAACTGTAGAATGTCCACAAGTCACGCTATAAATGTACGCTCTTCTCTTCAAGGTTACTATACACACACATATATGCACACACATATATACACACACATATATGCACACACATATATACACACACATATATGCACACACATATATGCACACACATATATGCACACACATATATGCACGTTTTAATAAGCGCACGCATATCACACACGCAATTAGTTGTCATGCTCATATCAATGTAGAAACGAAATAAATGCCTAATTATGGTCCATTTCACGCAAATGATCTCTTTATAAACTCGTACATTATGTATTTGCCGATTGTATTTTGTGATGATTGCTCTCTGTATTTGTCGTGCAGCTTTTCGATAGTTGGCAATGACCACTCGCAAGTCATGCCGCCACCATTACCATCGGAATCCTTCATCCTATCCTATTGATCTGTTAGCGAAATAAAAGGGGAGAGGAAATCATCAATGTTATTGTCGCTCCTGACATCAATCCATCCAGAGGAAAGATAGGATCGATTCTAATTAATATCTTGGAAACATTTCAAGTCATGGGATTTCCCCGTAAATTCATCGGAGATTTTCAGCTATTTCGTTTTTCAGTGTATCGTATGTTTATGTCAATAAAAACGGCTGCTTATCAAGAAAATGAAATTACTTTTTTATTATTATTATTATTATTATTATTATTATTATTATTATTATTATTATTATTATTATTATTATTATTATTATTATTATTATTATTATTATTATTATTATTATTGTCTATCTTGGGAGTCGTCGGTATTTATTTGTTGACTAGGTTTCGGTCGACTTGACCCTAGACTTTCTTCAGGTGGATGTGTTATGATATTCCTCGTAGCGATCTACTACTACTACTACTACTACTACTACTACTACTGTGGTGTATCGGCCTGGCCGGGTATTCAGCTTACACCGAAAGAGGACATTTCTAGGGAATATCAAATTCACATGTGCTCCAACATCCCTATGTATCTCCCGGTCAGATGCGATGACATACACAGCTTAGTATTCTCAAATGGTCACCCATCTGTTATTAAACAGGCTTAATGTTGCTTACCTTCGGTTAGTAAACAGGAACCAGTGTATCAACGTGATTATGTCGTATATCTACTACTACTACTACTACTACTACTACTACTAGTAGTAATAATAATAATAATAATAATAATAATAATAATAATAATAATAATAATAATAATAATAATAATAATTCTAAAAGCTTCTGGCGCAATCTTCTACCTGCATAAGAGCCAGATTCGTCTTAGGTGCTCGACTCAGTTCCAATCCCTGGCCCCCGATCCCCGTAAAAGATTCACAGAAATAATTCGCGGCTACAACCGTAGCAAAGGACTTTCTATTCTCTCTCTCTCTCTCTCTCTCTCACTCTCTCTCTCTCTCTCTCTTTCCCTCTCTCTTTACCAAACAACAAATATAACTTCCATGAACAAAGTTTCTTTTCCTGGAACATCGCATTTGTGGAACAAAATGCCACGAGTCTGCTTCCCAGCTTACTACAGCATTGTCGTCTTCAAACTAGTATTTGTTGAGTCGTCCATCTTGGATAATCAAAAAGTCGTCGGTCTCAGAAACCCTAGTAGAAGTGGTGGCGTAGGGTGGATGAACGATGTTTCATAAATAGTGTGGCCAAGCCATCTCTCTCTCTCTCTCTCTCTCTCTCTCTCTCTCTCTCTCTCTCTGATGCAGTAACCCGCATCTAAAAGTATATTTTCCTCTGCTTTCCTATAATTGGCGTGGGTAGCGACCGGTGTGTATAGCAATTTATACACGCTTCAGACAACCGATATGCAACAGGTTGACTTCAGGCCTCGAGGATTCTTCTTAATCCTTAAATGCTTTAGTTTGCATATTGGTTAGAAAAGATTTTATCAAGTGAAAAACGTTTCACAGGGGTAATATATATAGTCATATGAATAAATTTTGAGAAAAAGATTATTATTTGAACAAAAATAAATGATGTTGCAAATAAGCATCAAATGGCAAACAATTTTAAATGTTTACGAAACGCTACAATATATGCATCTAAATAATCATAATACACTGGAGAATCATGAAATGATTTTTACTTATTATTATAATGATCAGATTAAAAGGTTTAGGCTCTTGAATTAGGTAGATGACATACTTGTCCGTGACATCGAAGATACTGATTACCTATTTAGTGGATGTGCTGATACAACATCATACTAATACCTTCTCACACTTGCCAACAGGTTCGTTGCAGACGTGAAACAAGTTGCAGTTTGGCACATTTCCGTTGAATATTATATTAAATAGGCATTTTGTTGAGATGTGTCATATTTGAAACAAAATGCATTTTAGGGTTAAGATATTCCTTGGTTTGGGGATTAAGTTATATTTGGAAACAGAAATCATTTAATGGTTAATATGTCAGCTGTTTATTATTAGTATTATTATTATTATTATTATTAGTATTATTAGTATTATTATCTTTTATGTCCTGATCTGTTTACTCATGAACTTGGATCTAATATGAGGGTGTTAGGGATATATTTGCCGGATAAAGCCCCCTTTAATGTGTGGGGAGTGTCAAGGAGAACGATCTTTTGGCCATCTTGAATCTTGATATATCAACGAACATTTCTTGATCAAATTAATTAGATCCAAAATCAAGTGGAAAGGGCACGTTATGCGATGGACAGGTTTTTCAAAGACAATTCTACAAGGCAGAGTGCAAGGATGGGAAAGAATCAAATCTCGAATGAAATTAGAGAACAACATATCAAAATAGACAAGCCTAAAGTTAAGCGACTCTGATGAATTCAGAAAATAGAGATGAATGATAGAGCGATGTTTACCAGGTCATCTGTAGCGACACCAAAATAATTCAAACTACAGGATAGGTGAATGTGGAACTCTCTTCATGTTTCCATATATCATGTTTGTATATTTACCTTCTATTTCTGGGCCAGTCAGACAGCATTCACTGGTATTGTAGTCTTCATTCAAAACACTTAATTTCTATTTCTAGATTTCACGATCTGCATAGTTTCTGTATACTTTTCAGAGGGACGATTTTTCTCGTTAGGA
>OY744529.1:46625561-46645561 GCA_963556195.1 Sepiola atlantica
GTGTAGTTGTTATCAGACCATTCACTCAGGTATTTCCTTCTCAATTGGTTGGCAGTGTAGTATATACACGTTCGTCATACCATCCCCCAAGGAATTAGCTCCTCCGTTTGGTGTCTATGAAGGTGGGTAGTATAGTATACGTTGTGTAGTTATGATATCATAATCTCAAGGAATTTTTCGTCGTTTTTCGGGAGGGGGTAGTGTAGTATCTATTCTGTTGTCATGAGATCATCCTCTCTGGCATTACCTCCATCTTTGGGAATGCAGTGTAGTATATGCTCGTTCGTAATGTATACCAGAAAAAAATGCAACCAGAGGAAGCATATTTTGGCTAACAATAGATAATAGTAATGCTAATTTCGTGATTTCTATGCAAAATGGCGGTGGACTGTTTATAACATCAAATAATTATTGTTTCACTTCTACATTTTCATGTATCTTTTTAATATTTTTAATGCTATCATTCAGAAAAAAAGCCTAAAGGCAAAGCGAGTTAATTGAATAAAATGTTTAAATTAATTTAAGCTTAGCGCGGCCATATTTGCAGCATAGATGGTCGATAGACTGAGTTCACTTCCAGAAATGTCGTAGATCTAATTACGAACGCTATTTTGGATCGCAAAACTTTTATAAACATTTTTTTACGTCAGTTGAATATATTGAAGCTAATTAGTTATTTCATCAGTTCTTGTAAATGTATTTGTGGGTTCTAATGTTCAGGTCCTTCCTTATTTTCAATTAAACATGTCTTCTGGAATTGTAGAAGATCTCAAAAACCAAATAAACAAATTAGATATTTATTTTAAAAGAACATTCTGTTACATTTTTTATTCAGAAAGAGACAGAAAAATGGCGAAGAACATACGGCAGATCAATGGCTGACAAACGTCAACATGTCCTAAAGTTGCATTGTCGTCAACATTACCACGCATATACGAGAAACTGTGTTGTATAGCAGAGCTAACGAAATCCATTGTAATTATATATATATATATATATATATATATATATATATATATATAGATAGATAGATAGATAGATAGACAGATATCGTATGTAGGTACAAACACTTTAATATATAACATATTTACACTTATTGACTTTTGAAGATTTAACAGTCTTAATAGTAGAGCTCTGTTTCGAGTTACGAGATTGTTGTCAACAGTGATTTTGCAAAGTTCCGCTCGAGCAGCGAACACTTTCGACGGCAAGAGGCTTGCCCCGCCCCACGGGTAAGTGTACGTAAATTCCAATTACTGTATATGGCGATTTCATGTGGCCAGGTGGGGATAGACGTTATCCTCGTGAATCTAGCCTAAATCTACGAACTGCGTTCGATCCTACCGAAACGATATCGTCTGTAGGTATAAAAACACTTTTGATATTTAAAAATATTTACAGTCTATCTCTCTCTCTCTCTCTCTCTATATATATATATCTATATATATATATATATATATATATATATATATATATATTATAAATGTATATCTAAGGCAAGTAAGCTACACGGAGACGTCATGTTTCAATCTCGTGAGAAATTATCAAACTAACTGCGTGGGTGTATTGTTTTTTTATATCTAAGTAGTGTTAACTCTAGTTAAACATCAATTAGATTCGTTGGTATTATTTCTCCCTCTCGATCTATTATTTTCATTGGTCAATATATATATATATGTATATACATATATATATATATATATATATATATATATATATATATATATATATATATATTACTATTTCATGTATCTACATAAAAGTTTATAATGAGATATAATCTGTTATGTATCAATTTTTAGTATTTACTTAAACAGTGCTCGATACGTAAGTCGAACTAGGTAGTAAGTTATCAAAAATATATTTATGGCAATTAAGCATAATTGTCATAAATATATTTTCATAACTTACTATACACATATATATATATATATATATATATATATATATATATATATATATATATTAATGTACAATTATAGACCTTAGGGCAGCATGAACACCGAGGTTTCACGAAGAGTCCCGACATAGGTTGCAAAATTTAGGTGAACAAGTGTCTATTCGATCGTCAGTCCAGAACTAGGTTGGGTCTCCTCGTGTAACCCCGTTTGCCGTCATGGCTGATAACCTGAATTTTTAACATTAATAAATATCATGCAGTTACCCTCGTAATCGAACACTGTTTACTGTTTGCACATTTTGGAATCATTCAGCACACACACACACACACACACACACACACACAAATATATATATATATGTATATATATATATATATATATATATATATATATATATATATATATATATATATATATATATATATATATATGTTCGCTACATCTTTTTTTCAATTCACGTTGCGTTTCCCCCACGTAAATTTAATGGCAGTTGTTACATGGGACGGTATATAAGCCGGCATGGGATGTGGGATTTTTTCGGAAATGTCTTGCTGTGTTTAATGTTTGTTTTATAGTTTGTGATGTGGCTTGTACTATTGAAATGCCTAGTTTGTTAAGTGTGTTGCAGATGGATGTGTTATTGGGATTCGTGGGTAAGAGGGAGGTGCTTGGTGTGATGTTTTTGTGTATTGTTTTTTGAGAATATTTGAAAGGCTTTCTCCTTAGCATAAGTATAAAATGTGTGGGGTATTGCAGTGTTTTTAATGAATTAATGATATTTTGATTTCTTCATCTATATATTGAGGACTGCAGATTCTAAGAGCGCGTAGGAAAAAGCCTATTATCATACCTGTTTTTATCTTGCTATTGTGGTGAGAGTAGAAGTGTATGCAATCGTTTTTATGAGTGTTTTTGCGGTATACTTTGAATGCTAGTTTGTTGTTGGACTTTATTATAAGAGTGTCTAAAAATGGTATCGAGCTGTCTATCTCAGCAGGAATTTTATGGAGGGTTCTACTGTGTTCAGTTTGTCTTTGAGGTTATTAATTTGTATGTCTTCGGGGTGGAAAATAAGAATATCGTCAATGTATCTGAATTATTCGATGTTAGGGGTAGTCTAAATTTGAAAGGGCCGGATTCTAAGAATTCTAAGAATAGGCAGGTTAATACACCGCTTAGACGGTGGCCCATAGGGAGTCCACATTTTTGTTTGTAGAATTCGTCGCTGAATTGGAAATATGTTACGTCAGTGATGAGTCTAATTATTTCTATTAAAGTGTTGGGGGGAATGTTAAGTAAGTTTAGTCATGTTTAGTCAGTTTAGATATGTGTGAAGTAAGTTTAGACATTTTTTAACTGGGACATTTGTGTAAAGTGCTGTTATATCTAGCTATGTATGTTTTTTCTTTTCTACGTTATTTTTTTTTATTTTGTTAAGAAAGTCGCCTGAGTTTTTGATGTGAGTGGGGTGAGAATGTTAGCTATGGCACGTGCGACTTGGTGTGTGTTACTACCTATGCTTGATCCTATAGGGCGCATGGGGATGTCCGGAGTTAGATACACACACACACCCACACACACACACACATATATATATATATATATATATATATATATATATATATATCTGTGTGTGTGCGTGTGTGTGTTAGTGGGAGTGATTTACTACTTCATATATCTGGGTATGAGTTAAAGGTTATAAATATACAGTAATTTAGTTCAATTAATATTCTTTTAATACCCCCTCCAATGAATACTGACTACATCCCTCGGCCACACCACAAAGATTGAATATGAAATGTTAGAATAATAACAAAAGTCTAATATTTTGCTAAGGCCTGGCACAAAAGAACATAGAATTCCTCATTCATTTCCGAGCAACATCGGATTGTCCTGCTAGTATATTATGTAAAAAAACAATGACTTTCGAAAGTTAATTGTTAATTGAGTTTGCTGATTCAATCAGATTTGTGAAGATGCCGAATCTGAAAGGTTGCCGAAATGGGATGGTGTCGAATTTGGGAGGTTTACGAAATTTGAAAGTTTCCGTATTTGGGAATTTTCCAAATTAGGGAAGTTTTTAACTTTTGGAGCTTGCCAAATATGGTAAGTTGCCATAATGGCTATTGTAGATTCTATATTATTAATATTCATGAACTTTTTAATGAACTTTATCTAAAGAAGTGTTCATTTTTTATTGATAAGTGTCGCCATTGGCATTCCGTGATGAATAACAGAGGTGAAAAAGTCAATTTGATATCTGTTATCAAACAGAATGTGCGTGAATACTTTTTTGTCAGCTCAGCCTCCCTAAGCGAATATCATATGAAGCCAACTCTTGAATCAAGATAAGAAAGGACGAGGAAGCAAAAGGGAGCTAAACAACACTCAACTATTTAAAACATCGATAAATGAATAAAACAAATTCAATTCTCACCAAAATCTTCTTCCAAAATCCGGTACTTACCTACAAAGAAAAACGAAAAAACATGTTTAATTCGAAGAATTCAGAAAACCGCAAAAAACATTAAAACAAGATAAAACAATACATTTTCAAAATGGTTTAAAATAATATTTAACAAAAATGGTCGAATTTATTATTTGTATTTTTCGGACTACTATTTTTATCTTGGATGTTATTTTCACAAAGTTTCGGCCAATGTAAACTCGAGAGTCTGCACGGAATTTCTAACATAAGTCTTTATTTCACCCACGAGTGTAGATCTTTTTATTTTTTTAATATAGTTCACCCCAAACAAGGCAGGCCGCCACTGTAAACGTAAGGGGCTACTGAGAAAAAAACAGAGAAGGTTTTTTTTTTGGGATGGGGGGGGGGGGTCAACCTAAATTGGGATCTGCGCAGCGAGATGTCTGTTTACATCGGTACCGTCGGGGAAACAGGGGGCAGGGAGGGAGTTCCAGAGGCCAGCAGCACGAGGAAAGCAGCCAGTGGAGTAGAAAGCTCTCCGGCATCTAGGGACCTCCACAGTGAATGGATGGAATTTAAATGATTGTCGAGTTGGTCTAGTGAATTTACGTCGAGGGGGCACCAGAGTAGCCAATTCATCGGAGCATACTCCATTGAAGTATTTGTAAAACAAGCACAAGGATGCTATATTGCAGCGATAGGACAGGGACTGGAGCTTGGTTGACAGTGAGGGACCTATTAGGTTGGCGACTCTTTTTGGACCTTGTCAAGGAGGGAGAGACTAGTAGATGATGCACCAGCCCAGATGTGGCAACAATACTCCATGCATGAGCGGATGGTGGCTTTGTAGAGATATAGGATAATGTCAGGTGTGAGGAGTTTACTAGTACGGTAGAGGGAGCCCACCTTCTTTGCTGCAGCCTTGGCAATGTCTTCAATGTATTTGTTCCAATTCATGTTACCTGTGAAGGTTAGGCCGAGGAGTTTGACTGTTGAACTCTCAGGTAGGGTGTTATTTGCTATGACAGATTGTTCTCGTTTTGTCACCTATGGCCGGGTAGAAGTCTTAAGTACTTCGTAATTGTATTCTTAGTATCACCCGCTCTGAGGATTGAACCTTCAACTTCTAAAAGTCTGTCACTTAAAACTAATTACAGATCTTTTATCCGTTACATCACAGATCTTTTCTAAATAATAATCAGTTCTATGTTACGGGACAGTAACAAGCTTCCCCAGTTGATTAAAAAAAGAGTTCTGTTCAAAATTCCATACCTGTTCCCGTGTTCGAAATAAATATTCCCGTGTTCGACAAGACAAACCTGAAGAAGAAGAGTATTCGAATAACTCAAATAGTCCAAATTATAAATTCTCATATAAAATATTCCGGAAAAAGGAAGAAAGGATCGCAATGATAAACAACTTTCGTTTTAGATGCGTCCTCGCATCTCTACGAAAGGCGTTGTCCGTCCGTCCACCACGTTTGCGTTTGAAATAGTATCTATCTATCTAACACTTACCGTTGGCTAGTTTGTAACCTTGAAGTATTGTATTTTAACCCCTTACATTAAGTGGCTTCATGCCTTGTCTGGAGCGATTTCCATAGAAAAACAAAACAAATTAGAGCAATCTATTTACGTTTCAATATGGTTCTGAAAAATTGAATAAGGATCTAAAAACTTAAAATGAATTAAAAATATTTAATAAGAATTTGAATATGTATATGAAGAATTGCATGAGCATTTGGAGTATTGAATATTTGCAAAAAAAATGTTAAACTTGAAAAACAAAAGTAGAAAAACTGCACTTAAAGCAAAATGGAAATCAATGTTTATCCAGGCGAGACCTGCAGCTTTTCGATTTTGAAGTTTCTAGCCTCATGTTACTCTGAGACACGAAGATACGCGTCGGTCTCTGTATGTGTGTTTTCATGCGTTTCTGTGGTTTCCTATGTTTGCGTCTTTGTGTGTTTGTGTTTGCATATATTTGTATGTGAGTATGTGTGTGTTTGTGAGTTTATTTGCGTTGTGTTTTCCGCGTTTGTGTTTGCATATATTTGTATGTGAGTATGTGTGTGTTTGTGAGTTTATTTGCGTTGTGTTTTCCGCGTTTGTGTTTGCATATATTTGTATGTGAGTATGTGTGTGTTTGTGAGTTTATTTGCGTTGTGTTTTCCGCGTTTGTGTTTGCATATATTTGTATGTGAGTATGTGTGTGTTTGTGAGTTTATTTGCGTTGTGTTTTCCGCGTTTGTGTTTGCATATATTTGTGTGTGAGTATGTGTGTGTTTGTGAGTATATTTGCGTTGTGTTTTTCGCGTGTGTTATTTTTTGTGTTCGTGTGTGTTTGCTTTTCTGTGTGCTTAATTGTGTTTTTGTGTCAGTGTGTTCGTGTGCTTATATGAACGTTTGTATGTGTTTGTGTGTGTAATTATATTTATTTTTAAGTGCTCATTTGAATGTTTCGGTCATCTAGTCGATCTTCTTATTTTAATGAACTTGTCCATTCTGGTGAATTCTAAAAAACTGACCCAAGAAATATTCATGATTCAACAACGAACTGTGACGAAAACTGCATTGGAATTTAAAAAAAAACGAAAGTTGTAAAGACTTTTAAATATTGAAAAAAAAAAAAACATTTGAAAAGTAATAACAAACTACTAAATATTTATTTATCTTATTTATTTATTATTCATTCGTTTAATAAATAACCGTATTTGATATATATGTGTTAATACACATACACACACGCACACACACACACACACACACACATATATATATATATATATATATATTGGTTTTACAAGCACTACCTTTTCCCGCCGCCTCACCATGCATCTTGCAAACTCTAGCTCAATTTACCGACATCTACACAAACATAACTGCCCTCCCTCTGATTTAAGACAAATTCTAGTTAATAACACTAAAATTATACCTTCCGAAACCAATTTGAAAAAAATTAAAAATATTTGAAGCTATCTACATAAAAACACTACAAGCTAAAATTACCAACATCACATTTTAAAATGGTTAACGTAATGCGATTTGTTCTGTGATGCCATCCAGCGTAGCTGACTTTCAAATCGCCAACGACTTTCTGGAACAATACGAAAAACGTTTTCAGCGAATTTCTCTACCGTCTTTTTAAAATTCTCTTCTTTCTTCAGCTTTTTTGTTCATTTGCTTTTGACACCTGAGGATGGTTCGACGAAGAATCGAAAACGTTCGTGAAACATGTGGAACTTATGAAACATTTTTTAAATTTCATTTTAATACAAAAAAGACCATCAGAAAAATTGAAACAATAAAAAAAGGTATAATTAAACGGACGAATTTTGTTATTTTTAACAATGTGTGCATAAATATATATATATATATATATATATATATATATATATGAATTTCAAGTTTTCTTTTTCAATTTCTACTTAATTTTTATTAATCTGATTTAGGATTTCAATCTTATTGCTCTCATCAGTGCAGGAAAGTAATACTATCAGACAGTGATGAGGCGCGAACCGGTTCACAGAGTAAGCCTAGAATCTTGTAGCAGTCGCTTTATCCCCGCAGCCATCGGAAACTGTCACGTAATTAACAGAAATTAAGATCTATTTGTACCTAGACGCAGGCAAAGACAAAAGACTAATCGGGAGGTTTCGACGAACGTATTCGGAACATTACATGAGAGATTTTTGATAGTCAATATATATATATATATATATATATATATATATATATATATATATATAAATCATATTTTCAAAACAGAACCAAACCGATTAAAGACAGATATAATTCCCAAACAATAATGAATAAAAATAAAAGAGTTAAGATTAGCCACTTTTTTATTTATTATTGTTATACTTATATATATATCCCCGCATATATACACACACACACACATATATATATATATATATATATATACATATATATATACTATAAATATATATACATATATATATATATATACCATAAATATATATATATACATATATATACTATAAATATATATATATACATATATATATACTATAAATATATATATATATATACTATAAATATATATATATATATATATACTATAAATATATATATATATACTATGAATATATATATATATATATATATATATATATATATATATACTATATATATGGGTAAGGTGCACGATAAGTCATGAAAAGTAAATGCCGTGGTAGGCAAAATGTGTGAAAAAGACAAACGTATACATATATTAATAATTTATATATATATATATGTATATATATATTTATAGTATATATATACATATATATATATATGTATATATATACTATAAATATATATATATATATACTATAAAAATATGTATATATACTATATATATATATACTATACATATATGTATATCATAAATATATATACTATAAATATATATATATATAAATATATATACTATAAATATATATATATATAAATATATATACTATAAATATATATATATATATATATATATATATTTATATATATATACTATAAATATTTTTTTAAATATTAAAGTGTTTTTCACCTACAGACGACGTCGTTTCGGGCTCTCTTATCCTCATCAGTGTAGGAGTGGTGGCAGTTGCAGGCGGTGGCATAGGCTCGAACGCCGTTGGTAGATTCAGTCTAGAATCACGAGACAAACGCCCAGAACCACACGGTCGCGAGAAATCGACACAGACACTAATTGAAATTAAGGTACAGTTACCAGGGAGGCTTGCAAGTTTCTTGTCGTCGAAAGTGTTCGACCTTCAAGCGAAATTATATATATATATATATATATATGTATGTTCGCAAGTAATAAATATATATTACAATCCATTACATTGATACTACGCTCAAATATAATATACTATTTGCACAAGGTATTAATTTTCAATAGATTTATTTTTATAACTTACTTTTCTGCCTAAAATATAACACGCGGATTTACTATCTATACTTGCATACATTCTTTTAAATTTATCCGATGGATTTGCTATGTACACATGCATACAACCTTTCAGTTGCGTATTTACATTGACAAATGTCTTTATCGCGAGAATAAATATAGATTTGTATTCCCGAGTGTGGAAAAGCCTTAAGCAGAAGCAAGTTCACTTTTCTAATAAGGAATATTTGTTTCCCAATGGAGAAGCGCCAGTGCACATCACTTGATTCACATGAGATCACTAGATTTACCATTCTGAAGAGATGTCTGAAAAACACAGGGAAGCCTCTCAAACGGGAGAAGTCTTAAGCTGTATAAGGATGCCAAGCCGAAGCATTCGTACACTCAACACACGTGCTCTCTGCTCGTGGGTTAAACCCTCTAATAAAACAGAAAACCATTCAGTATAACACATTGCTCTTCGTAATTAGCATTGAGGTCCTTCGGTAGTTGGTAATGTGAAAGAAATAAAAAAGCATGACATTTTTCCGTATTTTTCTGTTTTATTTTTAACAACTTTATTCTATTCCAAATAAGGCATATTGCTTCTGAAGCGTAAAAGGATGCTGTGGTAGAGGTGAGATTAATAGGGGTAACCTATTCTGGATGCTTGTACGGTCGGGGAAATAGGGAGCAGGAAATAACTTCCAAAGGCAAACGGTCAGAGAAAAGAAACTATCAGAGTAGGAAATCTTTCGTCATCTCGGGACCTCAATACTGAAGGGTGTGATTTTGCTCTTAGTCGGGTGGGTCGGGGTTATTTTTGTTGAAGGGGGTACAAGTGCAGTAAGTTCATCGGAGCACATTCCGTGGACGTACTTGTAAATAAACACAGAGATGCAACAATGTGGCGATGCGACAGGGGCAGACAGTTCGGGTTAGAGAGATACTGTGCGAGTAAGTTTTGAAAAGTTTCATTTTCAAACAAATACTTATTCAGTCGATAGAAGTTTACGAAAATATTATTCGAGTGAATAAATATGGATAAAACAAACCCTAACCCTAACTCCTAACCGTAACTCCTTACTCCTAACCTTAACCCTGACCCTTACCCTGAGCCTGACCCTGAGCCTGACCCTGACCCTGACCCTGACCCTGACCCTGACCCTGACCCTGACCCTGACACTAACCCTACCCCTACCCCTAAACCTAACCCTAACCCTAACCCTAACCCTAACCCTAACCCTGACCCTGACCCTAACCCTAACCTTAACCCTAACCCTAACCCTGACCCTGACTCTGACCCTGACCCTGACCTTGACCTTGACCCTGACCCTGACCCTATCCCTAATCCTAACCCTAATCCTAGCACTAACCCTAAACCAGTCAATATATGATGTGTGTGAGAAACAACTAATGGCTCATCTAATGACTATCAAAATAGGACGCGCAGAAAGACAAAACTCTAGTGGCGATCAAACACATTTTCTTATCGGGCGAAATAGTAATGGATTAGTCAAGGACGAACCAGTTATGAGCGCCATTTTATTGACTAATTATTCCTCTGTTATGCATTTCTGGTTCGTTGGTCAAACAACTTCTTGAAACGTATATTAAAATCGATTCTAATGGTTGATGCGTAAATTGTGATATCCTACTTCAGACATCGCAAGAAAACAATGATGGCGCTAGATGTTCGATCTGATTACGAACTAAAACCGCTAAGTGTCCGCGTATCGATCTCATTTAGTTAGAATCTCATTACTGAATAACTTGCTTAAGTACCATTGACGTTAAGTGAAAACTTATCTACACTGTCCCTCACATTTCATTATAAAACTGCTCTCAACCGAACATCAATTTTCATTGGGCATAGAATACGAGCAGAGCTACTTGGCGTTGCTCGGGATCATGCATGACAAAATAGAAGTTAAAAAGTTTAATATCTTTCTTTTAAATCTTCTTTTTTATCTCTTCCTCTGACCACACTCCCCTTCTTAGCTGTATCTCACTTCAACTTCTCCTCTTTTTCTACCTCTCTCTAAAACTCCCCCTCTTTATCTACCTATCTCTCCAACTTCCCCTCCTTTTCTACCTATCTCTCCAACTCCCCCTCTTTCTCTACCTATCTCTCCAACTTCCTCTCTTTATCTACCTATCTCTCCAACTTCCCCTCTTTCTCTACATATCTCTCCAACTTCCCCTCTTTCTCTACCTATCTCTCCAACTTCCCCTCTTTCTCTACCTATCTCTCCAACTTCCCCTCTTTCTCTACCTATCTCTCCAACTTCCCCTCTTTATCTACCTATCTCTCCAACTTCCCCTCTTTATCTACCTATCTCTCCAACTCCCCTCTTTATCTACCTATCTCTCTAACTTCCCCTCTTTCTCTACCTATCTCTCCAACTTCCCCTCTTTCTCTACCTATCTCTCCAACTCCCCCTCTTTCTCTACCTATCTCTCCCCCCTCTATATCTACCTATCTCTCCAACTTCCCCTCTTTCTCTCCCTATCTCTCCAACTTCCCCTCTTTATCTACCTATCTCACCAACTTCCCCTCTTTCTCTACCTATCTCTCCACCCCCCTCTATCTCTACTTATCTCTCCAACTTCCCCTCTTTCTCTACCTATCTCTCCAACTTCCCCTCTTTCTCTACCTATCTCTCTAACTCCCCCTCTTTCTCTACCTATCTCTCTAACTTCCTCTCTTTATCTATCTATCTCTCCAACTTCCTCTCTTTCTCTACCTATCTCTCCAACTTCCCCTCTTTATCAACCTATCTCTCCAACTTCCCCTCTTTATCTACCTATCTCTCCAACTTCCCCTTTTTATCTACCTATCTCTCCAACTTCCCCTCTTTCTCTACCTATTTCTCCAACTCCCCCTCTTTCTCTACCTATCTCTCCCCCCTCTATATCTACCTATCTCTCCAACTTCCCCTCTTTCTCTCCCTATCTCTCCAACTTCCCCTCTTTATCTACCTATCTCACCAACTTCCCCTCTTTCTCTACCTATCTCTCCACCCCCCTCTATCTCTACTTATCTCTCCAACTTCCCCTCTTTCTCTACCTATCTCTCCAACTTCCCCTCTTTCTCTACCTATCTCTCTAACTCCCCCTCTTTCTCTACCTATCTCTCTAACTTCCTCTCTTTATCTATCTATCTCTCCAACTTCCTCTCTTTCTCTACCTATCTCTCCAACTTCCCCTCTTTATCAACCTATCTCTCCAACTTCCCCTCTTTATCTACCTATCTCTCCAACTTCCCCTTTTCATCTACCTATCTCTCCAACTTCCCCTCTTTCTCTACCTATCTCTCCAACTCCCCCTCTTTCTCTACCTATCTCTCCAACTTCCCCACTATCTCTATCTATCTCTCCAACTTCCTCTCTTTATCTACCTATCTCTCCAACTTCCCTTCTTTCTCTACCTATCTCTCCAACTTCCCCTCTTTCTCTACGTATCTCTCCAACTCCCCCTCTTTCTCTACCTATCTCTCCAACTTCCCCTCTTTATCTACCTATCTCTCCAACTTCCCCTCTTTCTCTACCTATCTCCCCAACTCCCCCTCTTTCTCTACCTATTTCTCCAACTTCCCCTCTTTATCTACCTATCTCTCCAACTTCCTCTCTTTCTCTACCTATCTCTCCAACTTCCCCTCTTTATCTACCTATCTCTCCAACTCCCCCTCTTTATCTACCTATCTCTCCAACTTCCCCTCTTTCTCTACCTATCTCTCCAACTCCCCCTCTTTCTCTACCTATCTCTCCAACTCCCCTCTTTATCTACCTATCTCTCTAACTTCCCCTCTTTCTCTACCTATCTCTCCAACTTCCCCTCTTTCTCTACCTATCTCTCCAACTCCTCCTCTTTCTCTACCTATCTCTCCCCCCTCTATATCTACCTATCTCTCCAACTTCCCCTCTTTCTCTACCTATCTCTCCAACTTCCCCTCTTTATCTACCTATCTCACCAACTTCCCCTCTTTCTCTACCTATCTCTCCACCCCCCTCTATCTCTACTTATCTCTCCAACTTCCCCTCTTTCTCTACCTATCTCTCCACCCCCCTCTATCTCTACTTATCTCTCCAACTTCCCCTCTTTCTCTACCTATCTCTCCACCCCCCTCTATCTCTACTTATCTCTCCAACTTCCCCTCTTTCTCTACCTATCTCTCCACCCCCCTCTATCTCTACCTATCTCTCCAACTTCCCCTCTTTCTCTACCTATCTCTCTAACTCCCCCTCTTTCTCTACCTATCTCTCTAACTTCCTCTCTTTATCTACCTATCTCTCCAACTTCCTCTCTTTCTCTACCTATCTCTCCAACTTCCCCTCTTTATCAACCTATCTCTCCAACTTTATCTCTTTATCTACCTATCTCTCCAACTTCCTCTCTTTATCTACCTATCTCTCCAACTTCCCCTCTTTCTCTACCTATCTCTCCAACTCCCCCTCTTTCTCTACCTATCTCTCCAACTTCCCCTCTTTCTCTACCTATCTCTCCAACTTCCCCTCTTTCTCTACCTATCTCTCCAACTCCCCCTCTTTATCTACCTATCTCTCCAACTTCCTCTCTTTATCTACCTATCTCTCCAACTCCCCCTCTTTCTCTACCTATCTCTCCAACTTCCTCTCTTTATCTACCTATCTCTCCAACTTCCCCTCTTTCTCTACATATCTCTCCAACTTCCCTCTTTCTCTACCTATCTCTTCAACTTCCCCTCTTTCTCTACCTATCTCTCCAACTTCCCCTCTTTCTCTACCTATCTCTCCAACTTCCCCTCTTTATCTACTTATCTCTCCAACTTCCCCTCTTTATCTACCTATCTCTCCAACTCCCCTCTTTATCTACCTATCTCTCTAACTTCCCCTCTTTCTCTACCTATCTCTCCAACTTCCCCTCTTTATCTACCTCTCTCCGCCCCATTTTCTTTCTGCTCTACCTCTATCTCTGACTCTCCTTCTCTCCTCTTTCTGGCAACTGCTTTAATATAGTAAAAAGACAGAAACAGCAAAGAGAGAAAAAAGAGACTGACTTTTCTGACCTACTTCTATCATTCACTTTGAAACAATTACCAGAAAGAATTTAAAAAAAAACTAATTTAACTTCTTGCACTAATACAATCCCTTCTGATCTCAAACGTATACCTATTATAGTTTGTTTTGATCAAATCAGGTTGAGATCACACTGGATCCTATTATGAAAAGTTTGTAAGTGTATCCTGTGTAGTTTCAGACTTTCAGCCGCGTACACAATAAAAATTACAATTTTCCTTTATACATCAGATCGTATAATATTATGGCACGTGTTCTTCAGAATTATCTTATCTATTCCCTGCTTCCTTTGTTCCAGCTTGTCTAGTGGTCTTCACTATTTCGCTGTCTTATACCTCGTTATAATACATCTTCCTATTCTAGTAACTTCTTTCCAAGAACTGCAAATTTGTGGAACTTTCTTCTGTTGACTGTTTTTCTCTTACCTTCGTCTTTTCATGACTAAAGTCAATAGACATCTGTCTCTGCGAAAATAATCTTTCGTTCTGTTAAGCCCTGTACATCAAGTTGCTTCATTCCTTGTCTGAGCGATTTCTCTACCAAAACATGCTAGAAATATACTCGTACAAAGAAGGGGACATATTACAGGGATACTCTAACCCTAACCCATAAACTCTTTGCTATGTGCTTGTGTGATCGGAAGCAAACACACAAATATCATGTAGACCTACAAGTTATGATACCCTTATCAGGATCTTATTACTATTTAAATGATGTCAACAACATTATTTTCGGACTTTTGGCTGGGATCCAAGTGTAGTATCTGTTCCGATGGATATTACACCCTATAGACCGGTACCGTCGTGACCTTTGGGCATTGATTCCGCCGGTCTGGGGGATTGTCCTGTGCAGTTCTAGGAGGTCCATCCCTCCAGGATTTGCCTTCTCACCCTTTGAGAAGGGGTCAGTTTATTGCTAATCGTCTGAAGCGCCCCTACCGGAGAATGCCGACGGGGCTGCCCAGGCATTTTTTGTCGGCCAGAGTGCTCATCTTCTGGGACGCTAGCTTTTCAAATCCCACTTTCCCAACTTTGTGTCAAATCTTACCGCTGTGGGAGGAAGATAAATACAAAAAAAAAAAGAAATAAAAGAACCATAAGAAAACAAGTTGAAACGGTTCAGGATTTTGAGTAAAACTGATTTTTATTAATTACTTTAAAAATGGCGCTACATGTGAATGTTACCAATTTATGTGACGTCATCGCCTTTGTAACACTAAAGCGTTACTTATTGGTCTAAGCGCAGTATCGTGAAGCAGCAGAAAACTCTATATTGTCGCACCTGTAATAAATACCAGAAAAGAGTTTCCGGTTGAAATAATGTAATAATTGGCAAACGACAAAGAATCCGCTGTTCCATACAAAAAAGCCTCGAACGAAAAGAGGTGTAATGCACTGTGTTTATAAATATTAAAACGTGAAGAGGATTCGAACTACCGACCTCTGGGTTACACATGATTTGTCATTTCGAGCTCCATATAAGAGGGATGATTCACATGTTCGTGATTGGATTCAGAATTCCGTGTCGGTCCCAAAATTTATTTTGTCACTCCATACTATTCAAGGATACGTCTTCAACAATCAGTCCGAGAGGGGGTGGGCTGCTGCGGCATCAGCTGTCCCTTCTCTGTCGGGCTGAGATAGTGTTATGATCAGTCCTTGGAGGTCAACCCTCGCAGGGTTTACTTTCTCTCTTTGGAAAGTCGTTAATTTATCGCTTATGCTCCCTCACCAGCGAATACCAACGGGGCTAGAGTGCATCACCGCTAGTGCGATGGCCTTTAATCTCCACATTTAGACTTGGTGTCACATGTTCCCGCGTTGGATAGAGGTAAATACCATGAACTCGAAACTAGCGAAGAAATCATTTGTTGCAAGAGTGTTGTTCGCGATAACAGTTTCTAATGTGTCTGTGAGAGTTTTTAGAAACAGTAACTCTGTCTTTTCAGCTTATTAATATAGTGTATTCGTACATACTGTTGGATAATGGCCCTGTGAGGACGGACGCATCTTGAGGTGGCCGTATGTGTTGGAAATCGTTTGGCTTGGCTTGCGCGATTTAGTGCGGGTGGACCCGTACAGTCGGTGCAGAATGGGGCTGTTCTCACGGCTGGAGCTCACAGATGCTGACAAGGTCACCACGTTGACGAGACCTCAGATCAAGGGTCAATGTGCACCTGCGATAGGGGATCTGTGACGTTACGGGCTTTTGTGTGGGAAGCTCATTTTGCCAGTCTGAGTTTTGGAAGCGAGCCGAACAGGCGACTTCTCTATGTAGTCTTCAAATGAAATAGGGGATTTAAATTCCCTGAGAGAATACAGGCAGAGATTTCTTCCTCCCCCCCCTGCTCGAATGGCTAAGGACTTAATTAGGAAGTAACTACGATAAAGCAGTAATTTGGTCTCTCCTTTGACGTTAATGAATATCTCCAAGCCGACTGAAATCTAACGCCTGAAATAAAAAGAATTAAAAGTTTAAAAGATTGTTTGTCTCGTGAATCAGTCATGAAGCTTTTTGTTGTAGCGGCGATGTTCACGGGATTACAGAAACGAAGAAAGAATCCAACCACTGGACGACATCGGGACGGCGCCCCCACGCGACAAAGAAGAGGAAAGAGAAAAGGCACGAGAAATAAAAGGTATGCAACATATACATTTTTGGTGTTAAAAATGACCAGTTGTTTAAGCCAGATCTGCCACGCCCCCTTCCGGGACGGGTATACAAGCGAGAACTGTCACTGCCCGTTCCGGGACGAGTACACAAAACGAGAACTGCCACGACCCATTCTGGGACTATACAACAACACCGCAAGCACGTATGTAAATTAGATAGCACAATAATAGGCGTATTTACTCCTATAATGTGCATAAGGATCTTATAGGTGTAAAGAAATTGATTATATATTTCTGCATAACTATGAAGAAAAACTTTCTTAACAGATACGTCGAAACAGATCTGTCACAGTTTATGAATATTCGAACAGAATAAAAATGGAATATTTTTTTATATAGAGATCGCTCCTGACAAGGCATGAAGCCACTTCATGTGATGATAAAAAATACTACTTTTGTCAAAAACTAGCAACGATAAGTGTTAGATGGACAGCTTTCAACCCAGAGAACAGTAATTTTTCCCCCTTTGTCAGAAACACTGCTCATGGAATGTGAGGACTACAGGACAAAATAAGGAAAGCAAGAGTAACGAGGTTGCCGAAAGTAAACCCAACGTTCACTTTCTGATCTCTTTAAAGAATGGTGATTCTTATAGCCTAACGTGTAACAGTTATTATACTATGCATCTATTATGTGTCTCGGTACTCACTTTTCTATATGGAAACCAATTAAATTTTCTTCATCACCTGCCGATAATTATTATTGGATTCAGTCTACACACGTTTATCACCTGTGGATTCTGACAACATATTTATGTCTTAAGTCATTGCATATCGATTGATTTGAGGTCATCAACTTAGAACTAAAAAAAAACAGAATGAAAAAGAAATAAGATTTTTTTAGGAATTAAACTTTCATCTAAATTGACATTCATCGGAAATGCCGAATCAACAATAAAAGAAAATCGCAAGCACTTTTATAGCCATTCAATTAATTGTTCTTATTTCTTTTCATTTTAAATGAATTTAATTTAATTTTGAACATTGCTTCTTCCAGTGCAAATTCTTTGTCCGAGTTGCAAATTGAAGACGAGTAAATCTGGACGATTATAAAAATAGAATCGAACTAAAAGAAAACGGAATAACGTGGGCGATTTGTTTCCATAATTGATTGATAGAAGAGGAAATTAACTTTGCGGTTTCAGTTCAACAACACTTCAACATACCTTCGCCCCCCCCCTTCTCATAACGAGCATGGTTGATACTAGGTTTATTTACTTGAATAAAAAACGCTTCCATTATAGGGAGACGAATACTGCAATGTGAAATCGCAAGAATGGCCGTGTTCTTGGTTTAAATATTCCTGAATTCATTTTTGGGGATGCTATGTATTATCAAGTGTTGGTAAATGGCACTTTAAGGGGAGGTGAGATGGCAAGTTAGTCGGCGTGATATGCTAGTTCTAGTCATGCCGATATACGTGTTGTTTGCAGAGACACATTCTCTGATAGGGCATTTAAACACGTATATGGCATTACAAGTTTTTAGTAAGCTATTGTCGGCCGGGTTATTTTTTATTAATACATTTGTGGTTTTAGATTTCTTGTAATGAATAATAAATCTAATTGTAAAGTCATTATCTACGGGGGATGTTAAAGTGTTGTTGAAGTGATATTGAAATGTTTTTTTTAAAAACGTCTTCTTAATGAATTCACCAATTTTTTTATTTTGCATACTCATTCATCCGCCCGAAGATGACCGACGTCGGTCGAAAACGTCCGCGAAAATATGGCGATTTTTTATACAACATGGACGACAATACCAAATCAGTTGCGCGACGAATCGAAAAAACGAATGAAAAATAAATAAACAGAAGCTGGCGCTCCTGGTTAACCAAACCTGTATAAGAGAAGGAATGCTGCCTAATTATACAAATATATATATATATATATATATATATATATATATATATATATATATATTTACGCTCCCCTATGGAAGGACCACTCTGGTGGAAGGAATGATGGTTTTCACCTAGTGAATGATTCTCTAGTTAAAGAATTGAATGGGTCAACAAGTATTGCACAAAATTCACCTAAATGCAATACATTTATACCACTCATTCTAGCAGCCCCGTTGCGTCTAGCTACACTGATGAAACCTAAAACGAAAAAATAGCTGTCTCTATGTGACATTTTTCCTATTTATAATTTTCTAAATTATTCAGTTTTGCATCTTCAAGATATTCACATATAATAATTAATTAATATTCAATTATTATTGGTCAGACGTTGTGCGAATAAGAGCGTTATCTTTGAGAATCCATGGTTTAAAGGTATTTTTGCATGTGTATTCCCTGTTTGAAAACTTGATGAATCAATAAATGTGTAAACTATACAATTTTTTTCCATTGCATCACTTCATTATCCATATATAAATGCCCTATCCTCTATATTGATCTTCACTGCATCTCGATACGATCTGATATAATTCTTGATCTTTGTATCATCCGTTTATATATATATATATATATATATATATATATATATATATATATATATATATATATACATACACACACACACACACACACATATATATATATATATATATATATATATATATATATATATATATATATATATATATATATATATTAAGAAGGCTCGGAGTAATGTAGAGTACCGGATTGATGAGAAGCTAGAAAGAACAAAAAAAATCAAAGGGGAGGACTTACTATTTATTTATTTTTTACAATCTTACATAACAACAAGTGTGGTGTCGACTGTGTGTGTTGTCCGGATGATGATTGAGAATAATTTGATATTTCGAGAAAATCTTCCATTTGTCAAAAACAAACACAAAAGAAAAGTCCGCCCGTCCTGAGAATTCGCCAAAATGGATGCCAGAGTGTAGGGTTGGAACAAAGTAGATTTCCTAAAATTATATTTTGTATATAGATATGGTGTTCAAAAATATGTGTGTAATATTAGATTAATTAATTAATTGGACATTGCATGATTATTAATTAATATATATATATATATATATATATATTATATTATATTATTTTGGAACTTTGATTGAACTTTCTGTATTATTTGATT
>OY744529.1:46650561-46680561 GCA_963556195.1 Sepiola atlantica
GGGATAATCGATCAAGTACATGATTGTGGAATAGAAACCGTTTTCGATGCCTCCATAAATGTCTTATGCCATGTACAAATCGAGGAACGTGATGGTGAATCAGCTTCATACTTTTTTCTCGGGTGTGTTGAGTCTGCCTACCAGTCTACGATCTGTTGGTCTAGGACCGATCTACGGTGAGATTATGTTTATGATTATGTAACCATCGCCTCTTCACCGCATGGACAGACTACATACCTACGTGTAACGAGATTCATACCCGATGGAATCGTTTTGGCGCGAAAAACAAACCACGTGATGAGCAGAACACTTCAGTTCGCGGTTTCTCTTAGAGCTGACAAGACGTGCTTTTCTTGTTCTCACCCAGCCTCAACCCTGAGCGGGTGAGATGTCGAACTCCGGAATAATGCCACTTCATTCTAACCGACATGAATCAGCCCATTGTACTATCTTCATTTTGTTCCTGTGTTCCCGTGAATAAAACTTAATATCTATTTAGTTGTGGAGCCATTATTTATTTTGAGGAAGAATGGTGATCCCTTTTTGCTTATGTAACATTTCTATTTCAGTCAGATTCGGCCAGACGTATTACTTTTCCAAGTAAGTTCATCATTCTGATTTTCTTCCCGAATTAAACGCCAAACATCCAACATATTTCTTAGGGATTTATTCAAAAGGATGCTCCTTTAATCTACAAAACATTCAATATAATTAACTAATTTGAAACCCGCGGGGAATAATATAAGTTTGATTATAAGATCTGATGAATTGCATTTTTAATATTTTTTATTGTAAATAGACTTTATGTTTTTCCGGGTGCATTTTAAGCAAAGACGCAAAACAAAAATAAAACTAACGAGGCCTCCAAAGCGTTATTAAAACGATGACTCAGTGCGTATTACTTTTACAAGTAATTCTATATTAGTTACTAGCTGTACTTACCCGGCGTTGCCCGGGATGCAACGAAGCTATTTTCTTTCTTTTTTTAAATATTTATTTTACAGTTCTTTAACTTATACAGAAAAAAATAAATACATTTTAGTTATTAGAACGATAATCATTAATAATATTCTTCAATTAGGTTTTCTCTTTGTTAATTTCGACTTTTCGGTTAGAATGGAACATGTTTCCAGGTTACAAGGGGTTCGTCGGGACTACATGATCTTAAAAAAAAGGTGTAGCGAAGTACTTTAATATATGGACGTCATTAAAACGGAAAATTCGCTAGTGAGATCGTTTGATATACCAGCTTAAATGCTATGTAGATCCAACTTTCAAAATCTCACAAGACAATTTTATATATTAGATATAAAGATAAAACACTCAACTAATTGTAAGGTGCTCAATGCCCTAAGCAGCCTTGAACGTCTGAAGAGGCGGGGCGAAGGTACACTTTGCTCGGCCTGTGTTCCATGCAAAAGTACTAGACAGTATTCCAGTATCTGGCAAGTCACGTGTAGGCGTTGATGTATATGTGCCCGTTTCAGGCTAAGATTGGCGGCAAGTTAGAAATAGAAGTAATGGATGTTATTCTGGATTATGACACAATCGCAGAAGATTGTTGACGCCATAATAAACCACGGTATCGAGTTGCACAATTGTAAAGCTAAAGTCGTAATCAGAGTTTACCCTGAGGAAATCATTTAGTTAAAAATGTTTTCGTTTCATAGATGAAAATAAAAATAATTCAACATACATGTTTTCATTTTATAATGGCGTCATTTGATTCATCAAATATGTTAATTCATCAAACTATTTCCTTTTTTCATAATTCGTTTACTATTGAAAGTCAGTACAGATTGTTACTGTGTTTTCCTAAAGGTTTCTCTTCTCGCTACTATCCTATCATGCCCCTTCTCTCCCCCACTTGCTACCTTTTTCTCTGTGTATATATTTATTTATTACATATGATATTATACAATAACATTTCGATTAGCCATTGATACCAGTGATTTCTTGCCCGTTAAGCAAAAATACTACGTTAATTCTATTCATTAGCTGGTGCTCTAATGGAGAATATTCTGGACTAATAGAAATAACTCTTCACTGATTTGAAGCCAAGAAAGGTCGTGATTGAAAAATAAAACCGGTTAAATTAAATATAAATAAGCTCGAACAGAAGTAGAGTTGCTCTTGTTCTATTCGAGCTTATTTAAATTTAGAATCGTAATTGAGCACTCGATTTATGTTTCTCAAAATAGACGATTATACTATATATACAATTATATTTAAAGATTTTATTAAACAAATAATACTTTCTATTATAGTTATTTAAAAAGTGTATTCCAAAGAGGCCAATGAATTACCGTTTTCTAGTATATATATGTAATATTTATAAATAAATATTAATTATTTATTACCTACAGACATCGATGTTTCATGCTAACGCAATCTTCAGTGCAGGAAGTTAATTCTCAACGGTCGGCGGGCTCGAACTCCGATGACAAATCGCCACTGATTCACAGGCAAGAGCATTAACCCCTGGGCCACAGGGAATTAGCTAATGATTAAGGAGGAATTTAACTTTGTAAATAGCGAGTGGCGGCTAATTTACACGAGCAGTTGAAAGTGATTAACAAACTTTGTTTGGATATATATATATATATATATATATATATATATATATATATATATATATATATATATATATATATATGTGATTTTATGAAGGCTTACCAAAGCATTCCTTTCAAGACACCAATGATCACCATTAAAGATATTTTTTCTTACAAATACTATTTATTCAAATTAAATGTTTTTTCCTACACGTGTTTCACTACCAAGCAGTTACTTGCTTGGCAGATCATCAGGGAAATTAAATGTCTGGAATACTGGTTTCAACTGCCGACAAAACACAATGTGGCGTTGTAATAGTTGAGGTCACTTAAGAAAAGGAGAGGAAAAAAAAATATAATAAAAATAAAAATAAAAATAAAAATAAAAGTCAAACTTAAAAAACAAGGAAGAACAACGGTAAGAAAAGAAAGTCCTAGAAAAGTCTTAGAAAAGTAGCTTGTGCATTATTTCTTCCACCAAGCTAACAAGCAAGTAGTCGGTCCCAAATACATTCAATAAAAACACAAAACCGGAACAATGTGCGATAATACACTTTCACGTTAGCTGAATAAATCCCCCCCCACACACAATAAAACAAAAGAACTAAATCATTCAGGATACCGCTCAATGATTTAGTTCTTTTGTTTTATTGTGTGTGGGGGGGGGGGATTTATTCAGCTAACGTGAAAGTGTATTATCGCACATTGTTCCGGTTTTGTGTTTTTATTGAATGTATTTGGGACCGACTACTTGCTTGTTAGCTTGGTGGAAGAAATAATGCACAAGCTACTTTTCTAAGACTTTTCTAGGACTTTCTTTTCTTACCGTTGTTCTTCCTTGTTTTTTAAGTTTGACTTTTATTTTTATTTTTATTTTTATTTTTATTATATATTTTTTTCCTCTCCTTTTCTTAAGTGACCTCAACTATTACAACGCCACATTGTGTTTTGTCGGCAGTTGAAACCAGTATTCCAGACATTTAATTTTCCCTGATGATCTGCCAAGCAAGTAACTGCTTGGTAGTGAAACACGTGTAGGAAAAAACATTTAATTTGAATAAATAGTATTTGTAAGAAAAAATATCTTTAATGGTGATCATTGGTGTCTTGAAAGGAATGCTTTGGTAAGCCTTCATAAAATCACATATAAATGCTCTGTACTCTGTAATCGAGTATCATCGAGCTTGTTTTTTATTGGAACAACCCCGGTCTTCACTGAATGATCTATTTTATAAGTGAAAAATCTAAATCTATATATATATATATATATATATATATATTGAAAATGAAAAAAGGAAAGCCAAAAACTATGTTATTTATGTATTCATCAACGTTTCGTCTTTATTGAAAGACTTCATCAGGATGAAGAAGCAATGTAAAAAATCATACATATATTAATTTTGATTTGTCAGAAAGTGTCCAGACTTCGGCATGGCTGTAGACTCGAACAAGCAAAAAATGAAAATCGATTTTTGTTATGGCGTTATCATCAGCAGTCTGTCTCATTCAAAGGACGCGAAATAAATGGGATGATGGCTTCGACTTATCCTATATATACATATATATATATATATATATATATATATATATATATATATATATATATTATTAAAATTGAAAATAGAAGCCTTTATCAATACAAAATCAATATTTTTTTTACTTTAATCTTATTAATTTCGGAATAATATTCCATCAACGTGTTAATCAGTATTGTGTCATTTTTTTCAAAAAATAAACACTTTTTATTTATAATGTCCTTGTAATGAGTGTTATCCGCGGTGTTGTCTTGGCAGTTATGAATTCAAATCTTGGTTGTCGAACGAAGACGCAGAGGCATGCTGGTATTTTAGAAAGATATGTCGTTCATTTTGAAGCATTGGTGGGTCAGAATTATTAAAATAGAAAATAGAAGCCTTTATCAATGCAAGATTAGTTTATTATTTTATTGAAATAAATACATAATTGTAAGCTGCTCCCTAATACACCAACATTGTACCGTATCTTTTTCCCCGTAGAGGTGTAGTTAAATACATACTTAACTAAACTTCGTGTTGAATAACATGGATATTTAACATATTCTATTTATAATAAAAGATACAGGCATTTTTACCTACATTTATTAAAGAATTCGATATATTACTACTGTTATGTATGGTCGGTAGGTTTTGTGATTGGTTGAATTGGATCACGTGTTGGGAGAGATGTCATTTGTTAATACTTAAGTAAAGATCTTGATGTGGGGCAATGGTGGCCTTATGAACAGCCTAGAAGGGGAATGTTTATTGAATATATTAGGGATATATTCAGTGAAATTAGTGAGATGATGACTAAATTGGTTTGGGACATTTTAGGTGTGCCTGTGCTTTTCTGTTCGTTTCTGATCACTTTTAATCTCAGAAAAAATATATTGCAAGATGGCTACGCAGTCGAACGTGAATCCAGCTAATATCACGAGATGTTTAAAAATGAATATCCAACTGAAGGACAAACCAACACGCTCGAAAAGCATTCAAAAATACCTTTCTAAAAATTACATTAGAGTTTTTAATTGAATTCAAATTTTCCATTTTTGCGTGTAACTTGGAAAACACATTTTATAATAGCGTAACATTTTAACACAAATATTTCTTGGCTATTGCCAATCCAAAGAAGGGATATTTTTCACCTCATATAATATAATTATATACTTCATAAAGCCTAGTTGAAAGTTATTAGGATGACAACCATCGTATTAAATAAACGGATATTAATTATCTACAAAGATAAAACTCAGACTCAGACAGGATTCGAACGTGTCCAATAGAATATGAACCGTTTTAAGTCAACGTAGACTTTAACACTTGACTGAGAATCTTATTGTTAATGAAGATAAAATAGTCCCTTAGTGAATCAACTGCCACATTGTAGACGTTACTATTTTTGAAATAATTGATCATATATTGAGAGATAATCTTCAGATCGAATCTAGTGAACTTAAATAAGTAAATAATGGATTTTTAAAAAACGACCATATATTTTAGAGAAAATGCTGCCATTCTTTTTTAAAGGATGTGCGCGTTTTGTAAGTCTAGTTACTATGTTCTTACATTGCAAAACCCGGCGTTCTTGGCCTTTGGGCTGTGATCAAAGTGTAGTACCTGTTCCGATGGATACTACACCCTATAGACCGGTACCGTTTTGGCCTTCGGGTCTTCATTCCGCCGGTCTGGGGTATTGTCTTGTGCAGTTCTAGGAGGCCCACCCTCCCAGGCTTTGCCTTCTCACCCTTTGAGAAGGGCTTAGTTTATTGCTAATCGCCTGAGGCGCCCCTACTGGGATATGCATACAGGGCTGCCCAGACAGTTTTTGTAGGTCAGAGTGCTCATCTTCTCGGGCGCTGGCTTTCCAATCTCACCATCCGATTTTGTGTCACAACTTTATGCTGTGGGAGGAAAATAAATGGAAATAATGATTGGACTATTCGTACGAAATAACCCTTTTAATCTGAAAGCTCACACGTAGGCGTTGATGTATTTGTTGCCGTATTAGGCCAAAATTGTTGGCAAGCCAGAAATAGAAGTAATGGAGGTTATTCTTGATTATGACACCATCGCAGAAGATTGTTGACGCCATGAGAAAACACGATATCGAGTTTCACAATTGGTAATTTACATCGCAATCATACTTAACCCCGAGGATATTATTTGCGTGAAAAGGAAAAATGAAACAAAATGGATGGTAAGTAGGGGAAGTAAGAGGGGATGTGACTTGTTTTATTATTTACCTTCATCATCATCATCATTGGTAGTAGTAGTAGTAGTAGTAGTAATAGTAATAGTAATTGTAATAGTAGCAATCGTATTATTATATGTATTATTATTATTATTATTATTATTATTATTATTATTATTATTATTTTTACTTTTATTATTTTTACTTTTATTATTTTTATTATATTTATTATTTTTATAATAATAATAATAATGATACCAATAATAACAATAATAATAATAATGATAATAATAATAACAATAATAATGATAATGATAATAATAATAATAATAATTGTAATAATAATAATAATAATTGTAATAATAATAATAATTATAATAATAATAATGATAATAATAATGATAATGATAATAATAATAATGATAATTATAATGATAATAATAATTATAATAATGATAATTATAATGATAATAATAATTATAATAATAATAATTGTAATAATACTAATAATAATAATGATAATTATAATAATGATAATAATAATTGTAATAATAATAATAATAATAATAATAATAATAATAATTGTAATAATAATAATAATAATAATAATAATAATAATAATAATAATAATAATAATAATAATAATAATAATAATAATAATAATAATAATAACTAACCATAGCAATTAATTACTAGTACATTTCTCGCTGATAAAAATTGAAATCTGAGTTACGTCAAGATTACTAGTATTCTTCATTCCATTATATTATTTTTGTAACTAAATTGGTGTTCTCGCACAAGCCGTTATTTCTAACAGATAACGGCCGCTGGTTTCCCCTGAAATATTAGTGACAATGAGCCTCCCTAAAATCGTATTATTTTCCGTTCCCTTACACTCCAAATCTGGATTGTTCTAATCCCGCCTTTTTATTTCCATAAGCGGTAACCTTCCGTGTTGGTGATACTGTTGCATAGCCGTCCCGGAATGGGGCGTGCCAGTTCTCGCTTTGTATACCTGTCTCGGAATAGGCCGTGGCAGTTCTCGCTTAAACAACTGCTCATTTTTAACACAAAAAATGTATATGTTGCATACCTTTTAATTTCTCGTACCTTTAGTTCTTCGTCGCGGAGGGGCGCCGTCTCGATGTCTCTAGTGGTTGAGTTCTTTCTTCGTTTCTGTACTGCCGTGAACATCGCCGTCCGTTGTGTCTGCAACAAAACCTTCATAACACAAAATTCCAGAGGCAACAATCTTTTACTTTGATTTGTTTATTTGAGGCGTTAGATTTCCGTCGGTCATGGAGATGCTTCCCTAACGTCGAGGGAGAGACCAAATTACTACTCTATCGTAGTTAATTCCTAACTTAAGTCCTTAGCCATTCGAAGAGGGGGGAAAAAGAAATCTCATGCCTGTATTCTCTTAGCGAATTTAATTCCCCTAATCATGTTGAAGACTACATAGAGATATCATTTGTTCGGCCTGCTTCCAAAATCTAGACTGGAAAAACTCTACTTCCCACACAAAAGCCCGTGACGTCACAGAACTCCCATGCGCAGGTGCACATTGACCCTTGATCTGAGGTCTCGTCAACGCGGTAGCCCTGTCAACGTCTGTGAGCTCTACTGTGAGAACCAGTTTATTTTGCACTCGACTGTACGGGTCCACCCGCACTAAATCGCGCAAGCCAAACCAAACGATCTCCCTCACGCGTGCGTCCACGTCAAGATGCGTCCGGCCCCACGGAGCCATTATTCAACAATACGGCGTTCTTTTTACTTCGGTGTGTTCGGATGTGGGGAGGTAAATTTCTTTTCTTGTGCTTTTCTTTCTTTTTCTTCTTCTTCATCATCATCATCATCATCATCATCATCATCATCATCATCATCATCATCATCATCATCATCATCATCATCATCATCATCATCATCATCATCATCATCATCATCATCATCATCATCATCATCATCATCATCATCATCATCATCGTCGTCGTCGTCGTCGTCATCATCATCATCATCAGCAGCAACATCATCATCAGCAGCAGCAGCATCATCATCATCATCATCAGCAGCAGCAGCAGCAGCATCTACCTAGCTTTAGCGGATCAACTTGGATTCAAAATCAGATTCATAAATCAGCCACTGAATGCCGATGCAGTTTTAATAGCTGAACAGACAAACAATTGAACTGCCACTCAACAATGCTCCTTCTTGGTTGGGATTCCCGATGGAAAGAATATATGAGTAAAAAGGAGATAAATAATACAAGACCTGACTTCAAACTGAACGTGATTTTGTTCTATATTCAGTTCGTTGCTAACAAAGAAATATAAACACAATACAGATTTACAAAAATAAAATCCTTTCTTCATTCGGAGTATCCACACTCATATCAAGTAGATTCCTTTAGTCTATTGTATCAACGACATTGCCATCAGACATCTTCAATTTAAGGCAGTGGGGCAGAGATCAAGGGAGGTTGATTTGTGAATGACATTGGATTCATTTTCTCACACCTAGATTCTGAAGTATTATATTGCCTGTGTTCATTTCATATTTTCATTGAAAAGAAACCCCATGACTGGTATGATTCCTTACTTATTCGAAAATCAGCTTACATATCCAACATTCAGGCAAGCTTTGTCTGTGAGTATTTGATACGTCGTGGTATATTCATAAAAGGTTTTGTAAGTCGGTCGATCTGTCACGCTTCCGATTTATGAAGCATTTTCGTTGATCTGCCATGCTTAAGTTTTCAATAGCATGTACGTTGGTCTGTAAAGATTAAGTTTCAAATATTTCTTTCTATCTATCAGGTTTTAATTTTTAAATCAGATTTTCTATTGTCTGTCACACTTAATTCTGTAATATAAATTTTCATTTCTAGGTCAGGTTTACGTATGAAATAGCATTGTAATGGAATAGACACATAGTTCTTTTTATAATTTGCATTACAATAAATAAGTTTCAAAAATGCTCATTAGTATTCGTTGAAAAATATATGTTAATGGAAAGTATCATTGAAAAAAAAGAAGAAAAAACCAAGTATATTTTTTTAATTAACCGCGGGCTACCAACTTTTCTCGGACAGTGAACTGCTGCAGTTTGCGAAATTAGCGGAGAGTCGTTTGTAATTTTCATCATGTATGCATTTCTATCTATCGGATTTTAAAACAATGGACGCCATTTGGAAAATGATCAAGGCGGGAACGTACAGAGCAGTTGGTATGTAATTCCGTGGAACGTAACGGAGTTATTCTGAAAAGAATCAGTCTCTATTTACTTGGTTTCCCACGAGAACAGAGTTGGACACAAGGTCGGTTTTTCATGTGAGTAAATCCAGCTCCCCAAAACGAGGTACTCGGTATTTGGACAAAACATTAGCTCAGTCGAGAATGGGGTTTCCTTTACTCACCGAGGGCAAACCAGATGACTTGTAGTATAATAACAGATACTACACTTTGACGGACTATGTTATAGCCATTGTATGTTATTAGGGTCACTTGATGCTGCACGTATAAATATATTCCAAGACTTGAATGCCTACTCGACACCACCCTCGGGTGTCTTCGGTCTCTCTGTACAGGGGTTTGTCAGAGACCATGACATGAGGATAGTTTTTTTTTTATTTGAAGTAAACCCTGATCAAATATTTAAAAAAAATGATGCACTGTCTCCTCAAGCCATCAAGAACGTCCCCGAATTTCGGAAGTGGACACGCCCTCTATTAATACAGAGGCTTTGCATAACAAATTAGAAGCTGTTGACAATAAGCAACTGATACAAAATATGAATACAAACAAAAATAAATACTGGCAGGCCGGCACCCAGGATAAAACGGGCTTATCAACCCGTTCACACACCAGGTGGGAAGATGTAAGCAATGGTGTGAACCTTCCTGCCTCTAAAAATGGTGCTCCAGACATCAGGCCTTGAGTAAAAAAGTCCTGACCCCCTATCTCCATCATATGCAACAAACAAAAAAATGAAACATAAGAGGTTTAAAAGCCCAACCATCGACTGTTGCACACAAAAAGGTGCTATTGTTTTGCTACCACTACTCGAAGTTTGAAAAGTGGAGCAAAACTTCCAATGAAATACCGGGCGAAAAGATCAAAGACTCAACCGTTCGTGAAGAAGAATTTCATAAACTACCTGGCGAATTTACCCGGTGAACCAAGTGCAAGGATGATATACACAATTGCGCTTAAAAGAAACCGTAAGAATCTTAAAAAGATCTCTCGATTGGAGTCTCTGAAATAGCGGGTGAATATCTGTCATGCCCCACCCCTATCAAAAAGCAAAAGATAAGAACAGAAAAAAAAAGATAACGCGTATTATTGTAATGCAATAGACGATTAATCCACAAACTTACGCGCATTTATTAAAGAAAATCAAACTTCTATAATTAGGGACAGCCCAAATAACATATCATTTTCTCCATCTCTCCCGAACCATAGTCCAGTGGGTTGATTGGTTGTTGTGTTTTACGGCATATCAAACCTTGTCGGTTTATTAAACGCCGAATCTATTTATCTAAACTTGTACAATAAAATCTCTACATACGAATTAAATTCGTTCCGGGACTGGAGGGGACTGTGAATTGAACTCTCCATCCCGTTGTGAGTGCTGCCACATAGCGGACTAACCACGAAACTTCGATGTCGGATGCTGTATTTTCCATCGGGTGTACAGTCGATAATTTGATCGAATTTCACGTCGTATGTTGGAAACATTCGTATGTAGAAGAAATTGTATGTAGAGGTTTGACTGTATGCTTAAACTTCTTAATATTATCAAATTTCTATTCAGAATGTATGTTATTTTTGTGGAATTTTTCTCGCGTCGTTTGTTTTCAAATAATAACTTATAAAACAGCAGAGGAATATATATATATGTATATATATATATATATATATATATATATATATATATATATATATATATATATATATATATATATATATATATATACAAGACCACAAAGTAAGCTGTTTCTTTCAAACAACAATATCTTCTGTTGTCCGCTCGCTTCATAGTGAGTTTCTGCTACTGTTTCGGCAGCTAGTTTCATTCTATATAATCATATCGTTTAATGACGTTTGTATTCTTCATATAAACTTATTGGAGAATATTATTTTAAGAATAATAATATGACATCTATTTTATGTTTGAAACAATTCTTTCATATTTCTTGTGTTGTTGCTTTTACGGAATATCAACCCTTTGCATAATTTAGTTTATTTGCTATAGGCATTTATGACTTGATATCTATTCATCGTCAAACGTAAATTATTCTAAATACGTCCTATCATCACCATGAGAGCCTTTATAACCTAGTCTATCAGGCTTAAGTTTAGAATAGCATTTTTTGTCGGTCTGTCACGATTAAGTTTGAAATAAAATGTTTAATTTGTCTGTCACTGTTAAGTTTTGAAGAGCATATTCGTTCGTTTGTTTGTCTTTATTTCACAGCAAGAACCCGACTCTCTACCACAACTGCAAAAAGCTTTTCTTTCTTCCTTCGTGTATCGAACACTAAACGAAATTTCCATGAACAGAGTTTCTTTCTAAGAACTTCCCATCTGTTGGATATATTACTATGGAACTGCTTCCCTGCAGGCTACAACATATTCGTCTTCACATCTAATGCCAAAAATATTTATAAAAAATCGTTCTCATCAGTAATCCAACTTTTGTTCGTTCCATTCATTATTTTCAATCCTCTCATAATATTCTTCGTCATACAAGTGAAAATCTATCCATCTCATTAGTCTTTATCCCGTGTTGCTTTTAGTCTTGATATGTGATGACTCAAGGATTTTCATTGGTCTGTCACGCTTACGTTCAAAATAGCCTTTCAACTGGTCTGTAACGCTTATGTTGGAAATATAATTTTGTTTAGTCTGTCACGCTTTTGTTTAAAATAGCATTTCCATTGGTCTGTAACGCTTATGTTTGAAATATAATTGTATTTAGTTTGTCACGCTTACGTTTACAATAGTATTTCCATTGGTCTGCAACGCTTATGTTAGTATAGATCATTTTTTTAGTCTGTCACGTTTACATTCGAAATAGCATTTTCTTTAGAAAATGCGCAGATTGAAGATTCGCGTCTTTAGAATATTTGTTCTCGTTTTATCTGATTCCCTTGTGTACGATTTAAAGAATTGGCCGGCCTTTTCGAGTGACCGGTTCAGTATGAGAGACAAGGGGTCCTGGGAGACGTGAAATAATAAGCCGAAATGACAGACGAATCGAAATGATTGGCATGAAAGGCCTTTATAGAATTACTTTACTCGCCTAGCAATTCAGAGATCCAAGAGAAAAATAAGTTTAAAAATATGGCATCATAATAATAAGCTCGAAAGAATATGTTTTTTTACTAATGAGTCACTTCTATTGAAAAGTAAACCCACTCGAGGATAAAAAGATTGGCAGATGAATGATGAAGAATATTATGAGAGGATTACAAATTATGAATAGAATGAACATTTTTATTGCGTATGACAACCATGTTTTAATCTGAGGGGAAGCAGTCCTGTGGTGACGCTTCCCATAAATGGGAAGTTCTTGAAAATAAACTATTCATGAAGATTCCGTTTGGTGTAAGACACGCAGAAGAAGAAATGAAAGTTCTGTGTATATGTGGTAGTTAGACGAGTTCTTTTTGTGAATGTCTTACAAGGAGACACAAGTGATTGGGTCTCAGTTTAGTACCTTGTTACGGAAATTCCGATAGAGTTGAGAAAGACTAAAAAAATCGCTTCTGTAAGAAAGGAGGTGTAAAGAAGAGATTATCATCTACCAGAGTGCGAACTCGATTCTCTACTCTCCAAATGGCAAACAATGGTGCCCTGAGCGGCGTATCCATAGATATGGCAGCGGTACACCATCTCAGGGCGTATCCGACTCTTATACAGGTAGAAGATTGCTTCCATAATCAGCTACTTTCGGGATCTGTGTTTAATGTACGATCCTTTTATATATTTTTTAAATGTTATTATATTTAACTGACTTTGCCAACCCACCTTTTCCTGATTCAAACAATATAGCCGAAGGTCAATGGGTTACCGAATAGATCTAATTTTTATAGTATATATATATATATATATATATATATATATATATATATATATATATATATATATATATATATATATATATATATATGGGATATGGTACACGATCATTCATGAAAATAAAATTCTTCCTCCCATATGTGTGGCATCAAAATAAAATTATTTCCAAATCTTCACTTTTCCGAAGACGTTCGCCAACACGAACGAAACCGGTCAAATCTCCTGTTTTGTGTTTCTCCTGCACTTTAACCTGTTTTCTGTTTGTCATTTCTCACACACACGCACACATACAAACGCATATATATATATATATATACATATATATATATATACATATATATATACATATATATATATATATATATATATATATATATACGTATGGCACGGTGACTTAGTAATTAACAACGCGGACTGATGACCTGGGTTTACCAGGTTCGAATTCAGTTCGTTCCACAGAAACACTTTCATCAAAACTCACGTCTAACCATGTGTCTTACCTCCTAGAAAGGAGGTAAATAATATATATATATATATATATATATATATATATATATATATATATATATATATATATATATATATATATATATATATATATATATATATATATATACTACAGCAAGGACTACAGACGATTGTGGCATTTTCTGGGGTGGAATGAAATTGAAAAAATATAAAAACGAGAGTCACCTATCATTACTAAACCAGATAAGGGTTCGGGAGTAGTGATTCTTGATTATACCGATTATGTGACAACAATGATGGTTATCTTGGATGACGTCGATAGATTTTAAAGACTCGGACCTGTTAATACGCATGACAAGACCCTTTCCATTGAAAGTAATTTTCAAAAAAGATTACTCAAATTGGTTAAGAAAGTTGTTTTACCTGGGAAAATATACGACATAATCCGACAAATAGGGTCTATAAGACCACGTCTTTACGGCCTACCAAAAACACATAAGAAAAATATACCCGTAAGACCGATTTTCTCTATGGTCGGGTCGTTTCAGCACAAGTTAGGGAAATGGTTCGCTGAATTGCTTCAACATGTGCTTGAAGTATATTCGGCCAACTGTATTAAAGATTCATTCACTTTTGCTGAATATATACACAATTGCCCTTTTTCTGCTGAGAATAAGTGTATGTGTTCTTTCGACATCAGCAGTTTATTCACATGCGTTCCCTTACAAGAAACCATCGATATTTGTGCTGATGTACTATATCGTGGTTTCTCAGTTGGTCCTACTATCTCTGAGAAGGTCTTCGTAGAACTGATGCGGTTTGCTACCATGTCTGTCGAATTTAGTTTTGATAATGTCATGTATCAGCAAATCGACGGCATTTCTATGGGGTCACCCCTTGGTCCCGCGTTGGCCAATATCTTCGTAGGTTTTCACGAGCATAATCTTTTGGCCCGTATCAATAAACCACTTACTTCTTTCCTCTACGTAGATATATTTTGCGTGTTTAACAATGAGTCAGATTCCATATTATTCCTTAATTCACTGAATCAATTACACCCAGCCTTACAGTTCACTTGTGAAAGGGAACACAACTCCACCCTCCCTTTTCTGGATGTACTAGTGCATAAATCTGATTCATTGTTTCTTACATCTGTTTACCGCAAACCTACATTTACTGGTTTATATTGTCACGTGGACTCTTTTTGTCTAATACAAAGAAAAATAAATCTGATTAAATGTTTGGTTCATCGTGCCTTAAAGATTTGCTCTGAATCCCTGATTGATTCGGAGATTAAATTTATCAAAGAGGTGCTCGTTGAAAATGGTTACCCTCTCGATACTGTTAATTCTAATATCGTTACCAAGATAACTTACTTTCATAAGCCCAAACTTTTTGGTCCCCAAAATGTCCGGCGTACCTCAGATTACCCTGGTTAGGTAATATTAGCATAGCATTTGCTAGCCAAATTTCTGTAGCTGTGCGTCGGTGTTACCAGGCATCTAAACCTAGAATTGTTTTTTTCTGCTCGACCTTTGCTCAAATCTATTCATAAGGATGTTCTCCCACCCCAACATATCAGTAATATTAATTATCAATTAAAATGTCGGTTCGATTCCGTATACGTGGGAAGAGCAGTGCAATGGTTTGACTCCAGGATAAAACAACACCCCTCCATGCAATACGCCGGGGTCGACTAAATAATTTAAATAATTTAGTCAACACATCCGGGTCAGCTATTGCTGACCATCTTATGAATAGCGCCGAATGTGCGTCGACTTACACTAGTGACTGGTTTTCTGTTATAAGTAGATCACATTCTTTATTCCACCTCAAAGTCCTGGACGCTATATATATATTAAGTCAGTCAGACCCTCCCTTTGTAAACAAAAGGAGTGGCTTCTAGGACTCAATGTGATCCACTTGTGAAACCCCTCCAATTTCCCCCTAAACTTGTCACTGGTCTTCATTCTACTTTTAAAAGTGTTTAATCGTAATTGCTTGGATTATTTCCATGTAGATACTCTGATGAGTGTGGACGAAAGCCGGCTTAGTATATTCATGAATTAAAAAAAAAATTTCCTCTCGTTTTTATACTTTTTCAATTTCATTCCACCCCCAAAATTACACAAACGTCTGTATTCCTTGCTGTAATAAAATGTTGTACCACGAAACATTATATATATATATATATATATATATATATATATATATATATATATATATATATATATATATAAGTGTGTATGTATGCATTGTATAAAAAGTTGAAACTGTTTGACCCACCATTATATGTCTTATTTTGCCCGAATTTGTGTTTATCCGTCACACTTCTGCATTGTATTACCTTCTAAGTATCACATTCACATTTCCTAATACAAGTAAACAATGCTTCAAGAAAACTACATACCCATATACATATATATATACTTATTATTATTTATACAAACATGTTCATAAGCCGCGACACTAGCATGTCGATGTTATCGATAACCAGCTGTTAGAAACTGAGATCTCATAAGTTGGACAGAAAACCTGATCCTTCCCTCAGATCATATTTGTAGAGAATCTATTTGGAAATAACAAATATTGAGCACTTCTTTTATTCTGTAGGTGTTTACTTTTCCTGGATTACTATATATATATATATATATATATATATATATATATATATATATATATATATATATCAACATGCATACATACATACATACATACCTTCATACATACACACACACATATATGTTATAACTGAAGAGGAACAACGATAACTTGTGGTGCATAAACTACCTGCTCTTTTCTGTTGGATATCTGTATATCTGCATATCTGCATATCTGCATCGTTTAACATTGAGTTGTTCAATGCAGTCGACATTCTTGTGTCGCCATAAACTGTCATTTTGTCTGTTATTTCTCTCTAGTTCACTGTCTTCAGACACCCCAAACGTCCAGCCGTGTGCTTCGTATTTAACACGAGTGTCATCTGCGCATCTCCAACAAGTCTGCCCACTGAACAGTGGCACGACATTACTTTCCAAAAACGCTATGTTCTTAAAGGTTGCTCTTATTTTCACGTTCTATGAAGATCAGCTTAATAAAGATAAACCTTAATATTGATAAAGACGAAGAACAAAGATTATAATGATGATGATGCTGATGATGATGATGATGATGATGATGATGATGTTAATAATAATAATAATAATAATAATAATAATAATAATAATAATAATAATAATAATAATAATAATAAAAAGAGGAAGAAGGTTGTCCATATAAATATATTTGGTTGTCTATATAAATATATTTCTGAGAGTAATGAGATTCTTTTTCGTGAATTGAAAAGAGAGGAAATACTAAGAACTGGTGTGAAAAAGAAGCAAAACATGAGAGAGAGTTAAAGGTATTTGGAATAAACTACACAGCGTATTCTTTAAAAATACTGCAATTAGAAATAATAGCAGCTGGAATTGGTTGGTCAGTGGTGATCTCAAAAGATCTACTGAGAACACCTTAATGACAGCCCAGGAACAAGCCACTAGGTCCATCAAACATGACGTTGACAAAACTGCAGAATCACCGATATGCCGATTGTGTAATGAAAGGGAAGAAACCTTAGCGCATATTTTATCTGAATGACCAATTCTAGCACAACACCAGGATAAAAAATGGAGACACAACAAAGTCACTCAGGTACTACACAGGAATATATGCAAACTTTATCAATTGGACCACAATGAGAAGTAGTATGAACATAAGCCAGAAGTGGGACAGGAGAACGACAATATCAAACTTATTTGGGGCATGCACATACAGACTTATAAGGTTCTTGAACATTCAAAACCCGACTTAATCTTTCTAAACAAAATCAAAAGAACTTTCTTAATCATTGATATAACTTGCCCCGTCGATACCAGTGTGCAAGAGAAAGAACACGAATAAAAAGATATCAAGCCATAAAATGGGAATTTGTTAGACTATGGACATGTAAAGAAGTAAAGGTGCCCCCCCCTTGTAATTGGAACGCTTGTAACCATAACGAAAAGCCACCATAAATGGCTTAAAAAGATTGACGAGACAATTTCTTTTCCAATTCTGCAAAAGGTTTGCTAGTTGGGAACAGCGAAAGTGTTAAGGTACAGCTTGAATGGCTACGGTGAAGGGAATTCATTTGATTTTCTAAAAATAAAAATTCAACTCAAAACATCTAAAAGTTGAGACTACCATGAAATAATAATAATAATAATAATAATAATAATAATAATAATAATAATAATAATAATAATAATAATAATTTTGTGGCTTTGCAGGCCGGTAATAATGAAGACAAACACAGTGGTATAGTTAACAAAAGTGTATGAACAAAAGTTTAAAAGGTGCACGTGATAATTCTGGGGCCATTACTGTCACCAATAGCTGGCACGACGTTTAGATGTAACTGTATTTGTTGTCTTTAGGCAAATCCATTTATTCCTGAAATAGGTGGATCAGTTTAAGCAATAACTATCATAGTAGAATAATCAAAATATGGAAGACTGAGACGATACAACGGACGGCAATTATGCAAACAGCTGGAATCTTTAAAATAAAATCCTCGAATGCATAATCCAACCCGCATAAACTACAAACGCTAACCAGCCACATAAATGTTGTAATAGAAATAAAATAATACACACACACATGTATATATATATATATATATATATATATATATATATATATATATATATATATATATATATATAAATGTGTGTGTGATTATTTTTATTTACACAGACATATACAAAATCTGCGACACTGGCATGTCGATGGTATCGATCAACAGCTATTACAACTGAGATCTCATAAGGAAGTTTTAGAATCCGATCTTAACCTTAGATCATATTTTGGAAGAAAATGATCAAAATATGATCTAAGGTTAAGATCGGATTCTAACTCTGCCTGATGCGATCTCAGTTATAATAGCTGTAGATCGATAACATTGATGCCAGTGTCGCAGATTTTGTACACGTCTGTGTAAATAAAAATAATCACATATATAAAAGCTCTATTTGATATTGAGCACTTTTTATAAACCCGGTTGAAATTCTTTGGATTACTACCCTGTGGATGTTTTACCTGGATTATATATATATATATATATATATATATATATATATATATATGTATATATATATATATATATATATATGTATATATATATATATATAAGTATGTGTGTGTGTTTGTGTGTAAAAGATGCGTGAATACAGAAGAGGTTGAAAATAGATTTACGCCAAATAAATGTTTCGCGTAGAATACGCATATAGCGAACTAAATCTTCAACGTTACGTGTTGTCATTGAACTGTTAATTGGCAATCATGATTCGTTAGAACACAAATAAGGCGGCATGAAAGAAGTGTCTAAAAACAGCACTTGTTTTCTTAACTTTGCCGATCACGTGATCAAATGTTGGGAGGCGTTGATACAACACGAACTGGGCGAAACAATAACAACAACACCGTTCCAAACGAGACATAACAGCCGAGAAACTTCGACAGGGTCTGAAGATCGATTTTTACTGGAATCGATCTTTGACCAGCACAAGATCACGGTTCAAAGACCATAGCAATGATAGGCATTGGCGCGTGAAATGCCAAATATGCTAACCCTCTTTCGCGTCTCTCTCTCTCTCATCTTATCGCCATCTTTTTATACACACCCACACACCCACACACACACACAACATACACACACACTTCATGTCACCTTTTCTCTTCTGCCTCACCTTCTCTCTCGTCTCCTATGCTCTCTCTGCAATTTCTACATTACAAACTGATTTCTCTTATTTTTAAATCTTTTATTTTATTCCATACAAGCAAGGCTACCTGCCGTTGTCCGGGCAAATGAAGAACAAAATCGAAAGACGTAAAAATGTGTAACACTTCTGTCTTTCTTTACATCTCCCTACGACTGACCCTCTCTTTCTCTCTCTCTCTCTCTCGCGTACAATTGCTTCAGCATAATAAAGGAAAAGACAGACTGACTGACTAATTAGATGACCTACTTTCAATATTGTTTTTGAAACAACTATGTGTAAGAATTAAAAATATCGTATTTTTGTACCCTATATCAACCTATTTAATTCCGGTATCCCAATCCTATAAATATTATAATATTTATCTGCTTACTTCATTTCCTAATCATATCCCAATCCTATAAATATTATAGTATTTATCTGCTTACCTTATTTCCTAATCATATCCCAATCCTATAAATATTATAGTATTCATCTACGTACCTCATTTTCTAATCATATCGCAATCCTATAAATATCATAGTATTCACCTGCTTACCTTATTTCCTAATCATATAAACTTCGCAAACTCTAATCCAGAAGAATTGATTTTACACACAACTGTATCCTGTAGTGAGGTTCAATTTTTTTAGTTTTGAAGAGTGTGGGATGATCCCTCATTTTGCACTACTCCAAGGTCCATACGGTTCCCCAGAGTAAGAGTACCTGTCGTTTACGGACTAAATGTTTACAAAACATTGACTACAAGATAAAGTAATCTAAAAACCAACCCTAACCCAGAACATCCGTATGGTTTTCGGCATAACATGTCCTAACTTTGGTTGATATGCTGTAAAACGCAACGACAAATTATCCTTCATTCCCCCACATATTCCTCGCTTGCCAACCGCTCTTCGCTCGTTTAAACTATTCGCCTTTCTCTTTTTTTCCATTCACCTTTCTATTCGCACAACATGCGACTCTCGTTCATCCTGACTCGTTTTTGTAACATTGACAGCTCAAATACAATAAACACTCCTTCTCTCGCCAACCGTGTCCTTCCAGTTTCAGCCTCTCTGTTTTTGTTTCTGCTTCGAGGCGTGGTAAAATGACGTAAGTGCGCATTCTGTCCACCAATCAGAAGTAACCTTTAATGGTTCTCTTTCCCCCTTCTCTCTCTCTCTTTTTCTTTTTCTCTCTCTTTCCCCCTTTCTTTCTTTCTCTCTCTTTCTTTCTTTCTTTCTTTCTTTCTCTCTCTCTCTCTATATATATATATATATATCCCTTTCTCCCTCTCTCTCTCTCTCTCTCTCTCTCTCTCTCTCTATCTATCTCTCTATCTATCTCTCTATCTCTATCTCTCTATCTATCTTTCTTTTTCTCTTTCTCTATCTCTCTTTCTCTCTCTCTCTCTCTCTCTCTATATATATATATATATATGGGAAGAGAAGGATGAAAGTAATCCGACGTGATGGGAAAATGAAAAAGGAAAACCAAAAAATGGATGTTTTTTATGTGTACATCAACGTTTCATCTTTATTTATAAGACTTCATCATGATGATAAAATAGAGAAAAAATGTCATGCAAGAACTGATACATGTAGGGTATTTCCAATATTTCACACCCTATCACAACAAATCCTCCCTCTCCCCCACTCAACTATTTTCTCCCATACCCCTTCTTAAACTCCCTCATTTTCTCAAAACGCTCTCTAAGACCATAACTTTCACCCATCCACCAAAATCACAGCCCCCCTTCCTCTCTACTCATCCTCCTTTGCCTGCATACACCCTCCATACACAAACATTCCAACTTACTTTTTCCCCTTCAATCTTGAACCGCAGCCATCTGGTCAAACACCCCCCTCCCCCCCTCTTCCTCACCTCCCTCTGTGCCATCCACTTTACCCCTACTCATCCCCCACCTCTTTCTCTTACCACCAGCCACAGTAGTCCTGGCTCACCCCATCCTTCCATTTTTTCCCCACTCATTCTTTTCTACATTCATTTCTATTTCTCCAACAAATACGGACGTCCATCTGGCAGTTGGCCACTATTTCATTCTATTTTTCCCAATATGTCTACCCTACATGTATCTGTGCTTGCATGACATTTTTTCTCTATTTTATCATCCTGATGAAGTCTTATAAATAAAGACGAAACGTTGATGTACACATAAAAAACATCCATTTTTTGGTTTTTCTTTTTCATTTTCCCATATATATATATATATATATATATATATATATATATATATATATATATATATATATATATCTGTCTGTCTGTATGTCTGTCTGTCTCTCTCTCTCTCTCTCTCTCATGATCGTATTCTGTTTCTTCTCATTCTATCTGGAACATTATATAGAATGAAGCTGATTATTCGCTAGACATTAAACCCGAAGCAATGCTTATCGCCGTCACACGTTTACAAAGAATTGGATCCAGACTCCAAACGACTTAGTAAAATAAAATAACGGAATACATGATATAAAATGAAAATAATGAAACACAAACAACAAAAATTAATACAAAACTACACAACAAACAAAACAAATATTTAATTAACGCGTGGCTTATCGCACTATACACCAAACCCACAAATATACAACACGGGCAAAAAAAAAACTTATCTAAGCTACAGAAAGGACAACGGTGTATATAATCTAAAATTGAAATTGAAATTCAGAGACAAAACAAACAAACCAGCAGCCAATTACAGTTCGTGCTGATTAGCAACCCAGCGGCTGCAGTTCAACCACATCAAACCGCTTGCTTTAATCAATAATCAAAGTGCTGTTGAAATATCAGCCATTTAAAGATATCATCAATTTTAAAAATCTATCAGCCGTAGTCATGAGCGCCCGAAGCCTCCTTATTCATTTGCTACTACACCGAGATGAAAGGGAGGGCGCCACTTGTTTTCTTGGATTGCTCCAATTACCCTTGATCTTATCTTATAAAACTGAGTATTTAGCAAGAAGGCATCAAGTACCATTTCTGAGTATTTGATATGACAGAACCGTGGATTAAGCCTCGATCTCCCGGTTAATTAGCGAACGCTCTAACCATCCTGCAAAAATATAAGAAAACGAAAAAAAAAACGATAGAAGTTAGGGTTAAGGTTATGGGTTAGGGTTAGGGTTAGGGTTAGGGGTTAGTCTAAGAGTTAGGATTAGTGCTAGGGTTTAAAATAAGTGTAAGGGTTAAGCTTGCTATAACCTTGTAATACCGTTTTTTCTTTTGTCAATATAAATATATCTACATGTTCCCAAATCTATATGTAATGCTGAATTAATTAGGTTAGGGTTAGGGTTTAAGGTTGGGGTTAGGGTTGCTATAACCTTTGTAATACCGTTTTTTTCTTTTGTTACCATAAATATATCTATATAAATATATATATATATAAATTAGTCGTCCAAGGCTATAGCAATGCGATGTGGTTGCCGTGAGATGGAAAAGTGAAAAGAAATAAACGCAGGGAGAGAGTGAAACTCAAAACGATTTATTAATAATTTCACGAAAACTGATTAAATACCAAATAGTATTTTTTTTTTTTTGGTAAGTAACAGATCGGCAAAGGGTAATCTTAAATTTTCGAAAGAACAACTTTCATTATCAGAAGACAACAATAGAAGACCGAGAGGGTCGGAAAAACGGGAAAAAAGGGAAAAAGCCGGTGTCAGATCATCGTAATACAGGGGAAAACAATTGGCAGTAGGAACGCAGAAAACGTCAAAATTCCATTAAGCAATCATATAACTAAGGTTAAAACATTATAAACATTAGTTTAGTAATATACCAATTTTTTTAAATTTTATTATGTTTCATTTTACATGACTCATCAATCTTTATTTATTTATTTATTTATTTATTTTTTTTTTTTCCATTTATTCTCTTCAAATCTAAATTTAAATTTACTGTCAAAGGGAGATAACTTATTCTAAATAATATATTCAGACTTTAGAAATGAGATTGGAGACTTGAGAGGGAATTTGAGTTGTGAAGTGGATAAAAGCCAAGGATGGGACCTTTTTTTTTTTATTAGCAAGGGAAGGGGGGGTGAATAAGAAGAGATTATGGGAAGGGGGAGGATTATAAAAAAAAAATTTTAAAAAAAGAAAAAAAAAAGTAAGTTGTGGGTGGGAGTGTGAGGAGGTGGGAGTGTGAGGATGTAAGAATCAGAGGATGAAGGGAGATGACAACTCGAATCTGTTATTCAAGGCAGGGCGAAATTTAGAGATTAGGATAGCTTCCGAAATTCGAAGCTGACCTATATTGCGGACAGAGTTGAGGATGCGGACACTAATGGAGCGATGTGTGTTGCCACATGATATTAAGTGTTTATGGAAGGAAGAAATGTGGGTGTTTAGATGCTCTTTAATACGTTGGTGTAGAGGCCTAACGGTACTACCGATGTAGAACTTTTGGCACTTAGAGCATTGCAGGTTGTATACTGTATATGTGCGGAGGCAGAGGCCAGAGTTGGGGATGGGGCAACTAGCTAGAGAGCAGGGGTCTGGGGTGTAGTGGCTTTTTTTGGATAAATGTTGTCGGAGAGAGGTGCCTGTGTGAGAAAGTTGTATGGCATTGCGGATAGCAGAAGTGATACGGTCGCTAAAGAAAGGGAGTTTAAGGAAGCAAGTGTTGGTGAGAGTGTGGTGTCTACGTCTTCTGGTGTTGTTAAGGCTAGATATGGTAGTTAGCGGGAAGCCGTTGGTCAATAGAGTTTGGTGGAAGGCTTCGGTGTGTGTTGTTTTATCGGAAGAAGAAGAGCATTTGTCTTGGACGACTAATTTACACTTACATTTACCAGCAATGCTTCAAGCAAACTACAATCTCCTTTTATCTCTCAATCTCGGCCAGACAGAGTTTGCATACACCAAGAAAATGTTCCGACTTTCGGAGAAGCGGGCTAGGACCGGCTGCCAGATCAACTTCCTGAAGAGATGCCTCAGACATGGAATTTTCCCCAACACTATCAAGAACATTCACCTACCGTCGTGCTTCTACCTATCCACTCTCCACTCTGCACGCTCGTTCATACATACCTTTTGTATAAAAAAAACCATCAAACACCTCCATTGCAAGCTACACCAACATATCAACGCTATGTCTGATAGCAAATTTCCCCCCCCCCCTCACACCTTCCACCCCACATCTCCACATCTGTCAACAAAGCTTTCCACCATTGTTTCCACACGGAAAAAAAACAGACTCATACTTAAATTCAACTGGCTCCACCAAAAACAGATCTTACAGCCACTTACCAATTATGGAGCTGTACACGGACCCCCTCTCCATCCTCAAGCTACTACCCAACCACTTATCACTGACCTCACGTGTTCTCTCTCCGCAACAGAAACTGATCTCCTCAGCCTCGGACCCAAATTCTTCGTTACACAAAAACTTAATGACCAAACCCTCCTCGATATTGAAACACAGTTCTGCAAGACAGCGTACCATTTGAAATGGTTATCAGCCTTTGAACCACCCTCCCTGGACCCACTTAACGACTCCACCCCCACCGATCCCCCTAATTTTTCATCCAACCCCTTCCCCGTCTATCAACCTGACCGCCCCCTACACCCTCCTCCTGAAAACCACCCTTTAGACCTAAAGTTGGTAAATCTCAAACATAAGATTTTCTCCATAATACAACGGGAAAAACACCGTATCACACCAAATATCTCCCATTCCCAGCGTCTCACCCTCAAAGGCCTTAAGAAAAAAAACCTGGTCTACCTACCCTCTGACAAAGGCAAGGAATTCTGCATTATCTCCCAAGAATCCTACAATACTCTCGCCCTAGAACACCTCAGCAATACATCCCTTTACACACCCGATAATGACATCTCTGCTACCCTCATACAAACCACTATTAACAACGCTTGGTCCCAAATTTGCTCCAGACGTAATCTCCCCAAGGCTTATAGGCTCAATCTCACCACTAGAAACAGTAGACTCCCCACCTTTTACCATCTTATTAAAACCCACAAAACCAGCAACCACCTACAGATCAGACCTATAGTCTCCAGTACTGAGGGACCTCTTTACAAGATCTCCTGGCTCCTCTCCCACTTACTTAAACCGCTACTCCCCACCTTCCCGGCACACGTCAGCAGCTCTGACCAGGTAATAGATAGACTCAACTTGCTCCAACCCCAACAGCTCCGCGTCAACAACTACATCTTCAGCCTTGACGTGGTCTCCCTTTATACTTCCATTCCCGCACACCCCGCCATTGACCTCATAACTGACCACATCTCCTCTAACAATCTTGACTGTTTTGGGCTTACCCCTACAGACATTCATCAGCTCCTACGTATCATTGTGGATAACACCTACTTTAAGTTCCAACAAGACACATACAAACAAGTCTCTGGCCTACCCATGGGTTCCAGTCTCTCCGGCCTCCTCGCCATTTCTTACATGAACAGACTGGAGCAGCAAGCACTTAGCACCTGCCATTCCCATATTTTCTTCTCGAGATACGTCGACGACATTTTGATCCTCACTTCATCCCGAGAGGAAGCTATCTCTATCTTTAATACATTTAATAATTCTGACCCTCACATTAAATTCACCATCGAACATCCCAACACCTCAGGCTCTCTCTCACTTCTAGACTTCAAACTCAGCATTAATGACGACGGATCTCTCCACACCACTTTCTATAGAAAACCCGCCTGCAGGAATCTCTTTATCCACTACAAATCCGCACTACCCCTCAAATCCAAAATTAGTTACGCACAAACCGAAATCACCCGCATACAAGACAAATGCTCTTCTTCTTCCGATAAAACAACACACACCGAAGCCTTCCACCAAACTCTATTGACCAACGGCTTCCCGCTAACTACCATATCTAGCCTTAACAACACCAGAAGACGTAGACACCACACTCTCACCAACACTTGCTTCCTTAAACTCCCTTTCTTTAGCGACCGTATCACTTCTGCTATCCGCAATGCTATACGTAGTGAGAACCTTAACATACAACTTTCTCACACAGGCACCTCTCCCCGACAACATTTATCCAAAAAAAGCCACTACACCCCAGACCCCTGCTCTCTAGCTAGTTGCCCCATCCCCAACTCTGGCCTCTGCCTCCGCACATATACAGTATACAACCTGCAATGCTCTAAGTGCCAAAAGTTCTACATCGGTAGTACCGTTAGGCCTCTACACCAACGTATTAAAGAGCATCTAAACACCCACATTTCTTCCTTCCATAAACACTTAATATCATGTGGCAACACACATCGCTCCATTAGTGTCCGCATCCTCAACTCTGTCCGCAATATAGGTCAGCTTCGAATTTCGGAAGCTATCCTAATCTCTAAATTTCGCCCTGCCTTGAATAACAGATTCGAGTTGTCATCTCCCTTCATCCTCTGATTCTTACATCCTCACACTCCCACCTCCTCACACTCCCACCCACAACTTACTTTTTTTTTCTTTTTTTAAATTTTTTTTTTATAATCCTCCCCCTTCCCATAATCTCTTCTTATTCCCCCCCCTTCCCCTGCTAATAAAAAAAAAAAAAAGGTCCCATCCTTGGCTTTTATCCACTTCACAACTCAAATTCCCTCTCAAGTCTCTAATCTCATTTCTAAAGTCTGAATATATTATTTAGAATAAGTTATCTCCCTTTGACAGTAAATTTAAATTTAGATTTGAAGAGAATAAATGGAAAAAAAAAATAAATAAATAAATAAATAAATAAAGATTGATGAGTCATGTAAAATGAAACATAATAAAATTTAAAAAAATTGGTATATTACTAAACTAATGTTTATAATGTTTTAACCTTAGTTATATGATTGCTTAATGGAATTTTGACGTTTTCTGCGTTCCTACTGCCAATTGTTTTCCCCTGTATTACGATGATCTGACACCGGTTTTTTCCCTTTTTTCCCGTTTTTCCGACCCTCTCGGTCTTCTATTGTTGTCTTCTGATAATGAAAGTTGTTCTTTCGAAAATTTAAGATTACCCTTTGCCGATCTGTTACTTACCAAAAAAAAAAAAATACTATTTGGTATTTAATCAGTTTTCGTGAAATTATTAATAAATCGTTTTGAGTTTCACTCTCTCCCTGCGTTTATTTCTTTTCACTTTTCCATCTCACGGCAACCACATCGCATTGCTATAGCCTTGGACGACTAATTTACACTTACATTTACCAGCAATGCTTCAAGCAAACTACAATCTCCTTTTATATATATATATATATATATATTTATATATATATATGTATAAACATAAATATATCTACATGTTCCCAAATCTATATGCAATTCTGAATTAATTAGCACATTGTGACAGCTTTGAAATTCCATACTTTTCTAAATCAAATCTATAAAATGATAAAGAAAAGAAAAATACTCACATCATTTCGGTCTGAGAAAGATTTCCGCATTAAAAACCTAATTTTAAAAATTTGAACGAACTCCGAGGTTCATTAACTTCGTGTAAACCTTGTAAAAATTGCCATTTCAGATTTGCTAATTGTTTCCTTTTGATTGGAAGAAACAATAACTTGTTTCAGAATTTCTTAGATAACAATTGCTAATTGATATCATTTGAATCATTCACATAACTGTTCTGATATTGGATTTTATTCTCACAACACTTCGGCCGATGTAACCTCCGACCTTATGTCGTGTCGAACTCGGAAAATTGTCTGTATAACTCGGGAACTTGCACGGAATTTCACAAGGAACCCTTTGTTTAATCCACGGGTTAACTTGCCCTAGTTCTGTAAGCCATGACTGAGTAGAAGTCTCAAGTAATTCTTAATTGTATTCTTAGTATCCCCCGTACTAAGGATTGAACCTTGTATCCACAGAAGACTGTTAGTAAGTGTCTATTTTCCCTCAATATATGGTCATTCCGATGTTCTTCTATACTTAATTTTAATGTCTCACTTTCCACATTTCCCTAGAATTGCATAGACACAATTTTTGGCCATTATTTTTTCCTGTAGCATGTTTGACGCGCAGGGGATGTGTTCAGAGAGTTGCGTCGATCCTGAATACTGTCCTTATATATATATAGTTTACATATTCCCTGAATTGTTTTTTAGACAAGCCCTTCATATATGGTAAACAGACTATGGTGAGTAGTTCCCTTTGAGGTCTTATCCAGATTTTCGGAGCTGGTGTCATGCTCTCTGAATAGTTGCTTTGGTGGAGGGTTTCTCTTGGGCTGTCCAATTGGCGCAACGGATTAGAGTACTTAGTAAATCAGTGCTAAGTGACATTCTTCTGGAGTTTGAAGATTCAACAATCATTTAAGCGATACGAAGAATACAATTACGAAATACTTAAGACTTCTACCGGACTTTGTCTTTCTACGTTTGTTCCAGTAGTCTTTTTACGGTATTTATTATTATTTCAGTAGAAGTTTTTAAAATCATTCTTCGTATTTTGTATTTAACAAGTTCCCCACGTTGATTTGAAATCTTCCATGATTAGATGTGTCTTTATAAAATACGACTTTTAGAATTTTATTTCTTTTATATTACGCTGCTAAAGTAATAATAGTTGTAAAAGAGAAAAAGAAAAAAAAACAGCTACTTACACAGAAATAAATTTACCTGAGGCTAACGATAAATAAAAAACACTAAACTAAACAAAAACTTAACAATTTAAAAATAAAACCCTAAAATAGAAATACAACAACCCACGTGTTAAAATAAATTCACCCATTATATTGACACAACAAAGGAAACAGGATATAGGCCAATCTATAGAAAACGGAACAATAGAACAGGATATAGGAAGTAACACTAACAAGACCTTTGTTCGTGGAAAGCCCAACGATTGGCTGAGAGAACAACAAAGAATCTGATTGGTTAACAAGCTAGCCGTGTATATAAAAACACCCGGCAAAAATAACTCCATGCATTTTAGCCTGAAGATTCCCCCGGGGATGAAACGCGGAGCCTCTGTGTAGCTGAATTGCTATAAGTATATTTTCATAGCTTACTACCTAGCTCTACTTACGTATCGAGCACTGTTAGAGTAAATACTGAAAATTGATACATAAAAAAATATATATTCCTATAAAATTTTATGTGGATACATGAAATACTAGTATATATATATATATATATATATATATATATATATATATATATATATATAATTATCTGCTACCTCAGAAAATATATAATAAGAATGTACGGATTATATTCTTTTAAATATTTCATCATCATCCACGCATACAATTATTTGTAAATTCATTATTTTACCATCTTTTATGAATTCATCAACTTTGCTAGTTTTTATTAAATGAGAGAATCGGTACTTGAACAGAGTTCAATTTAACCGTAAGTTTTATTTTATGTTTTGTAAAATCTGAAGAGGCAATATATTTTATTACTCATTTTTATGAACGTA
>OY744529.1:46690561-46703061 GCA_963556195.1 Sepiola atlantica
TAACAGCCACATTTTGAGCCACCAGGTAATCATGAATCATGTTGAATAGAAAAGTTTTGCTAGAACCGCCAGGTGCATCCAAGTAAAACAGTCGATGGTTAGTCTCCAATCCTCTATCTAGTTCACTAACAGCGTTAATGACACTATTAAATACACCTCTTTGCTCAGTATTTAGTATTTCAGGATTAACTTCTTGAATTTCTTCCATATGTTGAATGGCAGGAGGCTCACTGATTGGTTCTGGTAGACCAAGCATCGCACAATTCATGCCGGTTTCATTCAAAATCATGTTTATGTGATGCAGAGCGATATTCTCTGCAACATTATCATCAACATTATCATCATATTGGCGTAAAAGGTCCTCTATCATAAGGTGTTTGTTATCATTCCATAATTGTAAGGCATCTTGTGGTGTATTGTATAAACAAATCATTGCAAACATGTTAAGAAGCTGTCGTGGCATTTGATATATAGCTGCCTCACTTAAAGCCATTTCTAGTTCGTTGTCATCTTCAAGCAGTTGCAATCGAATACAGGCACCCTTAAAGGTCGGCAATTGTTCACCTCCTACAGTTTTCAGGTTATTAAAAGAAGTTGCACCTGGTATATGAAGAAGAAGCATCCTTAAATGAAATTTCTCAGCATTTCTAGGACTGGCAGAGTACATTCTCGTTACAATCTGGCGGTGACGTTGTCTTCTGGTCCAAGTTTTGCTTTGCTTATTAAATACATAATATTCAGGAATATCAATATAAAGGTGGGCTCTTGCATCCACGTCTCTTTGGTTAAGTTTGAACCATGCAGTTAATTGCGTGTCTCGTCCTTCTGCGCGGGCAGCAGCTTGTCCTTGTTCACCCGGCCTATAATAAACTTGTTGCTGGTCAGGTAAATGGAGGGCGAGTCGGTAAACTATGTGTGACTGTCCATGCATTTTGTATTCTGACAAACGCCAAAATGCTTCAGGCAGAGATACGTATCTACACGAAATATATTGCTTAATTTCATTATATTCATTTGCATTAGTTTCATTGTTATTCATATTCATTTCCATCATTGCGCAATCATGTCTTTTATAGACATATTTGAAAAGATATTTCACACTTTTTACTGAGATACACACCTCTACATTAATGTGAGCACCATATTTTTTTAGTAAATACTTATTATATGGTACTACAAACCTGCAGTCAATCTCATGGACACCCACTCTAACAGAATCTCCATTATTTCTGCGTCTGTAAAGAGGATATCCAGAAACATTTGTAATAGTCTCCTCCTGATATGGCATTGGAAATTTCTTCTGACACTCTCCCCCTACCATACAGATTGAATTGGGATTAAATGTACCACAGGGTCCATGAATCATGAGTGTTTTCACTAATTCTCTCAATTCTGGATCATGTTCTGATGGTAATTCAGCTGAAACAATATTATCAATTTGTTCCCTAGTTCTGATTTTATATTCTTCTTGCAGCATGATTAGCATGTGACAATGCGGGAGACCTCTTTTCTGAAATTCAATTACATGTATCGCAGCAATAGGTACCCCAAGTACATGTCTGTCCTTTATGTCAATCATTAAATCATTAAGATGTTGTTTGAAAACTCGTGCCAATAAATCTGGTCTGTTCTGTGCTGTTTCATGAGGCTGTAAGTTTTCAGTTACTTCTCGACATTTTGGATTGCAAGTATATGTTATAAATAAATCAGGCCTTCCATACTTGCAAACTATTGCCATTGCATCTTGGTAGCATTGTTGCATATTTCGTGGGCTCCCTGTGAAGGATGATGGCAAAATGACAGGTACTCCAGGATCTTCATTTTCATTATTTCTTGCAAGGTGATCCATCAAACCTGAATACATTGCAACTCTTAGTTGTGCTTGATTTTCTCTATGAATTTCAAACGACAACCTTCTACTTTAACGTAACCATCGACTATATATTGTTGAAATAGTTTTCCACCACTGTGTATTGGACTGAAGTCACGTCTTATAGATAGACGATATGCATAAAATTCCTGCATAGTCACCTTGTTACGAACTCTAGTTTGCCTATTTGCTACATGAGGAATGTTTATATGCCATCCGAATTCACCATGAGGAAAGAGAAAAACGCCAAAATGAAAAACAAAAAATAGTTTTAAGTTTTAAGCAACACAAAAAGTAGTTTTTTAAAAAAAATAAATGCAAAAAATAAATAATAAAATTGTATTTATTGCCAATTGTTGGTAAATGTTTGATAAAAATAAATTAAAAAAATTTTTTAAAAATTTATTTACACTGTATTGTGTTCGTTTTTTTGTTATTTGCAATGTTTCTTGAAAATAAAACTGAAAAAGTTTACGAAGTTATCGTCTGCCACACTGACCCTAACTCTAACGACGGCGTCAAAGTTAGCGCGGGTCCTAATGTAACAAAGTACCCTCTATTTGTTAGTAAGTTGCTTTATTATGACCCCCCTCCTTCTGGATAAGAGTGAAATAATTTGTTGTTCGTGTACGATGGACATTGCGCATATCTACTAGAAAAGGTTGATATGCCATCCGTTCAAAAAAAAAAATAATAATAATACTGGCCCTCTCTACAACCAAAATAAAGGAAGTAAATTGTTTTCACTTTTTTAAGAAATACTAATGATATACTAATTTTTAAGCAGTTAACGTAATTTAATAGGCAATGCCCTTAAAAACGCCAAAGTAAAAAACAAAAAATAGTTTTAAGTTTTAAAGCATCAGAAAAAAGTACTTTTTAACCAAGTGATAAAAAAAATAAATGCAAAAAATAAATAATAAAATTGTATTCATTGCCGCTTGTTGGGAATTGTTTGCTAAAAATAAATAAATAATTTTTTTACTTTTACTTACACTGTGTCGTGTTCGTTTTTTTGTTAGTTGCAATGTTTCTTGAAAATAAAACTGAAATGTAGAAAAAAATCTTGGAGGTTGGTTGGGATCGAACTATAAACCAGTCGGACCGAAGTAAAAAATACTACGTCGCTAACCGTTACGCTAAAGGGAAATACTTGAAAATTTAGTTGAAATTAGGCGTATAAAAATGTTTGTCAAAATCTCGGTGCGGTACGCATGCGCAGAGGTTTTGCCGGAAGCGTGACACACGAACACACACGCTATCGTATTAATATATAGATAACACCACTACCTACAATATTATTACTACCCACAATAATAAGACAAAGCTCCTTTCCTTCAGTAACTACAAGACACCTCTTCAACCACCGATTGCCATGCAAATAACACCTACCTGAGAAGGCAACATTCAAACTCCTCGGCCTAACATTCACAGGAAACAAGAATTGGACCACATATATAGAAAACCATTGCCAAATCTGCTCCAAAGAAAGTGGGCTCCCTCTGCCGTGTTAGAAAACTTTTCACACTTGAAAGTATCCTATATCTATACAGAGCCACTATCCGCCCATGCATGGAGTATCGTTGTAACATCTGGGATGCTGCATCATCCACCAGTCTCCCCCCTCTTAGACAGGGTTTAAAAAAGAGTCTCTAATCTAATAGGTCTATCACTGACCACCAAGCTCCAGTCCCTGTCCCATCGCCGCAATGTTACATCATTGTGCTTGTTTTACAAGTACTTCAATGGATTGTGCTCCGATGAACTTGCTGCTCTGGTCCTCCCTCGACGTAAATACACTCGACCAACCCATCAGCTAAATCACATCCATTCACTGTGGAGGCCCCCAGATGCCGAAGAGACTTCTACTCCAATAGCTTCTTTCCTCGTGCTGCCGGCTTTGGAACTCCCTCCCTGCTCCCTGTTTCCCCGACTGTACATGCAAACATTTAAAATTAATGTGAACAAGCATCTCGCTGTACAGCTCCCAATTGAGGATGACCTCCCAAATGTTCACCTTAATTCTCAGTAGTCCTTTACGTCTACAGTGGCAACGTGCCCTGTTTGGGGTGAACTAAGTTTTCAAAAATACTACTGCTACTAATATCTACAATACTACTACTACTATTACTACTACTACTATTACTACTATTACTACTATTACAATTACTACTACCTATAGGTTTAATAATTATTATTTAGAATTACACTAAATTAAATGAAAAGGACCCGTTGTGATTGCATGTATAATAACATTCAAAATACGAATTCTGATACTTAACTAACACGCATATTTGTGATATTGATCTAAACTGATGAAACATAACACGAATTAAAAGAAAGTCAAATTTCTTATTCCTCTTTTGTGTTTTGTATTATTTAATGGCATTTAATTGAACTGTTGAGAGTTAATTGAATAGTTATGTTGCCACGTGACCGCAATGGTTAGGCAGGTGCTAGCCCGCGTTAATCACGAGTGGGTGTGGTTTGCTCATATAGAAATGAACAAGCAGGAACTAATTTTCTATCTCAAAGCTTTCAGGTACTCTCTGCTTTGATTGGGGCGTTTTTTTGTTGTTGTCGTTGGCCTTGTAAAATCGACCTCGCCCGAATGCCGGGGGGGGGGGGACCTATTAGCGGAAACAAACACGAGGTATTCATTGCAACCAAGAAAGTACTCTTTCCATCACACGTTACCGCTTTTCTTCTTCGCCAAACAATTGACTTCAGAATAATTTGATTTATTTTTAATTTTACTTTATTTTTATTGTATCAAGAGTATTTTTTTAAAGTTTGTCACGTGATCGTGACGTTTCTTTTATATTATGTCACGATTTTTACAAGTATTTTTTTTATAATATATTTTATTTTTTAATTTTATTATCATATGTTATTACTTTTGTCGCCTTCAGCTTCCGAAAAAGAATCTTATTTTTGTTTTTAAGTTTCGATCCATATCCTGCCGAAGAGAAGCCGTGAAATCAGGTCGATAATTTATTGTTTCAATGCATGCGTATTATACACAGGAAATGTTCCTGCATAACACTTTTTCCGCTCCCAAACATCTATAGATACGTCGAGTCGATATACGCGGTTAGTGCGGAATATGCGACTTAAAGCGTAAAAGATAAATTAAAATGCGATTTAAACCATAAGCTAACAGTTCTTGAGCCTTTTGACTAAGATCAGAGTGTAGTATTTGTTCCGATGGATGTTCACTCTGTAGACCGCTACCGTTTTGGCCTTCGAGCCTTGATTCCGCCGATCTGAGGTATTGTCCTGTTCAGTTCTACGGATCCATCCTCTCAGGCTTTGCCTTCTAACTCTTTGAGAAGGGGTTAGTTTATTGCTAACCGCTCGAGGCGCCCCTACGGGGGAATGCCGACGGGGCCGCCCAGGCTTTTTTTAACGGTCAGATTGCTCTTCTTCCTCTAAAGCGTTGACTTTTCAAATCCTACTTTCCCGACCTTGTGTCACATCTTACCGCTGTTGGAAGTAGATAGATACTAAATAAAGCTAACAGTTCTTTGGCCTTTGTGCGAGGAGCAAAGTGTAGTATCTGTTCTGATACTACACTCCATCTTTTCTCTCATCAGTCAGTGAAGAAGAAATCCTTCTAGACGGACAGACCTTTTATTTTTACCCCAATCCATATTTCCCTTACATTAAACACTGACCTCGTGTCTAACTCTTCTCCTGTAAGGAAGCAAGTAAATCAAAACAGTCCAAGAAACTGCTATTTCATAAATAAGCATGACAGACTGACATAAATGATATTTCAAATTGAAGCGTGACAAACCAACAGACATACAGAGCAACTCTATGAATCTAAATAAGACGTGTCCTTTCAATCCACGCGTTCAGTGATGGAATATTATTTTAAACTTGACAATCAAATAAACAAAATGTGATAGACAGATTGACGCACAGAGACTGTTATGCATACACTTTTTTTGCTTAAAACTCATCACTGCTTGTCTACTCTGAGCTGTTCTCGCTAGAGTTTGACTCCCATCTGATAGTCTTCTCTTCGAACTGCTAACTATCGGAAAACTCAACTGTCGCAAACAACTCTTACTCCTAAATATATTTATTCATACCGGAAATCGTATGTATGGTAAGTTGTCTCTTCGGCTACTCTCTAGCTGGCTACCCATGCTATTTTCAGATTGCCTTGGTGTTACTTGGTGAATCATTTCCTCGGCTCTATAGTCCATAGTATCACACTAAGATATCCGGAGAGTTTACTAGGAGAAACGATTCTACTTCGTCTAGGTTAGTTCTAAGACCGCGTATATTTGCGAACGCGAGCCTCAATAGAGGAGGCGAATTGGTTGTGTTTAAGTGGGTGTCTAGTTTGACTTTTTGTTTGTTTGAGATGTAATTTCATAAAATTGTTTCAGTTTTAGCATAGAGTAGACTGGGAAAATTATATGATTTATTTGCTGACAGTATGTTCACATGCTCACACAAGTAGATCATTAGCCGAGTCTTTATCTATAAGGTTGTGGACTCGTGAAAACTCACCGGAGATAAGTGCAGGATCTCTTTCCATGCGCGACATAGCATTACAGGTATCCTGATATTACACAACTGTTTATAAAGCAGCCGATCTTAGAACGACTTAAAAGTTATGGCTCCTGTAATTTCAGTCGGAAACAGTAGTCAGGCAAGCTGTCAAACCTGTACCCTCAACCTGTCAGACAAGATCGACCCAGTCTAGACCTATAATAACTGTTGACTTCTACCTGTCGACTTATAAATAATCCTACGTATAGAAAATTGATTCCGAATAATTAAAAATTCAAATAAAAAGGATAATCAGACTGCATGACACGAATTGCACAGATAGTATTGTTGCTACATCTGGGCTAGGGTATCATCCACTAGTCTCTCCCTCTGACGAATTTGCCATAGGTTGGATTTGTCTCCCAAGTACTTTCATACCCATCTGGGTCCATCTTCAAGGGAATGAGGTTAATCAAGTACAGACCATGTGTTATATTATATATGTTATTATGAAAGTACTTGGGAGACAAATCCAAACTATGTCAGATTCATCAGTCAATTCCCCTCCGACACTAAGATGCTAATTCGGACTATTGAAAGGATCTAACAAAGTATATATAGACATGAGTTGTCTCTTATATTCAACAATACTTGCCTGCAGTAGAAGATGCTGCCTAGATATACACATGCTGCCTAGATACACACACACACACACACGCACATATATATATATATATATATATATATATATATATATATATATATATATATATATATACAGAGAGAGAGAGAGAGAGGCGGGAGAGAGACAGGATAAAAACACAATATGTCATAAGATGCAATGTTGTGGAGACAAAATTCCGATCGGAAGCAGGAATGGTCGTTAGTTCAGTATTGGGCTATTAATAAAATTAACTTTAATATCAGTAATAATATACTAAAATGTCTATAGTTCTAACTTTTGTTTCGTACTTATTATATAATTCCCGCCAAACCCATCTATAATACTAACACATGGTCTTTACTTGATTATCCTCATTCCCCTGAAGATGGACCCGAATGGGTCTGAAAGTACTTGGGACACAAATCTAACCTATGGCAAATTCATCAGCCAATTCTCCTCCGAAAAGAAGATCATGATTCGGACTATTGAAAGGATTTATCAAAGGATATCTAGACATGAGTCGTCTCTTATATTCAACAATACTTGCCTGCAAGAGAAGTTGCTGCCTATATATATATATATATATATATATATATATATATATATATATACATATATATATTTAAATAGTTAATTTTATTCAAAAAAAATATAATAGTTCATCAGTAAAGTCAAATATGAAATATTCAGGAAAAACAAAACATTTAGTTTTAGTTTTATTCCATTTGTTGCGGATATTAATATTTACTGCGTCATAAGCAATATTGCCATTCCGCACGTTTTTTAGAGATTTGAAACACCCACCACTTGATAAAGAGGTCTTTCTTCGAAATATATTATGGGACACGGTCACACACATTACATCGGTATTGAAGTCTTTCCTAATCAAGTAAGATTTGTTATAAAAAATTATAAAAATTGTTTTAAAATATATATATTAAAAATCACTTGTTTTTATCTTACTTCTCAACGCCGACATATTTCCATTTCTTGCATTGTGATAGTCTTCTAATACTCCTCTATATACGTATTACACACAATGCTTCAAGCAAACTACCTCTCTTTATTAGAACACATTTTGTTTCCAAAAATGGCATTTACAAGAAGGAATACCGCGTCTTATCAGATAAATTATCTATATACATTTTCCCAGTTTTCAAACTTCGACCATTTTAGGTGTTTGACGTTCGGTCAACAAGTAGGCGTTGTTTGCAATCAATGTCTTAAATTAAAGTTTAACTATAAAAGTTTCGAATAAATGTTCATCTATACATAAATACATTTATTGATTTGGTAAAATACAAAATATATAGATGCATAAACTATTAATATAGATATTTATATATATATATTTACAAGAACTGCTCTATCCCGCCGCCTCACCATGCATCTGGTAAACTCTAGCTCAATTTACCAACATCTACACAAATATAACTGCTCCCCCTCTGATATAAGACAAATTATAGTTAATAACACCAAAATTATACATTCCGAAACCAATTAAAACAAATTAAAAATACTCAAAGCTATCTACATAAAAACACAACAACCTAAAATTAACAACATCACATATGAAACCATTAGTAACATTTTAAAAGGCTTAACGTAATGCGATTTTTTCTGTGATGTCATCCAGCGTTGTTGAATTTAAAATCGCCAACGACTTCGTGGAACAATGCGAACAACATTCTCTGTACGTTTCTCTGCCGTCTTTTAAAAAAAATCTCTGTTTTCTTCCAGCGTTTTTTGTTCATTTGCTTTTGATACCTGAGGATGATTCGACGAACAATGGAAAACGTTCGTGAAACCTGTGAAACCTATGGAACATTTCTTAATTTTCTTGATTTTAATAAAAATAAGACCATCTGAAAGAAAGGGTATAATTAAACAGATGAATTCTGTTATTTTTAACAATGTTTGCATGAATATATATATATATATATATATATATATATATATATATATATATATATAGTAATGGGATATATATAGTAATGTGCATATGCACGTTTGAATTTGAGTTGAGCACGGGTCTGAAAAAGTTAAGAGTTCCCAAAATATTATAGTATCATACGGAGTTTTTACCAGTTTATTTTGATACAGGTATTACATAACATTGTAACATTGTGTAGATAGACAGATATATGTGTATGTAAATATATATATATATATATATATATATATGTGTGTGTGTGTGTGTGTATGTGTACATTGTATAAAGGGTGAAACTATTTAACCTGTTCCACCATTATATGTCTTATTTGCTCCAACTTGTGTCTATCCGTCACACCTCTGCATTGGATTGCCTTCTAAGTATTACATTTCTATATACAAGTAAACAATGCTTCAAGCAAACGACATTAACCTCATATATATATATATATATATATATATATATATATATATATCCATTATTGTGTGGCCCTATTTACTTGATTCACCAGGAGAGTAAAAATTAGACACACATGCGATTTTTAATGAGGGGGTACCCAGCTACCCTCAAAAAGGGACATCATTCTAGATGATGCCAAATTTCTTCACTCAAGAACAATCTCAACTCCTCTGACCGAATGTTTGTAAATTTTAATTTTATTAAAATCTGAACGACATTTTTCACGGTGTTGTCTTCAATATGGCCGTTAGGTTGAAATAACCGCATACCAATCGTTTTTGTTTGAAACGTTTTAGTATGAATAAAATAGTAACCTGGATTTAGTTTACAATTATTCATGTCCAATAAGAATTGTGATTGGAAAATAAATAAACCCAAAAGGGTTGATATGTCGTAAAGAAGACAAATCAAACAGAATTCATTGTATAATATTCAATAAAGACGATTCAGCGAAGAGAAATGCGATTTGCGATTTTAGTCTAAGTTGGAGTGAATTTGGCGATTTCTAACGATATTAAGACATGCATTAGACTTATAGATCCGACTGCATTTGACAAGGGCTTACCAATCCCGTAGTCAGCGTACTTATCCGTTAAGCCACCTGTCGACCACGAACTATGTGTTTATGTACGTGTTCGTGCGTGTATCACTTAAAATCTAACATTGTCATTAATGCGATCACTGTTAAAACTTTATATTATTCCTTGTGGATAAAAGGCGAAAACAAGACATCAACTTGTATTAAGCCTTCTTGCGAGTGAACTTTGGAATTAAGCGAAGATTTATTCTATTATTACGTCTGCATAAACGGAGCCATTTATTGCGGTTGGAGCGTTTCTCAATGGAAATCCATACGATAAAACCTGATAGAGTTAAACCTTTTCTCTTTTTAATTGATTTAGTTTCTTCGTAATGCAAGCGACCATTTTCTATGCGATTCTTCAATGGAATATGCACCTTCTGTCTCTCACAGAACAACTACATAAACAGTTCAAATATAAAGACCAGATGTAGAATAGACTTAAGATCCGTCTATTCAATGTGCGCGGTTAGCGATGAAATCTTTTTTTTCAACATGAAGCATGACACACCAAAGAAAATAGTATTTAAAATTTAAGCGTGACAGATCGACTTGAATGTAATTTCAAATTTCAGCGTGACAGACCAAAGAAAATACTATTTCAAATTTAAGCGTGAAAGATCGACTTAAATGTTATTTCAAATTTCAGCGTGACAGATCAAAGAAATACTATTTTAAATTTAAGCGTGATAGACCAAAGAAAATACTATTTTAAATTTAAACGTGAGAGATCGACATTAATGTGATTTTAAATTTCAGCGTGACAGACCAAAGAAAATACTATTTCAAATTTAAGCGTGAGAGATCGACTTAAATGTTATTTAAAATGTCAGCGTGACAGACCAAAGAAAATACTATTTTAAATGTAAACGTTAGTGATCGACTTAAATGTTATTTTAAATTTTAACGTGACAGACCAAAAAAATACTATTTTAAGCGTGAAAGATCGACTTAAATGTTATTTAAAATTTCAGCGTGACAGACCAAAGAAACTACTAATTTAAATTTAAGCGTGACAGACCAAAGAAAATACCATTTCAAATTTAAGCGTGAGAGACCGATGTAAATGTTATTTAAAATGTAAACGGGACAGATGAAAGAAAATCTTATTGAAAACTTAAGCGCGAACTACCAAACAAAATCAAACTGAAGGTTTGTTCGACAAATCAGAGCTTACTATTTATCGGCCTATTAAGTCTTGAACATTTGTTTTTCCTACGACGAACATCCCGCTCATTATAACACTTACAAAGAGTATTGATTTCGTATTCCACTCAGTTTAACAATCTTAAATTTCATTAGCATTTCTTGAATAAATAAGATATATCTCTCTAATTTTATGGATACTTTAAAAGGTTACTACGTTTACCGGAAACCATTGCGTTCTGTCTATCTTATATCTGCTGTCTGGATGTATTAAAGTATAAAGAATATAGGATTTGATTGGCTGTCATAGATCACATGTTAGGAGAGATGGTATGCTTGAGATAGTGAGACATGTAGAAGTTGATGTTAAGCAATGGTTGCTTACGAATATCGTATGGAGCTTATTACTCATAGCCATCTTAATCAATAATTGCTGATGGAAAATTTCAAGAGGTATATTTTGTTACTGATAACACGATCGCAGAAATGACTTTATGAATATTCGGCGTGTCTGTGTTTTTCTATCTACGAGTAATACTCTTCCAAATGAGACGGATGTATTTTAAAAAGGGTAACCTCATCACACAATTTATTTTGATCACTGATCTTGCTGTTCTCAATACCTGCTCTATTTTAAAATCTAACAACTAACAATTAGAAACAAAAAAGATCTTAAATGCGCGATAATACTGACCCCTTTACTACGCGTGCTCCGGAAACGTCTCACTTTTTTTTGGACGTGTTGAAAAGGAAAAGAACCAGAAACAAAAATAACAAACAAGGAATTCACATCTTAGAGGGGATGGGGGCCAGCAGACATTTTTCAGGTCTTTGGTTGGTTGCACTCGTGTCACGGTGTAAAGCACGTAAGCACTTTCGTTCGCTTGGTTGCGTCGTTCCTAACGCAACTTCACAATTGAACAAGAAACTATCGATTTTGTATTGAGTTATTTGGCCGGACCCAGTTTAAGAATAGAGCAACTATGCAGCTATTGAACGCCTCGCAAGATAAGGATTCACACCGTTTCACATTTCCTTGACCAAAGGCCAAAATCGAATGGTTTCCGGGCTATGACCACACCATACTTATTCTTCAGAAATAACCTATCCCTATGACAATTGTATAATTTTGGTTATTCGGACTACATTTCTCATCTTGACTGTTATCATCACAGCGTTAAGGCCGTTTTAACCTCTGGCCTTCTTGAGGTGTATCTCTTCGAAAATATTTCTGTCGAACTCGGGAATCTGAATGGAATTTCGAACGGAACCCTTTATTTAATCCACGGGAGTAGCATGCTCTTGTTCCGTCAGCTATCGAATGCTAGTAATTGATTCA
>OY744529.1:46708061-46748061 GCA_963556195.1 Sepiola atlantica
TGATTGAGGGCAATTGTGAATTTGTAGGTGTTTGTGGATTGAGCTGGCGTTACGAGGTGCATGGTGAGGCTACGGGATAAGGTGGTTGTTGTAAAACCAATGTAGCTATTATTATTTTGGGAGGTACATCCTCCGAAAGGGCATTTACATTTATATACTACATTGGTTCTTTCTAGTGTTTTGGGGGTTGGAGATGGGTTGTTTTTTACTAAGAAGTTTTGAGTTGTAAATCTTTTGTAATAAATGATTGCTTTAATTTTGTTTCTGTTATCTGTTGGTGATATATATCTATGTACGATGTTCTTCATGGCTTTTTCCTCTATTCTAAAATTTGGCAACATTTGGTTGCGATAATATATATTAATGTAATTAGAATTGTTATGTTGTATGTTATTATTTGTATTAATGTTTGTCAAGTTTTTTATCATTGATTTTATTAGTTCGTCAACGATGTAATTAGGAAATTCGTTATTAATTAATACTTGTTTTATATTTTTTAGTTCGTTGAATAGTGTTTTTTTAGGAAGAGATCAATTTAGCTCGGTTTAGTAGATTTTTTACAATGGCTATTTTGTACCGGTAGGGGCACTCACTTTTGAAATTTAGTAAGCTATAGTTTTTGCTAGTTGGTTTTTTATAGACAGACGTGTGAAATGTATTATTGAAAAAATGCTGCCTAAATACACACAATATATATATATATATATATATATATATATATATATATATATATATATATATATATATATATATATATATATATATATATAGTAATCAAGGTAAAGTTAACAATACAGGATAACAATTCAAAGAATTTCAACAAGGCTTATAAAAAGTGCTCAATATCAAATCCAGCTTTCATATATATGATTATCTTTATTTATACAGACATGTACATAATCTGCGACACTGGCATGTCGATGTTATAGATTTATAGCTGTTAGACATTGAGATCTCATCGGGCAGGTTAAAAATCTGATCCTTCCATAGCCCATAAGTTATATTGAAAAAAAATAGGACATACACTTTATTTTAAAAAATAGGATATATACTCTATTAAAAATAGGTCATAGGCTATATTAAAACAGTAGATCATAAACTATAAACCATGAGTTATATTCAAAACATAGGCCATAGCTGTTGGTTAAAATATAGACTTAGACTGTAATGAAAAACAAAGGCTATAGACTATATTTAAAAAATGGGCATGACTGTTTAAAAAATAGGTTATAGACTATATGAAAAAATAAGCCATAGGCCATATTAAAAAGTAGACCATAAACTATATTAAAAATTAGCCAAATACTTTATTGAAAAACAAAGGGCATTAACTATATTAAGCTGCAGAAAGTCAGAGGAAATCATTATTTTCACTATTGCGATTTGTTATTAGTTGTTTGTCATCACGATAAAAAAAACTCGATGATTTTATTAAACGCGGCGAAAGCTGATTAAATATAACTCGGTTTTATTGAAGAATCGGAAAACTCAAATTACGTTGCTTTGTCACTTCAACTTTGAGCGAATTAGACTTCAATGTTGTTAAACAGAATATTATTAAATTGGTAGAGAGAAACAGAAAAAATCAAAAGTTCAATACTTACAATATTGCGAGCGTGTTTTCTGATAATATTCATCAGTGTCTGCTATGAGAGAATAGACAAAACAGAGCCAGAAAGGTCAAGTTTCAACTAATGAAAAATATATTGAAATAATTCGACTTAATTTGTTTACACGTTTCGAGTCGTTCTGGGTTATTTAATGCGGTAACTTCAATTCAAATATGAATCGATGTCTGTTGCATATGTATACAATTGGTCTATTGTACATCGGTTTTGGCAACTGTTTTTCTTTTGGTTGTATAGAGATGACGATTTAAAGATTTAAAGATGCGTTTATTCTTGTTAGACACCGGGGAATATCAGTGGTGCAATGGATACGCACGTTGACTATGGAATTTAAAAATAATCTGATCTATTTGCATATATGTATGAGATCGGCCACGTATCATTGTTTCTCAACTTAAATACAACTTTCATGATAAAAGTCACGTACAAATAGTCTTCTTATTGTTATGGTACCTACCTTACGGACTACATGAACCGTTTTAATATTTTCTATATATACTGACATTTTACTGGGTATTTTTAGAGCAATTGAATAAGCCGTCTAATCAATGTTAAAAATGCAAGTTCCTTCTCATATGATTTCCCGAACACTGTATGACGGCTATGTGTCCGCTAAAAAAATATAATAGGGTTTATTTCTTCTTTGTCAGTGTAGCTGTTGAAGTTGGTTTCATTGGTTAGGATATTCAGATATGATTTCAAAACTCTGGCTCGTGTGCGAATCGTGAGACCGACTGAACAGGTATCTGTACACTGATGATTTTGCAAATATGAAATGTATACGTACGTAGATAATTTAAAATATTTATTATAAAATAATTATATATACATACATATATATATAAGTATTTAACATATTTATTATTAAATACTTATATATATATATATAAGTATTTAAAATATTATTATTAAATAATTATAATACATATATACATAATTATATATACATATTTATATATGTATTACAGAAGATCAACACAACGTTAGTACCGTCGGTTTCAAATCCAACAAATGGAGTTGGAACATACGGTAGCAATGTTGTTCTGATCTTCTTTAATACATATATAACTAAATATTACGCTCTTAGTTTTTTTTAATAATCGAAAACTAATATATATATATATATATATATATATATATATATATATATATATATATGTGTGTGTATATATATTAATATATATATGAAATGAGCAAATAAATGTAAAAATGATATCTTAGCTTGAATAGTCAACCAAGTATAATAGCTAATATATATATATATATATATATATATATATATAGAGAGAGAGAGATAAATGATAATGATAAAAATTGGATGAAATACAATATTTATTGAATTATCAATTGTTGATATTTATGATGTAACAAGTCAGGTTCATATTATATTCCAATAACCATGTTTTTACTTTATTATTTTTATTTTTATTTTTTCACATTTCCAAAACCATAACATTTCTGTGATATGTATTTTTTACGGTCCGTTTCATTTGTCGTAAGCCAAAAAACATTTTTATGTGAATATCGTCTCTGCAACACTACGAAATCAACAGAAAAATTTACAAATAGTTTAAAGTTATTGGATTAAAGTGTCTTGAAAAAACAACACTATACAGTGATACATCTTTGGGTGAAACCAAATAAAAAACAAAGAAAAGAGCAAACTGACATGTCGAGGAACCCACTAATACGCTATTTTGAATTTTTTAGTTCAGAGCTAGTACATTCCAAAAATTGTGTGGACATTTACAAATTGTAATTCAGTAATATTTCTTTAAATAGTTAATATATTCTATAATTTATTTATAAAAATTCGAATACACTTGAGGGTAATTTTTTACTTTTATACATCAAGTAGCCTACAAATTAATATATAGGTCATTTGTATACGATGCTAACTTCCTCTCTCTCTCTCTCTCTCTCTCTCTCTCTCTCTCTATATATATATATATATATATATATGTATAGGTAGATAAAAGGATAAAACAATCCGACGGGATAAAATAAAAAATGGAACAGTGGAAGACCCATAAGCTCAACGTTTCGTCCGATGTGGTGTGGGCTTTTTCAAGAGCGGATGAAAAGTGTGCTAAAAATGATAAAAGACGGGAAGGTCATATAATTGGGAATCATATATATAGTGGTAGTGTTTGAATGGAGGGAAATATATGCATTCCTCATTAAAATATTCCTTGCTGCAGATTATTAGTGCTCTGAGGAATATTTAAATGAGGAATTCAAATACATCGAACACACCCTCAAAACTTTACAATGTCCAATGTACTTTATACATAACTCTAAAAGAAAAGCTCTCCGGATTCACGCAAATAAAAACTGTATAACACAGTAAATAGCCCAATAATAAACAGACATTTTGCTTTACCCACTAACTATAATAACAACATCATTTATACTAAACTTAACAAACTAGGAATAAACATAGCTCAAATAACTTCAGCTACTATTAATAATTTAATCTAAACACCTAAATCCAGCATTATGCCTAATATCAAAGCTGGCATATACTCCATCCCTTGTCAAGACTGTAATAAGTTCTACTTTGGAGAAACGCAACGTAACCTTGACAAGCGTATTTATGAACATAAGAGAGCAATTAAAACAAACAAAATGCTTAACGCCTCATGTGCTCATACTATGGAGTTTGGACACAGCTTTGACTTTAACAAATCTACTCTGATCAGGATGGTACATAAAAAGTCGATACGCCGTATAATAGAATCTGCAGTAATAGCCCTCTCTACAAACAAAATCAGACAAAGAATGGTGTTCTACTGTATCTCCCCCAACCTCTCTATAACAATCTTAAACGAAAATCAGATACGTATAGACACTGGATGATTCCCTGAATATATTTTCTTTTCTTTTTCCTTTTTTCTTCCTCTCTTTTTTCTTTTTTCTTTTGCCCCCTATCTTCTCTCTAGTTTCCCCTTCTTTTTTGTTATTACTATGCACATTTGAAATTACAGGTTTTTTATGCATACATGTGTGTATTTAAATATATATATATATATATATATATATATATATATATATATATATATATATATATATATGTGTATAATTATATGCTGACATTTTGCACACTTATTTCTGACACTTTACATATTTGCATATATTTCCCTCCATTCAAACCCGACCACTATATATATTTCCCAATTATATGACCTTCCCGTCTTTTATCATGTTTAGCACACTTTTCATCCGCTCTTGAAAAAGCCCACACCACATCGGGCGAAACGTTGAGCTTATGGGTCTTCCACTGTTCCATTTTTAATTTCATATATATATATATATATATATTGCTTTTTATTTTTATTTAATAAAAATATCTGCATTTAACACATGGTTTCTTTGAAGGCATTTTGCCTCTATCTTTATGTTAAAATTCAAAAGATGCTTGAAAATATGAACTTTCCCAAATTTATAATTACCAGCGACCATGCGCGATCAAGTTCTGTTTAAAACAGACATTTGCACCGTTAGTCCACAACATCGGACGAGACACTTCTACAAGACTCAGGAAGGATTATTACGAAAAAAAAAGGTGTATACCTTTTATTTGTCTAAGCTCTGTCGAGGCTTGTTTTATCAAGCGAAATATTAGATATAACAATCAAGATGAGGAAAACAAATATTTTTATTTTTATTTCGATTTAATAAAAATATCTGCATCTAACACATGGTTTTTATGAAGGCATTTTACCTCTATCTTGATGTTATATATATATATATATATATATATATATATATATATATATATATATATATATATATATATATATACATATATATATATATTAAAACGTAAACATGCATTTGTTTTTATTCTCCTGGTGACTGTGACTAACTAACCTGTAAGGAAAAACAACTATTTTTTTTGGCTGACAAAAAACTTTTGTATGTATATTGTGTTACTTTACACACTTTTATATATACTCACACAGATACAGTTACACACACATCCACCCATTTACACACAGACTTAAACAAATATTTACACATCATTTTTGTGTTGCTTCATTCCATAGTTTTCAATTTTATTTCAATTATTTCTACGGCCACAAAATATTATTCGAAAAATGAATTTCATGTTTTGCTTGGGGAAATTCTTCCTAATGAAAGCCTATTTACGAAGTTGCATCGTCTGCCCTGAACATCTGCGTCCATATTTATTTGTAAATTCGACATTAATATTCAGGATAGCCGAGCAGGTTGCAATTTATTTTTGCTAGACAGCTTGACGAGAAAAATAAATTCGAATGAAATAAAATAAAATAAAATACTTGGGTGTCAGCCATTTTGCTTCCGGATAGAATCGATATATTATTGACCAAATCGAACTTTTTCGAGATGACTTTGCTGTTCAAAAATAAAACAAACAAAAAAATATTAAAAAACAAAGGATTGATTCTAGTCTACATATAATATACCTCGCTATATTTTTCATTGTTATGTTCCATTTTAGATGTAATGTCGATCGAAATTCTACGAAAAGTTCGTGGATAGAAATAAAATTAAAGGCGCACTGGAAGTATGCCACTTAGGCAAACAAACAATTGTAAAACATCATGTTATATATATATATATATATATATATATATATATATATATCGTTATTTGTTAGCGATAAATGGCTGTGTTACTTATACTGGTGCTTTGCTTCCTAAGCATTTAATAGTTTATTTCCTTACATATATAATGTAGCAACATTTATACTGACGTGTATATATATATATATATATATATATATATATATATATATATATATATATATATATATATATATATATATATATATATTGTTGTGCGTACTTCTTTCTTTTCCATGTTCTTGCCGTTATTTCAATAAATTTATAATCGCAACTTTTTCAGAAGACGTTAATCCGAACGAAACCTGTACATCTTTCGTTTTTATTTTTATGTCTGTGTTTGATTTGTTTTTCCTATTGTCTTTTTCAGACATGTATACATATAAACACACACATATACAAACACACACATATACAAACACACACACACATAAAAAAATGACAGTTTATAGAAAAAAAAGAAAAAAATTCGGTTTCGATTTTGTCTTTTCTTTTAAATAAAATAAATATTGCATCTATTACAAGCTTTGATGGTAGTTAATTTACCACTTCCTTTTTACTATATATATATATATATATATATATATATATATATATATATATATGGCTAGGTTTCCTTCCTCTTCTCTGCTTGCCTATCTGGTACCAAATGTACTTAAGCTTTTTTTAATGCAACTTTTATTCCAATATAATTTTTATTGCTAGCTACCATATCGCAGAATGGTTCTTGGGTGTAGTGTTTCGATAGTATCATCATCATCATCATCATCATTATTATTATTATTATTATTATTATTATTATTATTATTATTATTATTATTATTATTATAATAATAATTAATGTTATTTGGTATGCCGATTACCATATCACACTGTAGACTTAACAGTAATATATTATTATTATTATTATTATTATTATTATTATTATTATTATTATTATTATTATTTATTTATTTATTTATGTATATATTAGTGAAATTAAAGCTGAATTATTTCAACATTTGATTATTGGGGAAATGATCGTTTGATCAGTACCATTGGAGAGCCATTAATATCATAACTGTCCTGTTTTTAAATCCCCGAAACAGTTACATCTAAACAGCCGATGATCCCCGAAGACAATAAAAATGCTGCTGGATCCTTACGTTACCCTCTATATGCCGAATATCTTGGTTTCCCCAACTCTAAGTTACCCATGAGGGACAGAACACCTTTAAAACTTCAAATACATATATTTGATTTTTTTTATAAGTCTGATTTTAAAAGTCGACTTGACAAATATCTGAATTGTTTAGTTAGGAAACTATCAGACAGAAAACATCGAGTGAGTGGTTTCGATTCTAGTCTTCGGTGTAAAAAAATAACATTTTATTAAATCAAAGAATATATTTTTACTTTTTTTTAATATAATAAAATTTAAATAAAATGTTTCGGTATATTTAATACATTTCTCCGTCGCTTTACTTGTTTATATATATATATATATATATATATATATATATATATATATATATATATATATATATATTGTGTGTATTTAGGCAGCAAGTTTTCATTTAGGCAAACGTTGTTGAATAGCACGGAGTGTTTCTGCTTTGTAATCTTTTTTAAAAATTTTTTCCATCTTCCGAATGGTCAACTTCGTACCTCGATCAAACTGGTGTATGAAGTTTCCGTAGTTTTGTTGTTCCATCTTCTTTGCGAGTACTTTCGATTTGATATCCTAAAATCACATTCAGGCGTGTTAGTGTGAAAAAAGAATATGTATTTATAGAATGTAAAGAGAGGAAAATAGTATGTCTTTACTTTTTATTTTATTTATTTATTTTTTATTTTTATTAATTTATTTATTTATATTTATTTTTTTAATTCATTTTTATTTTTTAATTTATACAACTTAAAAAAAAAGAAAAAAAGGAGCGTCTAAAGTATTGAAAAGTTACAAGGGCGTGATTATGTTCGAAGGGGTGTGAAGTTAGAGTTTGATTTCTTAAGCGCAAAAAAAAAAAAAAATTCGACCATGTTTTAAGAGCGTTTAAAATTCAAACGTGTAGTTGTTTAATGGTTAGGAATTTAATAACGTTGATTACTAAACTCCCCAAAATAATTGGGGATTATAAACCTGGGTACCTGTACGGTACCGTAAAACTTCATAAACATAACTCCCCTCTCCGTCCCATAATTTCTCAAATACCCACCCCTATATACCAATTAACAAAAACACTTAATCAACTAATAACCCCTTATTTACCAAGTAAGTACGCAGTAAAATCCACGCATGAAATCATACAGATACTCCAAACCCAAAAAACAGATAATAAAATTACCGCTTCACTGGACGTTGAAAGTTTATTCACAAATGTTCCAGTTCACAAAACTATAGATATAATTATTAATAACATATTTAACAACCCATCCACTAAAAATTGATCCTAACACACTTAAGAAGTTATTATTAATCTGTACAACCGAGGTTCCTTTCTACGACCACAAGGGAAATATATATACCCAAGTTGATGGTGTATCTATGGGATCGGTCCTTGGACCGACCCTCAGCAATTTTTACATGGCTGACCTCGAAAATAAAGTATTCACTATAATTCCTAAACCTTCCATTTATGCACGCTACGTTGATGATATTCTCATTTTAGCAGACAATCAAAACGAAAAACAAACAAACTACAAGACACTTTCCAAAATAACTCGGAACTTACATTCACCCACGAACTTAACGTTAATAATAAAATACCGTTTTTAGACGTTCTCATCGACTCTAACACAGACACATTCATCACGTCTCCCTATGAAAAACCCACCTCTATTAACTCATGCATTTTATGTTTTAAAAGCGAATGCCCATACCGATATAAGATTGCAATGATTAAAACCCTAGTAAACCGTGCAAAGTTAATCTCTTCTAGCAAAAAAATATTCCTTAACGAATTAAAAAACATTAAACAGGTCTTAATAAATAATAATTTTCCCAATCATATTGTGGACGAGCAGATAAAATTAATGCTTAGAAACTTGGACAATACTAATAATAATCAAACAAATAATTCCCACTACATAAATCTCCTCTATTGCAACCAAATGCATCCGAATTTTAAATTAGATGAAAAGGTTCTTAAAAATATAATGCATCGCTACATAGCCCCCGCCAGTCCTGATAATAAAATAAGATTCATCATTTATTATAAAAAAGTTAAAACATCGAACCATGTAGTTAAAAATAACACTTCTCAGACAAAAAATACACTAGGAAAGACCAATGTGATATACCAGTTTAAATGCCCAACAACAATGATAAAACTAGGTCTTACATTGGTTTAACTACTACAACATTGTCCCGAAGATTCACCTTACATCTTTCCGAAACTAGCTCCATTTGCCAACACTTAAAAAAGCATGACTGTCTCCCTTCTCAATACAGAGAAATCTTAGTCAATAATACAAATATATTACACCACGATACCAACATTAAAAGGCTGAAGATTCTTGAGGCCCTTTACATAAAAACGAAACGACCTACAATCAATAACATTGTTTATGAGACTAGTCACAACATTTTGAAGTGTCTAGCTTAGTAATCAACGTTATTAAATTCCTAACCATTAAACAACTACACGTTTGAATTTTAAACGCTCTTAAAACATGGTCGGATTTTTTTTTTTTCGCTTAAGAAATCAAACTCTAAAGTCACACCCCTTCGAACATAATCACGCCCTTGTAACTTTTCAATATTTTAGACGCTCCTTTTTTTTTTAAGTTGTATGAATTAAAAAATAAAAATAAAAATGAAATAAAAAATAAATATAAATAAATAAATTAATAAAAAAAAAATGAATAAATAGAATAAATAAATAAAATAAAAAGTAAAGACATACTCTTTTCCTCTCTTTACATTCTATAAATACGTATTCTTTTTTCACACTAACACGCCTGAAGATGATTTGAGGATATCAAATCGAAAGTACTCGCAAAGAAGATGGAACAACAAAACTACGGAAACTTCATACACCAGTTTGATCGAGGTACGAAGTTGACCATTCGGAAGATGGAAATTTTTTTAAAAAAGATCACAAAGCAGAAACACTCCGTGCTATTCAACAACGTTTGCCTAAATATATATATATATATATATATGTGTATGTATTTATTTATTTTGTCTATAGATGACTGCTAAAAGCGTCTTTCTGAATATATATATATGCATGCATATATATGTATATATCTATATCTATGCACATATATAAATATATATATATTTATGTATATCTAGCGATAATATAAAGTAATATACTATATTGCGTATATATAGTTTCACTATTTACTTCAAGTTGATCTATCTGTATATATATATATTTGTATACATACATATATATATTCATAACATAATATATATATATATATATATATATATATATATATATATATATATATATTTCATTACTGAAAGCGCTCATTGAAATGTACTCATTCTGAGAAAGTCTGTCCATGGTTAAACTGAAGAGAATCTGGTAAGATAAGGTTGAATAAAGTTTCGTAACAATAGTTTAATTGACTCTGACTGACCTGCTGTTTACGAATGGAGGTTGAGTGCGTTTATCAATATCATTAATTGCGAAGGTTAATAGCGACTGACCTAGCACGCATTTGGCGTGTATTTAAATTTCTTGTAAAGATGACAGATTTTGACCAACCTCCAAGTGCCTTTACACAATTGTCTGACAGATTCGCAGACACTATTTTCACAATTATTGATCGAAATACGTACATTATTAACTGTAGATTCATGCGAGACTGTCGATTCTTTAATGTTTCTCTGGCTGAATAATATGTTACATATATGCCTTATGTTGCAGTTCTATAATACGTTGCAGTTCTACCTTATGTTGCACTTCTATCTTACGTTGCAGTTCTACCTTATGTTGCAGTTCTATCTTACGTTGCAGTTCTACCTTATGTTACATTTCTATCGTATGTTGCAGTTCTATCACATGTTGCAGTTCTACCTTATGCTGCAGTTCTATCTTACGTTGCAGTTTTATCTTACGTTGCAGTTCTATCTTATGTTGCAGTTCTACCTTAGGCTGCAGTTCTATCTTACCTTGAAGTTTTATGTTGCAGTTCTATCTTACGGTGTAGTTCTACCTTATGTTGTAGTTCTATCTTACGTTGCCGTTCTACCTTAGGTTGCAGTTCTATCTAACGCTGCAGTTCTACCTTATGTTGCAGTTCTATATTACGTTGCAGTTCTACCTTATGTTGCAGTTCTATCTTATAATGCAGTTCTATCATATGTTGCAGTTCTATGTTACGTGGCTGTTATATGTAACGATGCAGTGCTACTTTATGTTGCAGTTCTATCTTACGTTGCAGTTCTACCTTATGTTGCAGTTCTATCTTACGTTGAAGTACTACCATATGTTGCGGTTCAACTTTATGTTGCAGTCATACCTTATGTTACAGTTTTATATTACGTTGCAGTTCTACCTTATATGTCAGTTCTACCTCATGTTGCAGTTGTATCTTACGTTATAGTTGTATCTTATGTTGCAGTTTTATATTACGTTGAAGTTCTACATCATGTTGCAGTTCTACCTATTGTTGCAGTTCTATCTTACGTTGTAGTTCTACCTGTAGTTCTACTCTATCTTACACTCAAGTGCTACCTTACGTTGCAGTCATACCTTACATGCATGTATGCCTTACCTTGTAATATAGGTCGTACGTGTCATGTATGCCTTACATTACATGTATTCCTTACGTTGAATGTATGCCTTACGTTTAATGTATGCTTTACGTTACATATATGCCTTACGGTGTATGTATGCCTTACGTTACATGTATGCCATACATTGCATGTATGCTTTACGTTGAATGTATGCCTTACGTTGAATGTATGCCTTACGTTGCATGTATGCCTTACGTTACATGTATGCCTTACGTTGCATATATGTCTTACGTTGTATGTATGCCTTACGTAACATGTATGCCTTACGGTGAATGAATGCCTTACATTGAGTGTATGCCGTACGTAACATGTATGCCTTACGTTGCATGTATGCCTTACGTTACATGTATGCCATACGTTGCATGTATGCCTTACGTTACATGTATCTCTTACGTTAGAATGTATGCCTTACATGGAATGTATTCCTTACATTACATGTATGCCATACGTTGCATGTATGCCTTACGTTGCATGTATGCCTTACGTTGAATGTATGCCTCACGTTGAATGTATGATTTACGTTGCATGTATGCCTCACGGTACATGTATGTCGTACGTTGAATGTATGCCTCACGGTACATGTATGTCGTACGTTGAATGTATGCCTTACGTTACATGTATGCCTTACGTTAATGTATGCCTTACGTTGCATGTATGCTTTACGTTACATGTATGCCATACGTTGCATATATGCCTTATGTTGAATGTATGCCTTACGTTGCATATATGCCGTACCTTGCATGTATGCCTTACGTTACATTTATGACTTACGTTGCGTGTATGTCTAATGTTACATGCATGCCTTACGTTGCATGTATGCTTTACGTTGAATGTATGTCTTACGTTGCATATATACCGTACGTTGCATGTATGTCTACGTTGCATGTATACTTTATGTTGAATGTATGCCTTACGTTGCATGTAGGCCTCACGTTGCATGTATACCGTAAGTTGCATGTATGTCTTATCATACATGTATGGTTTACGTTGAATGTATGCCTTACGTAGCATGTATGCCTTACTTTACATGTATGCTTTACGGTTGTGTATGCCTTACGTGTCATATATGCCATACGTAGCATGTATGCCTAACGTTGAATGTATGCCTAAAGTTCAATGTATGCCTTACGTTGTATGTATGCCTTACGTTGAATGTATACCTTACGTTACATGCATGCCATACGTTGCATGTATGCCTCACGTTGCATGTATGCAGTACGTTGAAGATATGCCTTACGTTACATGTATTCAATACATAACATGTATGCCTTACCTTACATGTATGCTTTACGTTGCATGTATACTGTACGTTGAATGTATGCCATACGTTACATGTATCCATTACGTTCAATGTAGGCCTTACGTTGCATGTATAGCTTACGTTGCATGTATGCTTTACGTCGCATGTATGCCTTACGTTACATTAATGACTTACGTTAATGTATGGCTTACGTTGCATGTATGCTTTACGTGGCATGTATGCCTAACGTTATATGTATGACTTAGATTATATTATGCCTTACGTTGAATGTATCTATTACGTTGTATGTATGCCCCCCGTTGCATGTATGCCGTACATTGCATTTATGCCGTACGTTGCATGTATGCTTTACTTTACATGTATGCCTTACGTTGAATGTATGCCTTACGTTGCATGTATGCCTTACGTTACGTGTATGCTTTATGTTGATTGTATGCTTTACGTGGCATGTATGCCTTACGTTACATCTATGTCTTACGTTGAATGTATGCCTTACGTTGCATGTACGCCTTACGTTACATGTATGCCTTACGTTGAATGTATGCCTTACGTTATATGTATGCCATACGTTGCCTGTATGCCTTGCGTTGAATGTATGCCTTACGTTACTTGTATGCCTTACGTTGCATATATGCCTTACGTTACATGTATGCTTTATGTTACATGTATACCTTACGTTGAATGTATGCTTAACGTTACATGTATGCCTTACGTTTCATGTAGGGTTTACGTTGCATGTATGCCTTACGTTACATGTATGCCCCTCGTTACATGTATGAGTTACGTTGAATGTATGCCTTACGTTGCATGTATGCCGTACGTTGCATGTAGGCCTTACGTTGAATGTATGCCTTACGTTACATGTATTTCTTATGTTGCATGTTGACTTTACATTGCATGTATGCGGTACGTTTCATGTATGCCTTACGTTACATATATACCGTACGTTTCATGTATGCCTTACGTTTAATGTATGCGTTACGTTTCATATACACCGTTCGTTGCATGTATGCCTTACGTTGCATGTATGCCTTACGTTACATGTATGCCTTACGTCGCATGTATGCCTTAGGTTGCATGGATGCCTTACGTTACATGTATGCCTTACGTTGCATGTATGCTTTACGTTGAATGTATGCCGTACGTTGCATGTATGCCTTACGTTTGATGTAGTCCTTACGATGCCGGTATGTGTTACGATTCATCACGTTGAATGTATAAAAACATACACAGAGATGGATTGCATAAAGAGTTAGTTACTTTCATTTCTTCAGCTACATTTATAGCAGATTGGATATGTGTTCCGCTTTAGATCTAAAGTGAAGGTCAGCCCCTAAAGTTAATCAAAATAAGGGGCTTCTTTCAAGAAAGGAGCCATTCATGTTAATTAAAGAAAAATATAATCTGAGCGTTGTTAGATTCTATCTGCCACCCTGATCTATCTATATCTTCCCTTTTCTTTTCTACGTTTGTCTCCTTCCATCGCTTCTCTTTATTTATTTCTCTTTTTGATTTCTGTAGTTGTCTTATCCTTTTTCTATTTCTTCTTCCTTTTTCCATTTTTATTTCTTGCCATTTTCTCTTTCTAATTTTCTTCGTGTTTCTCTTATTCTTTTTATCTTTTATGCAATAATATTTTATATCAATCTATATACGTCGTAGATACACATTCGTTACTATTATTTATCACAGCATAATTCCTTAACCCTAACCCTAACCCATAATCCAATCCTTTCAGTTTTGTTAATCTCCAGCGAATGCATTTTCACGCGCAACACAAGCCAAAGGTCCACCAAACGCGTCAAAACAGACCATCGATAATCATTAGATGCATATTTACTTGCTGCAGCCATTAATCGACTTTGTACCGAACTCGGCAAAGCTTCCTAAGAATCTACAAAGCAATACTTGGTCATTAGATCATAGTAGTGTACATCAATCGTTTCCGAATAATTATACGTTATAAATATCCACAGTCCCATTACTAGTTATGCAATTAATAATCAATTAATGTTAACAAACTCAATAATAAAATAATAAAAACTTGTTAAGTAAAATTAACTAAAGAGTTTTCTCTTTATTTTCCTCCCCAAAAAGGGGCTGAGTGTGATACAAGTGGGAGCTTAATAGTTGGTTGGACTCATTACTGATTCTCACACGGGGCTATTGAACCTGTGCCGATTAGTGATGCTTACCTCCCAAAAGGACTTGGATGAGCATTTGACTAATGTTAACATCACAGATCAGTCCTTAGTAGAACAGGTACGATCCCAAGAAATATCTCACCATAGATAGCGTTTTCTCTGTCGAACAGAAAATTCGTTTATATATTCACTAAAGTTAGAAATTTAAAAACAAAGCGCCAAAGAAAATCAAAATGTTAAATAAAGTTTGAAATGTGTGATAAAATAGAATAGGTTCGATCCTCAAGTAGTGCTGAACATAATTATAATAGAAGACTTGCGTCCAATGGTTGGGTCGTTCTAACACTCCAGAAAGTAACTGGCACTTGATACACTCATCTACCTCTATAAGAGTTAGAAAATACTTAGATGAAGTTCTGCTGTCACATCTGGGAAGGTGCTGCTGAAAGCACACCTTGTCTTGATAGAGTACAACATCGGCGTTGAAATCTAGTGACGGATGATCTCTTCTAGGCTCGACAGAACAGACATTGCTAGTCTTTCTCTACTCTATCGTTATTCCTATGGAAAGTGCTTGGGTGAGTTTCAATCTCCGGTTCCTCCTTGTAAGATATTAACAGCTTGAACTTATCTTCCTACCACAACTACAAAATTATTTCCATTCTATCTCCGTGTGATAAACATCAAATGGAATTTTCATAGACAGAGTTTATTTCCAATAACTTCCCATCTAAGGAACACATAACCATGGTACTGCTTATAGTGACGCATGATCTCTTCTAGGCTCGACAGAAGAGACGTTGCTAGTCTTTCTCCACTCCATCATTATTTTTAGGGAAAGTGATCGAGTAAGCTTTAGTCTCTAGTTTGTTAATAAGATTTAAGACCCACCAAGAACTTTCCTTTCTTCCTAAAATCACACGAAAAAGAGTTTCTGCCCAATCATCATCCGTCCTCATATTTAATAACACTTTGTTCACTCCATTCATCAGTTTCAATCATCTCATAATATTCTTCATCATTCATCTCACGAACTTATCTATCTTGTTAGCTCTTATCCTCGAGTGATTTTTAACCTTTATAATTGGTGACTCATTTTTAAAAGAATATTGTGTGTTCGTGTGTGTGTCTGTATATGTAGGCATATTTCACAGTACATATATGTGGAGGTTCTAACGTGATGAAAACAAGAGATTTAATTTCTATTGATTTTTTATAGATTTTTTTGTCCAATGACTTTGATCTCTCCCTATTTCAATGTATTTAATCAACGTATTTCAGCTTAAAACACACTTTTTTGTTTGAGTGCAACAAACTTTGGTTTATCAATAAATCATTGTTTGTCGAATTGTTTCCAGTTCAACTGAAACGTATTTTCGTGAATCCCGATAATTCTCGTAAAATGAAGACTTCAATAAATTTCACACCTTTCTGACCATTAACATTTCAATGGTGCCCAGTTTTGCTGCCATTTTGAAACATTATGATTTGAAAGAGATGGAAAATATTCAAGATTATTACAATGGTTCTTCTATTGCCAAAGTATCTAATTTTATGAATAATAATCTAATTTTGCCACGACGGTTTATTTTGCCAAAATAATAACTTGGATGATTTTTGTAAAAAGAAAAATAGTTTTAGTGTTATTTTTGGCAAAAATAATTCTTCATTAAATGAAATTTACTTTTCGTATTTTTCCCTTTTTTAATTGCGTTTTTGGCTCATTTTCTACTTTTTTACCCCCGTTCACATCTGAGAAGAATTGAAACTTTTATAAGATGGCGTTTGGGATTCATTCCAGTGTTCACGGGGGCGTTAACACGTTGATTGAAAGTTTATTTTTTCAACACAAAAACATCTCTAATTTGATAATAGTCAGATTTTGATGCCTCGGATATTCTTTAAATAGGGAAGATAAAGATAGAGACAGATACATTAATATATATATATATATATATATATATATATATATATATATATATATATATATATATATAGAGAGAGAGAGAGAGAGAGAGAGAGAGAGGGGGGGAGAGAGAGAAAGAGAGGGGTTATTGAAGACTAAACATATTTAGCTCATTAAATGTCTCGTACACACGAAGATTTATGAATAAATTCTCCTTCTTATAACATATGGGTAGGCAAATAAATGAAAAAAAAAGATTTTATTCGCTGTTTAATGATAATATAATATATAATTGAAGGGTGGCCGTACGAATAACCCTTCTCCTCGGCCTATGGGCTTCGTTGGGTACAAATAAAAACGCCAAAGATAATAAAAATGTTACAGAAAGTTTGAAATATGTGATAAACTAAAATAAGTTCGATCCTCAAGTAGTGCTGAACATAACTAGCGTTTCTATTTGTACCCAACGAAGCCCATAGGCCGAGGAGAAGGATTATCTGTACGGGCACCCTTCAATTATATATTGTATTATCATTATACAGCGAATAAAATCTTTTCGGTTCACGCTGCCCCAAAATTCCCTGGTCAGAGTTTTCATATAGATCTAAACTGCCATCATAGTGTTATTGTATTAACATTTTCTCGACAAACGAGACCACACGATGTGACAGATAAAATAATGACAGACTTTCACATGTTACCGAGTGGCAAATCCAGGGCGATGAAACACTAATTTCAGTGCTGTTTATCAAACAACTACCAGAAAATGATAAAAAATAAATATTTTTAGCTCTTGTTCCCATGCACTAATTTAGTTCCTGGTGACCACAGCGGAATGGCTATTCCAGTATTCGTGTTTGGTATAACCATGCCCGTGTCGCAATTACTCCGATGATGTAAGATTTGTAAGTGTATCTTGCATAGCCGGACACACATATATACATAGGTGAGTCTTAATTACCTACTAGGAAGTTTGAATTACCTACCAGCAACCATCCTCGAGTGTCTCTGGTCTCTCTGTACAAGGCTTTGTCAGGACAACCTGATATGATCATACTTCACCCTACAAGTTAATCTTGACCAAGCGGTGTAGTTAAAATGTATGTACCCGACAAAATATTAGCACCTGGTGATATTGGTAGCAGTAAGAGGACACTTAGAGGGGTGAGCTCTATTTGCTTCATCTGTTAGTAATTTGAACCGACATAACAGAACAGACTCAAAAATGTAAAAACGATTGGATATTAATTTTATTATATATATATATATATATATATATATATATATATATATATATATATATATATATATAGTAAAATTAATATCCAATCCAGTCTGTTCACCAATGTCGGTTCTGATTACTAACGGATGAAGCAAATAGAGCTCACCCTTCTAAGTGTCCTCTTACTGCTACCAATATCACCGGGTGCTAATATTTTGTCGGGTACATTTAATATAATAATAATAATATTTATAAATAAATATTTATTAAATATTTTTAATACTTACAGACATCGATGTTTCATGCTAACTCAATCTTCAGTGTAGGAACTAATTCTCAACGGTCGGAGGGCGCGAACCCCGATCACAAATCAAGTTGTATACATATATATATATATATATATAGTCATCCACATACAGACTGTTTCGCTGTTTAACAGCTCATCAGTGCGGCTAGCCCAATTAGTGCCTCAAGCCGGGATTGAAACTCGACCGTCGAGCTGACGGTCGGCGCTTCTATATATATATATACTTGCCTATCTAGGACCAAAGGTACTTAAGCTTTCTTTTTTTAATTCAACCTTTATTCCTATATAATTTTATTGCTAGCTACCAAATCGTAGAAAGGTTCTAGAATGTAGTGTTTAGATAGTATTATTATTGTTATAATTAATATGATTTGATATGCCAATAACGATATCACACTGTAGTATTAAGGGTAATATATTATTATTATTATTATTATTATTATTATTATTATTATTATTATTATTATTATTATTATTATTATTATTATTATTATTATTATTATTATTATCATTATTATTTATTTATTTATGTATATATTAGTGAAATTAAAGCTGAATTATTACTACATTTGATTATTGGGAAAGTGGTCGTTTTATCAGTACTATTGGAGAGTCATGAATATTATAACTGTCCTGTTTTGAAATCTCCGAAACAGTTACATGGTAAACAGCTGATAATCTTCGTTTTAATTTCACGCTCAAGTAAGGTCTCCTGATTTTGTTTCACTATTAGATACTTGAATCCCCTTTTTTATTTATGAATTTTCCAGCGGTAAGTCGGCTTATGCAAGTGCTAAGTATGCGATATCTTGAATTTAGTTAGTATCCCTGGGAATTTAAACTGCATTTTATTTCTTTGTTTAGAATGCCTCAACCCTTTTTTAGACTGTATATATATATATATATATATATATATATATATATATATATATATATATATATAATAAGGAATAAGGTAAAATAAATACCTTTGAAGCATTTAAAGATGCGATATCAATTTTAAAAGAAAAATAAATCAAAATCGATTTTTTTCCTTTTATAAACTTTCATTATTTTTAGTTTATAGTGATACAAATATTTCGCCAATTGAAAACTTGGCCTTTTCAATGTGTCTGTATATCCTGATCTTATCGAATTTGGATTTTCCGGGCTTCTGTTGGTGCAACCGGGCTTAAGGGATGTTGTTGTTGTTTTCCACTTTCAAATATGAGATCGTGAATTCACACGAGATAGGTATAAAATTTAGGGTTCATATTTTTTTTAAGCATCTAATTATTAAATTTCAATTAGATGCTTAAAAAAAATATGAACCCTAAATTTTATATATATATATATATATATATATATATATATATATATATATATATATATATGTGGTGCTAAAATAGTAGGCTTAAAAACTGTGTAATTCTTGAACTAACATAAATTTACTTCCTAAATCTTATTCTTTACTCTAAAACTGGCTTAACCACCCACATCATTACTTTTTTATTTCATAATAAATTGATACTCCATTATAAAAACATAATTTTTATTTTAAATGTATATGATAAATTCATATTATAAATTTATATTTTAAATTGTTATATTATACCTTAATATTAAATTTAATAACAATTTGTTGAGTTTTTTTTACTGTGACTTACGATATTTTAAAATTATTTTAAAAACAATAAAACATTAAAGAAATTTTAATTTTAAGTTTTAAATTTAACTTTTTATTTCTTAATTTGTATTTTTATAAATGTTATTTTCAACCTCACATGTCTTTTATTAACACATAATTTAGACAAGACTAATTTAACCCTTCAAAAAAAATGCCTCAGATAAAAATAAAGCAAGTAACGAATTCGATCGTGGTTTATACGAGACCCTCTAAGTGTCCAGAAAGCTGAAGCTAGCCAGGAGGTCAACACCTTCTGAACTTGAAACAAATGGTACTGATGTTGTACTGATTTTCTGTATCGAATAATATATATATATATATATAAATGGTAAATATATATACACACACACACACACACACACACATATATATATATATATATATATATATATATATATATATATATATATATATATATATATGACGGTAGTGCAGTCTAAGTCCAACGAGAGAAAAGTATATATGTAAACGAGTAAAGCTACCAACATTTGTAAAAAGATTTTTTCAACATTTATTTATCATTGTGTTATTTTATCATTTTATAATTTTATATAACGCGTTTCTAGCGGTGGTCCGCTCTCATCAGATATGTAAATCCATTTGTCACATCGAAAGACATTTTTTTCAAATGGATTTTCATATTTTGATGAGAGCTTCAAACGCGTTATATAAAATTATAAAATAACAAAATACTGTATAAATGCTGAAAAAAACAATTTACAAATGTTGGTATATATATATGTTTATATATATATATATATATATATATATATATATATATATATATATATATATAAAGAGAGAGTTGAGAAGGCAAATGTTTAGACTTAGATAGAACACAAATGAAGAAAACATATAATTAATCAGTATATATTGTTTATGTATTTTCTATCTATAATGGACGTGATGATGAATTATTTTCATGTTTTTACGACTTCTAATTGTAGGGTTGATTGGAATTTGTGCGCATAAAGACAACTTGGAATTAACAAGACCGTTCGTCTGAGAAACGATCGTACACCTAAACTCTTGTTGATGTTGAATTGGTGGATCAGATATAAATGAATAAGTTGTAAATTTCTTTATTTTAAAATTTCAATATATATATATATATATATATATATATATATATATATATATATATATATATATATATGTATATGCAATGAAACATAAAAAAATCAAATAGCTTACAGGGGCAGAAATTCTCTAGAATGCAATCTTCAGCCTGTTGTGATTCGATCTAAGAAAGAGACGCTTAATTTCTTATACTATATTTTACAGAGTCGTTTTGAGATTTTATAAAGAAGAGCCTTATCAATTCACTACCAAAGCGAAAAGAAAACATAAAAATATATTAAAATAAACTGCGAATGTTTCCCGGAAAGCAAGTGACTTCCCTTATAAACAACCCCACAGCTCAAAAGATAGGACGAAATCAGTAGAGCGATTATAATTCAAGCTCCAAATAACCAAGCAATATTTTCGCCAGGGCCTGCCACCAAGCTCAAAACCGAAGGTACCACGTTGACCTGAACTTCTGTAATATCCTAAATAAATAAATAAACATTACACTCTTATTATTAAATAATAGGGCAATCTATTGGATTTTTTCTAACCAGCCGAACCCAGAATTATATATCTAAATATATATATATATATATATATATATATATATATATATATATATATATATATATACATGGTTCTAAAAAATTATGAAATTCCTAAACAAACAAATTTACTTCCTAAATCTGATTCTTAACTCTAAAACAGGCTTAATCACCCACATCATTAATTTTTAATTTCATAATAAATTGATACATTTCGGAACTGAATTATTCACCTTTAAAATGTGGCTGTGTACGCGTCTGATGAGACACAGAAGGTTGAAATAATTTATAATGCGGATAGCCTAATGTGTTTTAGTTTATTTCCTTTAAATGTATTCCTGCTCTGTTAATAAGTACATTGATCTCTCTTACTCGGATTCTCATCGAAACCATTTAACTCTGCACACTACACACACCCACACACAAACATATATATATATATATATATATATATATATATATATATATATATATATATATATATAATCCTCTGTGTAGCTTAATTGCCATAAATATATTTTCATAGCTTACTACCTAGCTCTACTTACGTATCGAGCACTGTTGAAGTAAATACTGAAAATTGATACATAAAAAATTATATCTCCTTATAAAATTTTATGTGGATACATGAAATACTTATATATATATATATATATATATATATATATATATATATATATATATATATAACTACTGTGTGGTAGTGCAGGAAAAACCCAGCAGAGTGCTCGATTAATTAAGAAATCCGAGATTTCGAAGGATTAAGAGCGTAAATATTTATTTATAAAATACAGAAATTCAATGCAACATCAGTACCGTCGGTTTCAAAGCGGGGGGTTAATCCCGATTATCGTCAACTGATAAACATTTGTTAGAACCCCCCCCCGCCCCCGCTTTGAAACCGACGGTACTGATGTTGCATTGAATTTCTGTATTTTATAAATATATATATATATATATATATATATATATATATATATATATATATATATATAATTCAACGTTATGTGTCATAAATATATATTTTCCCTCTGTAAAAAAACAAATCAAAGAAAAAGCTTGTAGCAATATTCTAGTTCGACCTTTTTATCTTGGCAACAAAAGATAATACCTCCGTCTAAATTTATTCCATATATCAACAACATTAAACACTTTTCGTTTTTCTGTATCGCTTTTCAAACACGATTGCTTGTTCGGTCCCATCCACTCGCCCTTTTACCATTCCAGTTGACTACATTTGATCTGGCAATGTGTTTGGTCGATTCGTGGGTAATCGATCTTTAGAAGGCAAAGCGAAACATGTTGAGGGGATCATATTTTATTATCCGTTTCGCATTGTCTCTCGGCAGAAATATTTTAGACGAAGCCGAATAATTGCTATAATCACAGAAATGAAACATATGACTGACGCCAAAGATAATCATTCACACTCTCTTTAGTGGTTTACAATAATGGTTTAGTCAAAGAGATGATAGTTGTCAGAAAGCATTTTTTTATAATTCTTCATATGCGCCGGCTGAAAATTGGGTCCGTCGGTGCCGTTGCAAAATATAATTCATATCTGTGAAATGGGAATATAGCTTCTGTTGAATATTCGCCTCCAGTGTTAGGTAACGGAGTCATTCGAATTCAATATAAGAAAAATAGCTCATAAAAGCAAAACGTACACAATACGGTTATACGTTATGGATTTCAGTGTTCGGACTGACTTCTTCATCTTGGCTGCCATGCTCACAACGTTTCGGCCGTTCTGCCCTCCGGCCTTCATCAGGTGTCCTGTATCGAACTCAGGAACCGTCTGTCTGGACTCTCGAACCCAATCCCTTTATTGTCACGGGGTACCATGCTCGGATTCCATTTTTTTTGGCTCTGGGACACACTCGTTAATTCTCCGTTGCTTTTAGGTCCGCTGCTACTACTGCTACTACTGCTGCTACTGCTGCTTATTGCCGTATTGCTGCTGTCGCTGAGTGTTACTTTCACTGCCTTCGCCCAGGATTGAACTTAGTACCTCCAGATAACTTGCAACTTTCGAACCAACGGCTTACACCTCACGGCCATGTGTCACTAGGAAGACTGAAACCTATAATGAAAACACATAATCTCAGAAATACAGACAATTGCTACAATTATTCGATTTGAAACTTCCAGCTTGATTTTTATTTGCTCATTTAGCTTATATTGTGGGATCTAAGTTTTACTTTTTCTTTTATTCAGAACTTAAAAATTGATAGAAGTTAAAAAAAATCATCGTAATAACAATAGCAATATGTGATTCAGGGTTGTGAACAGGAGTTTCTTGGGTTCTTTGTTTTTTTTCTGGGAAACGCCAGGATACGGTTCCTGCTTGTAGTTAAGAAAAGATTGTTTATTTTCGTACTAACTTTAATCAAAAGAATATCGTGAGCATATAAGTCAAATAAAAAATAACAGCAAATATATATATATTGAACTACCTGTATCAATCCAGCGTTGTGCCGGATGTTATGCAGTCATTTTAGTGTTTTAATGTTTACTTGTGTAAAATTTTAAAACTTATACAGAAAGGGAAGTAACATTTTAGTTGTAAGGTAGATAACTCATATTATATTCTTCAATAGAATATCACAAGCTCGATAAACAATTGTTATATAAGAATACTACAGCATGACAAACATCCGAGAAACAAGTCAAAAACAATTTTATGAATATAGTTTAAAACAACCTTAAAACTTTTGACATAAATGTGGAAAACTGGGAGAGGCGTTTTTGTAGCGATCGATTTAGCGCAACTTTATCTATGACGGTTGTGAATGAATGGAGTACTCGATTTTGAAACGTACTTTAACGTACCTTTCTTCAGACGATGATCCAAATATGATCTGAGGGAAGAATCAGCTTCTAATTCTCCCTGATGAGATCTCAGTGTTTAACAGCTGTAGATCGATAACATCGACATGCCAGTGTCTCAGATTTTGTACATGTCCGTATGAATAAAAAATAATCATATCCACAAAAGCTCTATTTTATATTAAGCACTTTTTATATACGTTTTGATAAAGTGCTGGTCGATTTAGTCTGAAAACAAAAGTAGCTCACTTTACTTATTACGAATAGGCAAGAGAGTTTCGCTTGTAATAACTTATCTGACCTCACTGGAGAAAATAGAAAACAATAAATGTTGAATTGATGGCATAAAATATCCGAACTCTTTTTTGTATATTAAAAAGCAGGGCAAAAAGTAGCAAAGAGATTAGTTGAATTGTATCTGCGGTATGATGGATAAAAGCTCGATATTTCGATGGTTTTCTGGGGAAAAGACGAATGAGAAAAATCAATTGAAATATAGAAATAAGAAAGCGAAAAAGGCTGAGACTCTGATGGAAAGAGATAATGGCACAGAGAAAGAGAGGAATGAGTGATATTCTTATTTAAAGGAAAAACAAAATGATAGAAACCCAATAGAAAAATAATCGTATTAAAAGGATTGAATAATTAAGCTGACTCAGTGGCGAAGATAGTTGCTGATGTCGAACTTGGTATATATTATTATTCTTAGCCAAAAACATGACTCATTTCGGAGGAAAATACTCAATGTAGGAGGATGCAGCATGATATTATTTGGTAAAAGAATATAATAGATAACTCGTAAATACAAAAAAACAACACATAATTTATATCAAAACGCATTAGAATAAACTTCTCTACTTAACTAGCATAATTTTAATGTTCATAAGACTTCTATTTTATAATTTTCGTCTTCAAAAATTTATCTTCTCGACAATCAAGATTTAAATGCTGCCAACAACAATTTGCATGACGGTCATTTTGTCTAGGTTCGATTGTTTCAAAGACACATTTTAAAGAAGAAAAAGTATAAAATTAAAAGTATTTAAAACGTTAATACGATGCGAGTTGGGTAGAGAATTTCATTTTTGTATTTTTAATATCTCTTATGTGTTGTTGTTTTTTGTTTACTAGTTATCGAGTGTTAAATATTCTGGACGTTTTACCCATTATTTGTATCATGTATGTACTTTTATTTACTTAGTAATTAACCTTGGTATTATATATGGAAAATACGAATTTTACGCCTAGAAGTATTCCTGAATTTTAATCAGAAGATTCCAATATGACGATAGTTTTTTTCCGCCCTGATTTTGCTGACGTTGTCGTCTCTTGGATTTGATGACCGCCATTACTTCTCTCTCCAGCACGTTCCGTAGATTCTGCAGTTTTGCACATTCCGCAGATTCTAGCTGACATTGATTCAGACGAGTGAATACACAACTAATTTAATCAACATCGAAATTGAATGAAATCCTGAAATGGTGCAAAGAAAAACTAAAACCTTCTTAATTAATAATTGACATCGATTTAATTCAATCATTTAATTTCTGGAGAATAGATGATCAGGATTAGTAATCGATACGCATCGATTTAAATCTTTTAAAAAATTGTCAGAGTTCGTTTTCAGGTTCTTAAATATTGTTCGACTTGATTAGTAGTTTATTTTTGTCTTATAATTCGCAATTTTTTAGACTAGTTTTTAGAATTTTTTTAGATTAATTTTCTTCATTTTTGATGTTTCTTATCACAACCATTCGACATTTTCCCTCCGACCTTCTTCATACTCCGAACCCTTAAATTGTGAACCCAATATTTACTTAGTATCGTTCGTATCTCATATCTCAATATATATAAGACAAAAATCTGTGCGTAACGCAAAAACTTTTAAAATACTCAACGAACACCCTCAAATTAGGTATTATTTGAACCGGCATAACCCCGGAAAAATAAGATCCAAAAATTAAAAAAAAATCATTTTTGGGGGTTCAAATAGCCATATTTTCATTTAATGTGATCACGATTTTTAATGTTATCTTGTGCACATGACGTCATATTGATGGGTACATGGCGTCATAGTGATAGGTTTGGATATTATTTTTATGCCATCGGCATATTATTATTGTTTTTTTTTCTTTCTCTTCGGACTATTGCCCTCATCAAAGGGAGGGGAATTAGAAAGAGTGATTTTAGTATAGCTCTGGAGGTATCCGTGTATTTGGCGTTGTCCGAGAATAAGACAATACAATGTTAAGAACGTTCTATTTTCATTATGATGGAACGAGAGCAAGCTACCTCCGTGGATTGAATAAAGGGTTCGTTTAAAAAATCCATACAAATTTCCGACTTCAACGAAACGAACCTGAACCAGATCGGAAATTACATTATAAAGATCGCGATATACACACATTTACATCAATTAGAAAACTCTTCTTGGGTTGACTACAAAGATCAATCACCAACTTGCATCGACATCTCAATATTTAGTGAGATACAGCTCAGTATATTCACATATAATAAGATAGGTGTTACTACTGTTTGAAAAGCCGTTGAAGTGATAACCTTTGAAACTTGAGAAAACAGACAACTTGACGCGAGATTTTGTCAAATAAATGAAATAATTATTTAATTACTTTTTATCCAAATATTCGGTGTTTATTCAACCATATTCATGATAATACGGACAATATGTTCCTTTCCTTTTTTTCTTTTTTCTTTTTCTCATTTTTAGGGTCGAAGTCTTACGACGTAGCCGATCTGTAGCGCGCTTCACTACAGATCGGATATTTAAAAAAAATAACACTTTCCTCGATAACACCAGAAGATCGTCGATCTTCGGCTACGTCGTAAGACTTCGACCATAAGAAGAAAAAAATAGTTAAAAAAGAAAGATATTGTCTGCATTATCATGCTTAGGTTTATAAAACCGAAAATTTAGATTTAAAAAGAAAAATGATTTAATAAATATTTCATTGATTTGACAAAATCGCGCGTCAAGTTGTTTGGTTTCTAATTTTTCAAAGTTTATATTCACAAATATTTTAACAATTTACAATATTTTCAAACCTTATTCTAAATAAAGAGTATAGTGAAAAATATTGAAGTTTTTACAGCTGTTTCAAGACGATGTTTATTTTAAGCCATACAATGCAACATAAACATTGTTCAAACAGCGAGTCTCAGAAGAACGATATTTCATATATACTCAGAAAAAACAACAATGTCCGATCAAAATATTTGTTTCTATCTCTCTTTCTATATAAATCCATACAACGGGTGATAGCACGTTGGATACCCTGCCCACATCAGCCACCAACCATGGGTGGTAACACAGTTTCGGTGGGTGACGCAATACTTCTACTTCTGGCGCCAACAGCAGATTTTACCGCTAGACAGAATATTAAAAGAAAACAAAGAATGTTTATCTGTGTAGTTTTATTGAAATGCATTTATTTTGGTCTGCTGATGACATTTCGTTTCGAAACGATTGTCGCTTGATGTCACAAACGTTACACAAATACAGACAGACACACACACACATAGACACACACACATAGACACACGCACACACACATATATATATATATATATATATATATATATATATATATATATATATATATTTAGGCAAACATTATTAAATGACACGGAGTGGTTTTGTTTGATGCGACTTTTTTTTATTTTTTCAATTTTCCGAATTGTCCATCTAATGTTGGACAATTCGGAAAATAAAATTTTTTTAAAAAAAGTCGAATTAAACAAAACCACTCCGTGTTATTTAATAATGTTTGCCTAAATGAAAATATGCTGGCTAAATACACACAATATATATATATATATATATATATATATATATATATATATATATATATATATATATATATATATAAAGATAAATGAAAGAAGAGGGATAAATATGTACGAATGACAAATCTATTTCAACTTCGATTGTTCAAGACAACGTGTACTCGGTAAAACATTTTTATTTTTTTTTCTTAAGCCAAGGCTTTTCAAAGATTAAAATCTTATCATCAGAGGAATTACATAGATGGATAAGTTGGCAGTGGAAAAGCAGTATATCTTGATTTGAATTTTCGTAACGGACATAAAAGTATTTTAAAACTGTCCGGGCTAGTGTATATATATATATATATATATATATATATATATATATATATATATATATATATATATATATATATATATATATATATATATATATAGCCCGGACAGTTTTAAAATACTTTTATGTCTGTTCCGAAAATTAAAATCAAGATATACTGCTACTAAACTTTATTTCTAGAATCCTTATTCCGAAATTGATCAAAATCTATTTTGATTCTTGAAAATGATATAACTGTAAGGCTTATGCTTAAGAAGAAATTGAAATTCAGGGAATCTTGCTTAATTGGTGTCCAATGACTATGGGTCAAATTAAATGCAAATCTGAAATATTTGAATTTTGAAATGGGTAATTGTGCATATATTAAATCCCCTAGAAAATCTTCAACATATATAAAAGAAACTTGTTAAAACTTCACAATAAATCAGAGGTATATAAATGTTCACAAAGGGCTTCTACCTCTTTTTACCCCTTTTACATAAAACTTAATATAGCCCATATTACCACTCCTTGCGTCTAGCAGTTGTGTTTCAAATTTCAAAATGATTTCTCGATTCGTTTAGTACATACAAATATGTAAACATATACACATATCTAACTTTAGGAAATGAAAAAGGAAAAAAAAAAGATATTTTTTTATATATTCATCAACCTTTCGTCTTCATTGTAAGACTTCCTCATTTGATAATTTCAAGAAACATGTCAGGCATGTACATCGAACTTTTGGATTGACATGATGGGTTGATAAGGAAAAGTAGTAGCCGTGGCTACTATAAGCGCTGGAGGAGAGTCCAGGCTGCGAGAAGTGATTAGTAACCCATCATGTCAACCCAAAATTTCGATGTACTTGCATGACATTTTTCTTCAAATTATCACCCTGAGGAAGTCTTACAATAAAGACAAAACGTTGATGAATATATAAAAAATATCTCTTGGGTTTTTTCTTTTTTCATTTCCCATTATGTCGGATTACTCTCATCCTTCATTTCTCATATCTAACTTCATAAAGATGGAGATTACCATATATAATCTCAATAAATCGGGAATCATAGGGATAATGAGGGTTGCATTTATGTGTGCTTTACTTTATCACATTTTTACGAAAAGACGAGAGTTTTATAAAAATATACTATTATTCAAGTGTTGCTTTCGTTGGTAACGGTTACTCATCTCGTTTCAAAAAATGGCTAAATCTCTGACGCAAGAGTCGCTAACATGAAATAAAAAATGGCGACTAAGAACAGGTCACTTTCTACGCCATGCTGCTTATAACGCAGTTGTTCAGCGCGGATATGGCTTGGATCAAGACGACGGTGAACGCTCTGGTGGTTCTACCAAAACATCTTGTCTGAGACGCCATTTCCTGTGAGAAATTTCATTTTAAAAGCACTGTATATTCATCATTAAACACAGGCATGGTTTTGTAGCGGGGTTGGCTGAAGAGAGTCAACTCTCATAATACGAAGTCCAAGAAAAGATATATTCTCTAACCGAGTAGTCGACAATCGGTGGTCACTGAGCCACTGGTGGTCCGGCTAATACTTATGCCTGTCCGCAAATAAATAGGGACATATTTAAATTTCTATGAAGCCTACAGATTAAAAAAAAAAAACGACGATTAACAAACCATTAATAGAATATATATTCAACACCTTTCAACTCCTCGTCTTTTAGTGACTCATTGGAACCCACAAATGCACAAGCTTGTCCAAACAAACAGGAATAAATATAACATTAAAAACGAGGAAAATTCAGTCGTTATCTAAAAAGTTATGGTGTTTTTGGAGTAAGTCTGTTCGTACGCAAAGAGAAACATGTGATTTATTAACAAAAAAACGGAATAGGCAGAGTGCACATGACTAAGTCAGTATAATTTACAACAGTGCAGCAATGACAACTATGTGTGTGAGCAATGACGATGGCGTGTATGAATAATGGATCGGACCTGCTGTGGGCACGTCCGCAGAATCATTAATGACCCACGCACTTCTAGGAAATGACAAAGATAATTAACTAGAGTCAAAAATGTTATGATCGAACATTTGATGTTCAAAGATATTGGGTATTTAGATCTGTATGGTTAGGTTTCCTTCCTCTTATCTACTTATCTTTCTGGTACCAAAGGTACTAAGGCTTTATTTTTTAATTTGTATTTATTTATTTATTTATTATTTTTTTTAATGCAATTTTAGTTCCTATATAATTTTTATTGCTAGCTACTATATTGCAGAATGGTTCTTGGGTTTAGTGTTTAGATAGTATTAGTATTATTATTTATATTTTTTTTAAAAATTGTTATTCTTATAATTAATGTTATTTGATATGCAAATTACCATATCATACGGTAGTCTTAATATTATTATTTTATTATAATTATTTATTCATGTATATACAAGTGAAATTTTAAGCTGAATTATTTCGACACTTGATTATAGGGAAAGTGGTAGTATTATCAGTACCATTGGAGAGCCATGGATATTATAACTGTCCTGTTTTTAAATCTCCGAAACAGTTACATGGTAATCAGCTGATGATCTCCGTGTTAATATTAGACGCTTAAGATCTCCTGTTTTTGTTTCACTGTTAGATACTAACCCCCCTTTTTTATTTTTTTATTTTTATTTTATTTACTTATATTTTTTTATCTATCTATGAATTTTCCAACGAATGTTAAGTCTGCAATATCTTGGATTTAGTTAGTTGCTCTGGGAATTTAAACTGCATTTTACCTTTTTTTTTGTTAAAATGACTTAAAGCTTCTTTAGACTATATATATATATATATATATATATATTCAATGAATTAAAACATTACAATTGTTCCAAGAATTAGAACATCAAGTCCAGTATGGCGATCGATCGTTTCCAAAACATTTTGGAAATACTTTATTTTATTTTATTTTATAAATTAATGAAGCTAATCCAAAACGTCTCTTTATCAGCATCTTTAACAACACGTCTTACAAAAAGTAAGAGAAAAAAGAAGCTCGTTGTAGAGAAACATCCACTGACAGAAAGAGTCATCGATTGATATGTTAGTAGCATAGGAGGGGAAAAAACACAATGGTACCTATAAACCAAAACACTGGTACATACAGAAGAAATAATACAATATTTTCCATGGATTTACGCTTTCAAATTATATATATATATATATATATATATATATATATATATATATATATATATATATATATATATACAGCTAACACCACACTTACTGTAATGTGAGATTTTAAGAAAAAATAAATAGTAAGTCATATTTCGTATTCGATTTATTATTTTTGTTCCTTCCAGCTTACATCTTACTCGCAATTTGCATTGCCCACAGCCTTTTAAAAACATACTACTACTATTCCCAGCAATGCTTCAAGCAAACTACGATTCTCTATTATATATATATATATATATATATATATATATATATATATATATATATATATATATATATATATAACTTTGATAAAAAGGCAAAATGCTTTTGAAAAATACGTATAAGGTTAAAATACGCGCTCTTTGGAGATGGACAGGTTATCATCCGAAATTAATAAGATAAAAGTCAAGATTTTTAAAAATTGAATGATTTTTAATTATATATATATGAATCTTATATGTGGTTTTCATATATATATATATATATATATATATATATATATATATATATATATATATATATATAAATTACATAAACAATATTATAGCCTTACGTCAATCAACCAACGTTTCAATACGTATTACTGCATCTAATCAAAGGCAGAGCTAAAATAAATTCAAAATTGAATTTTGATTTTGAATTGATTTTGAATTTATTTTTGCTCTGCCATTTAACAAGATGTGGTAATACACATTGAAACATTGGTTGATTGACGTAAGTTGGCGTAATTTTATAAATGTTCTACTTAGTATTGAGCGCTCTTGAAAAACTTGGTTTTATGTTCACCTTATAACACTTTTCAACTTGATTAAAAAAAAGAATATATATATTGTTAGCATTAAAATAATCTTGTAAATAAAATTCAATTCTCGCACGTGGGAATGGGGTAACAATGTTCAGATAAATCATCAAAAAAGAGATATAGGACGAAAGCTTGAGAGAAGGAGCACAAAACACCAGAATGTAGTTTCACAGCAATTTTACCAAGAAAGAGAAAGATGCAGTTATAAAATATTTACAGAGTTTTCAAAGTTCAGTTAGGCATAGTGAATTTGAGAGAGAGTTTTCGACAACGTGGTTCGCGAGAACTTATATGTATAGAGTTCGGGTAACTGCGGGAGGTCATTCTCTGTGACTGCCGTCGTGGGCTGTTGTCACTGATGATACCAGCCGATGTATGCTGACTTGAGCGGAGTCATCGAAAAAGTGGCGGGATGTCGTGTGCAAGGGGTTTTAAGGGCTGACCTACGTGACACCTAAGGGAATAGGGGGTGCAATGCCTGACAGCCAATCCGTGAGGGGGGCTTTAATAAATTCTAACAATAAATCCTTGTTAACTTCTTTTAACATCTTGAATTACGCTGAAATCTTCACCCTTGCTACACCCAGATGTACCTTAAAAGACCACAAAATAAATTTTCATGAAAACCCCTCCATTAGACTAATCTGTCCATCCAAATCTGACATAGGCATTATTAGCAAAAATATCCTAGATAGAATCATTCCTACATTAAAAGCTAAAATTACATACTCCCTCTGGCAATAATCTAGAGAGGTCTCCAACTGGTTCTTAAACCTCAAAGATAAATCTAATTCCAACTTGAACTTCATCACCTTTGACATTGACAATTATTATCAGTCCATTTCTCCTATCCTACTAAACAAAGCTCTTATTTTCGCTAAGAATAATTCGGATATCACAGACCCTGAAAAAGATCTAATAATTTTAGCCAGGAGATCCCTTTTAGAATTTGACAATAAATTTTGGACTAGGAAGGATAGCCCCAACAACTTTGATATCACCATGGGAGCCTCAGACTCTGCCCAAGTTACTGACCTAGAAGGATTATATTTATTGAGACAATTGAAGCTTGAATTCGGACACTTACACGGTGGATTTTACAGAGACGATGCACTCTTTATTTCTAGGGAGAGACCCAGACAATACAACAACACCAAAAAAAACTTACACAACTTCTTTAAAAACTTCGGATTAACCATAACTATAGAACCCGAGAAAAGAATATCTAATTTCCTTGACCTAACACTAGACCTTAACTCCGAATCATTTAGCCCTTACCACAAACCTAATCTAACCCTGTTTTACGTACATAAGCATTCTAACCACCCTAAATCTATCATTAATTCAATAGTCCCTTCAATTTCAAATAGAATTTCAAAACTTTCAGCTAATAAACCTATCTTCGAACAAAATTCTAGTTTTTATAATAACGCACTCCTTAACTCGGGATACACTGATAAAATTAAATATGAAAATAATCCCCCTCTCAAGGGGAATAAACCTTTAAATGTTATTACATACAAAATGGCTACACAAGATAGACAACGAACTAGCACCACGATACCCAAGAAACCTAAGAAATATGTAAATAGACACACTAAAACTATTAATATAGTTAAAACGGCTAACACTCAAGAACACAGTGAAAATAGAAAATAAAAAAATCAGAAGAAAGGATAATATTTGGTTTAACCCACCCTATAATTGCAATGTAAAAACTAATATAGCTAAGGAATTCTTCAAAATTTTAGATAACTCGTTCAAGCACCCACATAAATGTAGCACTATTTTAAATAAGAACTCTATTAAAATTTCTTACTCCACAATGCCCAATATAGCACAAACATCACATCTAACAACAAAAAAATTAAATCTGCCCAACAAACAACACCTACCATACACCCCACTAATAACTGCAACTGCAAAAAATCTAGAGAATGCCCATTAAACGGTGATTGCATACAAAGTAACGTTATATATTCCTGTACTGTTAAACAATACACCATTACACAAATTAATACCAATATGCAAAATAATACCAACATACAATCACCCCCCTTTCCCCTCAACCATCCCCATCAGCAACCCCCTCCACTACATTACACCCTTCACACTGACCAACTCCTACCACTAACTTATAATGGATCTGACCTCATCCCCCAAGATACCCCATTTTCCCCAACCAATAACCCTAACTTAAACCTCGACCAGAATCTGAGCATACAAACCGTAAGAATCCCCAATAATATAAACAACACAAATAATATAACAACAACCCCTCACAAAATTCATACCTATATTGGTGCCAGTGCTTTTCCCATTAAGACTAGAATCTCAAACCATATCTACTCTTTTAAACACAACAATAATAGTACCACTAGCACTTCTCTTTCCAACCTAATAAAAAGTTTTAACATCAAAAAGATCCCCTACTCCATAAGTTGGTCTATATTAGAAAAGTCAAACTCATATACTCCTGGTTCTTCCTTCTGCCAACTATGTACCTTGGAAACTTATATGATAGCCACTGCACCCAAGCACTTAAATGTTATTAACTCCAAAAATGAACTTATTTAAAATTGCAGACACAAGCGAAAATTTAAATACATTAATTTCATTACCCCCTCTGACACTCCTCTTCCCAGCCAATAACCCCCCCCCCATTTTTTAGCATCTGACAAATCTCTAAACTATATCCCAGGGTAAGTTTGTAACTTCTATTCTTAACGCCCCTAATCTCACCAATTAACTCTCCCAATAAATTTTTCCTCTCCATTGCACCTAACAACTATATCTACCCGTAACACCTATAGTAGATTGAACTAACATTACTCCTCCTACTTCCCACCGATCATTAACATATCTAATATCTAGACATTTACCTCATCTGCAATATAGCTCCTATTATCCTTTCATTTCTGCTCCACTCCCAACCTCTTATATTTATCACCTTTCTCCTATCCGTAAACCTACCCGCAAACTCCTTCATGGCCTCTTATTCTCACTTTCTTATTATCTCCCACACATCCACTATATCGTCCTTATATTGTACTCCCCCTAATAGCAACATCTTCCCCTGTAACTTTTTCGTCCTCTTTTTAACTACGATCTTCGAATTCCCCCCTCCCCAATTGGGTCCATTTATATCCCCCTATAATTCTTATTAGATCTCTAACACACAATCATCAAAATGTAAGTTTGCTTAATTTTTCAATCCAACCCTGGCCCATAACACTTATATAAATTCAATTGTTACTAGCATTTTCATCCTATCTCCTTAATAGCCTCCATACCCCCCTTGAGAATTTTTTTTTTAACTAATTGATTGATTCAGGCTAGTTGCATAACTACTTATTTTGGCCTATTCTGAATAATCCTAATCCCTCTAACTACTCGCGAGCCATTTTCTATCGGTCTATTCTCTTCTGATCACCTTACCTTATCCTTGACCAATTTCACCCCCATCCCCTCAAATCATATTTTCCATCTACTTGGAAACCCCCTGCAAGCTTCCCTTATATATCTAATTTAATTTTAAACTGTAATTGTTAATTGTCACCCTGTTACGACTCACTCACCATTTAAACTATAGATTATAACACTGACACTGCACTCAAGTTTAAATTGAACCAACCTAATCCCACCCCATTACTTGTAATCGAAACAAACTGTTTCAAACAATCTATCCTTATCCCTTACACTGTTCCCCTCTCCTAAATTTCAATCATTCTGAGTAGGATAGACCTGATCTTTAATTTAACTAACTCTTTTCCCATTAATTTATTTCCCCCTCTTTTCTCCTTGGTCATTTAATGTCCCTTCTAATTATTCATATAACCCTTAATTTGGTTTTAAAATAAATTAAAAAATATTTTTTTAATTAACTATTCCCTAGCTCCTTTTAAATTTTAAATTTTAATTTTTAATATTTTTAATCTTTTTAATTTTTTTAATTTTAATCATTCACTCTCTCTCATACCTCTATTTATTTTACCATGCTTTTAACTAATTCTATTTTAACCCTTTTTAATCCCCCAGAAACCCTTACCGGTAACTACATTTAATTCGTTTTAGCTGCTTCACTTGTCACCTCTGAAATGCTAGAAGCTCACTCATTTGATTTCTATTTTTAGAATACAATCTCGACACTCCTACCCCGCTTCAGATTAATATATCCAAAACATATATCCTACCGCCCGCCCACATCCTCAACCACCCTGTCACTTTAACTTCATCCCCATATTAGCCTTCCTCCTGTTCCTTTGCCTTCTTTCTTTATTTCCTTCCAACTCTCAAAGCGGCTATTTAAACAATCCCGTACCTCATAAACCCTCCCCCCTAACCCCAAATCTTTAACCATTTTGCCTTCTTGTTTCATTTGGATTTAAACCTGGAACGAGATATCATCTGCCTTATTTGGTCCTGGAAGTATATAAAAATGGCCAATTTCTCCCTTTTCAATCCCCTTAAAGTACGTCTGGACTCACCTATATTTTGAGCACTTTCTCCACACTGATCCCACGCAAAGAGTTTTCTTCACATTCTACAATTCATTTGACTTCTTTTCAACGGAAATTTACCACCCGGACAATCTGCATATATTTTTCACGGAATTTTTCTTTTCATTCACTGCGTTTTTTTAACAAAAATTCCTTTAATAATAATTTTCATATTTTTCAAATATTTGAACTTTGGTTTTTTCGAAAGCCAACTTATCCATCTGTATTTCTCCTCTGATGATAAGATTTCGATCTTTGAAAAGCCTTGGCTTAAGGAAAGAATAATAAACACTAGTTTATTACTGAATACACCTTGCATTGAACAACTTAAATTTGAAATAAATTTGGACAATCGTCGCATATTTATCACTCTTTTTTCTTCTATCTCTCTCTCTCTCTCTCTCTCTCTCTCTCTCTCTCTCTATATATATATATATATATATATATATATATATATATATATATGAGGAAAGGATGCGTCCATTAAAAGGGTGTATTTAACGATAAAAATGCTATTTTAAGTGGAGCGTGACAGACCGACGAACAGCCAACTGATTGACGGACAGAGCTACAAACAGACAGACAATGTCTCTCATAGTTACGGGGAAGCATCTGCAAATATTAACAGCAACAATCTTTATTCATCGAAGCGACAGCAGATACGTTTATTTTTTATTTATTTATTTTTTTGTTATAAAATTAATTAAACGCAATAAAAAAGACTTTCTAGAGAATGCGAATCTATTCGTAGAATTTTTTGGTTTATTTTTTCGATTATTTTAATAAAAGTTATTTATTTCCATTAATTGAATCAAAAAGAAATGAAAAACGAAATTTTGGGGGGTTTATTTCTATTCATCATTCGACATTTGGTATTTTAGTATTCACGTTTTTCGTCTTGTGGATTTGTTTAATTAAAACACGGAGTGGGAAAACGAAGAGACGTCTCCCAATTCGACCAATACACATATACATACAATTCATATTTACACTAAGAAAATCGATTTTACACAAAGATTTTACATAAAATGTAAAACTGTTTTGCATAAAAAACACATCCACATATAAAAAATATAACAGCCCACTCTGTATTTAGGTAAAATACAACAAACGTACATGTAAAGTAACTGGTTAGCATCAGAAAAATGTGTTTATACATTTTGTATGTATACGATCCGCTACTAAACTAATTAACCGATCATTATTAATGCACTTAATATATGCTCTAATTATATATCTCTATTTATATAAAGTTAGGTATGTGTATATGTTTATATATTTCTATGTATAGGATTCACTCCTAAACTAATTAACTGATCATCATGAACTCACTTAATATATGCTCTAATTATATATATCTATTTATATAAAGTTAGGTGTGTGTATATGTTTATATATTTCTACGTATAGGATTCACTCCTAAACTAATTAACCGATCATCATTAATTCACTTAATATATGCTCTAATTATATATATCTAGTTATATAAAGTTAGGTATGTGTATATGTTTATATATTTGTATACATAAGATTCGCTCTAAACTAATTAACCGATCATCATTAATTCACTTAATATATGCTCTAATTATATATCTCTATTCATATAAAGTTAGGTATATGTATATGTTTGTATATTTCTATTATCGGAATCACTCCTAAACTAATTAACCGATCATCATGAATTCACTTAGTATATGCTCTAATTATATATCTCTATTAATATAAAGATAGGTATGTGTATATATGTATATATTTCTATGGATAAAAAACTTGCATAAAAAACACATACACATATAAAAAATATAACAACCCACTCTGTATTTAGATATAATATCCCAAACACACATGCAAAGAAGCTGGTTAGCATAAGACAAAATGTGTTTATATATTTTTGTATGTATACGATCCGCTCCTAAACTAATTAACCGATCATTATGAATTTTGAAACACAGCTTCTAAACGTAAGGGGCGTAATGTAGGCTATATTGACTTTAATTTAGTTTTATGCAAAAGGAGTATAAAAAAGGTTAGACCCCATCGCAAAAATTGAGATACCGCCGATATTTGTGAAATTGTAACAATAGGTATTAGATATCAATTAATAAATTTTCCCCAAATTTAAGGGTTTTGTTTAGAGTATTTTAAAGACTTTTTGATGGAGGCATAACATAGAAACAACCCCTTATTTGTAAAATTGAAATATGTAAGATTTTCATTTAATTTGATACAAATGAAGCAAGATTTAATAATGGATTTCACTTTCTGCCTAAGATCCCTGAAGACATTGCCAAGGCTGCCACAAAGAAAGTGGGCTCCCACTACCGTGCTAGAAAACGTCTCACATTTAACAGTATCCTATATCTCTACAAAGCCAACATCCGCCCATTCATAGAGTATCGTTGCCACATCTGGGCTGGTGCACCATCTACTAGTCTCTCCCTCTTAGACAAGGTCTAAAAAAGAGTCGCCAACTTAGTAGGTCCTTCACTATCCACCAAGCTCC
>OY744529.1:46753061-46763061 GCA_963556195.1 Sepiola atlantica
ATATATGTATATATATATATATATATATATATATATATATATGAAGACAAGTGGGGATAAAATCTTTTTTCATTTTACCTATATATATATATATATATATATATATATATATATATATATACGCATGGACGGCGGTACCGAGGGGTAGGGAGGGGGGCTAAGGCCCCCCACTTTTTGACTTGGCCCCACCACCCACTTTACGGTCATTAATAATGAAGTTATATATGCATGTGTTTAACCGGCCCCCCCACTTTTTAGGAGAGCCCCCCCCCTCTTTTATAACTGTCCCGCCGGTCCTGATACGTATTAGCAAAGGATAAAATATATAGTAAACGCCTTCTGGCATAGTTTCTAGGTTTAAACATTGTTATTACAACTCCAGCGTGTTTCACAGTACGACTTGATATCTTAGTCACGAACCGAAAATGATGCTGGCTTTCAAGAAGATACAGCCTCCCGTGTTTACCCTGAAGCTGCTAAATTTATATCCTGCCCGGTTTTAACTTGTCTGGCAACATCAGAGAATATTTTCGGCGCATTATTTTGTTTTCCAATCTAAATGTTCTTGTTGAATTCTATTAAAACGTTGATAAGTACAGAATTTTAAAATCTTGTATTAATCAAATATTAGACACCTTCACGTATTTGTCTTTTTCTCGCATCAACGTAACTTCAATAACGACACATTGTTTTATTATTTTGATTATTGACAATTAATCGACTATTTATTTAATTTGTATCATTATTTTTATTTTTTTACAATTAATCGACTATTTATTTAATTTGTATCATTATTTTTATTTTTTTTACAATTAATCGACTATTTTAACCAAAATTCTAGTAGCAGAAAATAAAACGAAATTTTCAAAATCCTATTTTTAAAAAATATAATTATTTATGGTTTGTTACAAATAATGTTACATTGAACTTCTATATTTGTGAGGTATAGGATAGAAAGAGAGAGAGAGAGAGAGGGAGAAACAGAGAGAGAGAGAGAGAGAGAGAGAGATGGGGGAGAGATGGAGAGACAGGGGGAAAGAGAGGGGTGGAGAAGATCATGTGGCATTTTTTTCTTAACGCTACATTAAAATTCAAATGTTTACGTGTGAAGGGGCAATAGATTTAAAACATTACCTACTTATTTATTTAAAATGACTTTCTTATTTGAATTTTCATATCAGAAAGTTGCTTTTGTAGCATTAAACAAATACACTGGCAGGGAAGCGATTATTTCATCATGTATGAAACATTTGGTTCAATGTTGCTAAATAGTACATTCTATTTGAATGAAAACTAATCTATATAACAATACGCTCAGGCAATTTCAGGTTCGTACGTACGTGATCACCCGTCACCTACTTTGAAAGATGAGGTGGTCAGATTTTGAAAGATGAGGTGGTCAGATTTTGAAAGATGAGGTGGTCAGATTTTGAAAGATGAGGTGGTCAGATTTTGAAAGATGAGGTGGTCAGATTGCCGAATACCCGGTGCAAAACAAGTAAGCTTAGTATCTATTATGTCCAAAGATGTTACAGTAATATCATGGGGTCTGCGTTAGCGTAGGACGTTCAAAGAATGAAAATATGTCACAAACCTTTACAAGCGTTTTCGAGATAGACAGCCATTACCAGATATATTCTGTAACTACATTACAGAAGGATACAACTGTGGAATATCCACAGGTCTTGCTTGTATATCTATTATTGCAAATGTGTTGAAGAGACCGGACTTCAGGGTCACCAAAAAAATGATTTGCTTTGGTTTGGTTAGGGTCAGGGTTAGGGTTAGGGTAAGGGTTAGGGTTAAGATTAGGGTTGAGGTATTTAAGTTTTAAACTATCTACTGGGTTTATTGGATATTGGATTTTAAATAGACGAAAATATATGATTTAGTAGAGACAGATGGTTAGAGAAAACAAAAATAAAGTTAGTTAAGAAATGCAAAGTTCAAAGAGTCAAAAGAACGTTCCGGTGAAAGAAATTCGTTTTGTCTACCAGGAGAAATTGAGTACTCGTGTTCATTTCGACTGACGCCATTTGTGTAAATAAGATAGACATAGTGATGTGTGTGGTTATACAGGGTGTTTCAAAAGTCTTGGGAACATAACGATTTTTAATAACTCAAAAACTATTAGGAGTTGAAAAATGAAATTGGTACCGTTGGAAAGGTTAAAGTTTCAAGTTTTGTGGGGAATCTTCAAAGTTGCTCAATATGAGCACCATTCGTCACACGGCAGACATCTAGTCGATAGTCCATTTCCTGCCAAACGCGTTCCAGCATCTTGACGTCAATGGTTCCCACAACTGCCGTTACTCGAGCCTTTAGTTCGTCAATATCTCTTGGAAGGGGCGGCACATAGACTTGTTGCTTGACAAAGCCCCAAAGGAAAAAGTCACACGGGGTAAGATCTGGAGACCTAGGAGGCCAGGGCATGAGAACGTCATCACCTCGTCCAGATCTCCCAATCCATCTACCAGGCAGCCTTGTGTTAAGAAACTGCCTTACTCTAAGACTCCAGTGTGGTGGTGCACCATCTTGTTGAAAAATGAAGTCATCAGATTCTGCTTGTTCCAACTGAGCCATTAACCAGTCTTCCAGCATGTTGAGATAGGATTCACCAGTGATAGTTGCCTCTTCAAAGAAGAACGGTCCATAGACACCTTTCTTGGAAATTGCACAAAACACGTTCACTTTTGGTGAATCTCGCTCGTGCTCAAGAAGTTCATGAGGATTCTCAGTACCCCATATGCGAGTGTTATGCTTGTTAACTTTGCCATTCAGATGGAAGGTCGCCTCATCGCTAAAAACAAGCCGGTCATCAAAGCCGTTATCTTCCAACTTCTCTTGCATTGCAATGCAAAAGTCACGGCGAAGTGGCTTATCAGTGTCCTTCAACTTTTGGACCAACTTGAGCTTGTAAGGTACCATTTGCAGTCGTTTCCTTAAGACACGCCAGACAGTTGCTGGAGCAAGCTGAAGTTCCCTGCTGGCTCTTCTCACTGATTTACGGGGGTTCCGCTGAAAGGCTGTCCGAACTTGCTCAACTGCATCTTCTGAAGTTGAAGGGCGACCTGTTCGCTTACTTGGGCACAAACACCCATCTTTCACAAATTTAGCATGCCATCTGACAATGGATTTCCTTTCCGAAATACACGCTGAACACATGTCCACGATTCAGTCTTTGCAAATTGGAGGACGCAAAATGCCTTGTCTTGTTTAGAGAACGCCATTACTGCACCTGGAAAGATAACACGAAAATCATTAGTATGACCAAAAACTTGATTAAGCAAGCTTTAAAATGGCACCAGTTTCATTTTTCTACCTGGAATAGTTCATGAGATATACGCATTTGTAATGTTCCCAAGACTTTTGAAACACCCTGTATTAGTATATTAGCGTGCCTGTTTTGGTTAGTGAGAAAGTGTATGTTTCTATGAACTTGTGTACATGTGCGTTCGTTTAGCGGTGTGTGTGTGTGTGTGTGTGCTTTGCTGGCTGTACTGTAGCTCGTAAATGTCTCTCATCATGTATGGGGCATTACCCAGAGTCTTTAGCCCCGAACAGCCCCAGGTAGGCTTTGACGTACACTTGTGTATTGTCTCCGAAAGAGAAATAGGAAAGAGAAAGACAGAAAAACGCTGTGTTTGGGGTTTTATAGTACGCACTGAGATACGGAGTGAATATTCTCGCTTCTCTGGTTGGCTGAAAGAAACTGCTGCTTTAAGCGTTTGGCCAATCAAGAGTTGATATGTCATAACAACATCTGCTGCTGCGAATCAATGTAGCAATATAATTTAATATTATATTAATTGAAGATTTTAAGTGACCAGAAAAATATGTGGCCCGTTAGGTCATCCATTGAGCGAGGGTTAGATTTTTTAAATTAGGAAATAGTTAAATAAGAAAATAAAAAATTCAAATTCCAAAATGTGTTATTTTGTTTCCTACCCACTCTCTCTTTCCCCCTACAGATATAGTTTAAATAGTATTAATACATGTTGTGATATTCCCTATTATTTATAAAGGACAATTCAAATCTTTTGTTTTACATTTTGTTTTATTACCTTTGATTGTTAACAAACAGAGAGAGAGAAAGAGAGAGAGGGAAAGAGAGAGCAAGAGAGACTGGGAAGGAGAGAGAAGGAGAGAGAGAAAGGGAAAGATAGAGAAAGAGAGAGAAAGAGAGTGAGAAAGAGAGAGAGGGAAAGAGAAAGAGAAATATGAAGACAGAGGGAGAGAGTGGGAGAGAGAGGGAGAGAGAGAAAGAGAGAGAAAGAGAGATATATAGAGAGGGGGAGATGGAAACGAGTATGATAGAGACTGTATAAGATAAGAGCGAGGTGTAAAACAACATAAACTGAGAGAGGGTGAGAGTGATAGACAGAAACTTAGAGGTGGGTCACTTGCTGAGGAAATTGAGAATTACAAGGAATTAGAAAAAAAATAAATCGATTGTTTTTTAAGCAGAACTCAATCCTAAAACCAATGAATATTTTAGCATGTATTTTGTGTGATTAAAAATATATATATAGAAAAAAAGCCTTAGGGAAACGAAGTTTGATTTACTCAGCGTTAGTATAATAACATATTTCTGCAGTCAAGACCGGTTATATTCTTAAGATGTGTCTATTTAATCTGCGTGTTTAGCAATGAAAATATTATTTCAAACTTAAGCGTGACAGACAGAGGAATAGACTGACGGTCGGACAGAGCCTCTTACAGAAATGCATGGACGCATATGAGAATAGTATTTATAATGTAAGTGTGACAGACCAGTAAATGCTTTTTGAAACTTAAGCGTGACAGACCGACGAAGAAAGCGTCTTATAGTAGACATGTAAATCATGTAACACAAACGTCGAAATCATTCATTTTTTCATAAATGATTGAAAATTCTTTCTGCATGCATAAAATCTAAAACCTTTTACGAACATCGCAATCATTTTCGTGAGATTATTTTGTTAATGGCAGTTCAATGTTTATTTACCTTCTGATGAATGTCACTTGATAGAAATTCTTTAGAAATTATTCTACGAAAATAGACCCGATTTTATTAGCGATATTTAGAAATATACAAGACAAAAGGCCGCTCACTCGAGCTCATATTATAGCATTGCTCTGTAGAAAGATGTTAGAATATTGCAGAATGATAGTCAAAGTCTCTCATTCCGGAATTATCTACGCACTCGCTGAATGATTGATGGTTGTGAGGTCAGCCTATGACCTCGGTGAATGTCGGAAGTCGAGAAATTACATCAATTCCGTCAGAGTGTATCGTTATCTCTTTACAGTTAGATTTGACAGCGATCAGACGCGCGAAGAGGATTCTCACCCAGAATCTCGGTGCGGGTGGCGGTAAGTGTATGTGCGTGGGTGTGTGCGTATGTGTATGAGATAGAGCAATCAACCCACGCAAATTTAAGAACTCCTCACAGAAAGAATGAAAACAACTCTCCCATTTAGTGGGCTGTTTTGAGTCTTTCAAAATCATAGCAAAAAAGACACGGAATAAATGTAATAGTTTCTGCTTCTACATTGATAGTATATCATCTTTATACTCATACGTTTATTAATAAACTGCGTTGTTTTATTCCGATTAAGTTCAGCATGTTCTGAGCAACTCTTGACAATGAAGAGAGTTGCTCAGGAAGGACAGGTGGAGCTAGAGAATATTTTCTGACGTGTGTTCAACTTTGAACAGAATGACCTAGGTCAGTAAGTTGCTTTATTCCCATATGTTCAAACGCCAGTAAACTCTGTTATTAGCAGCGGACACATTTCTAATTCAAATTATTGGTTGAAGAGAAAGAATGAAAAGTGAAAAGTTTAGGATTTAGATTCATCACAAACCCACAATTGCCCCCAACCATATGGGAAGGGTGTTTGCAGAATACATATTGGAACAGTGAGTAATATCATCCACCCAGGCATGGGGTACTGTTGCCACATCTGGGCGGCTGCATCATCCGCTAGTCTCTCTCTCTTAGACAAGGTCTAAAAAAGAGTCGCCAACTTGATAGGTCCTTCACTATCCACCAAGCTCAAGCCCCTGTCCCATCGTCGCAATGTTGCTTTCTTGTGCCTGTTTTACAAGTACTTCAATGGATTGTGCTCTGATAAGCGTGCTGCTCTGGTGCCCCCACGACGTAGATTCACTAAACCAACCCGACAATCTGCCAAATCCCATCCATACACTGTAAAAAGCTTCTTTCCTCGTGCTGCTGGAGGCTGAAATTCCCTCCCTGCTCCCTGCTTTCCTGGCGTTACTGATATGCAGAAAGTTAAAACTAATGTAAACAGACATCTCGCTGCGCAGCTCCTATTTTAGGTTGAACCCCCCAGAACCCTCACCCCTGTTTTCTCATTAGCCCCTTACGTCTACAGTGGCGGCCTGTCTTGTTTGGGGTGAACCATGTTAACAAAATATATTGGGTTTTTATATAACGAATTTGCACCAATGGAATCTGACCAAAGTCGTAGATAACTTTGCTGTAGTATGATAAAATAAATGAGAAAATGTAAACTGTTTAATGGTGGCGACATGCTCGATAGCAGGGATAGATTCACATGCAAGCCAGTTTATTTATGTACGAACACATGTATTATCCGTTTTTTTTTCACATCTAGATCTTCTTTTGAACCAGCTAGATTTTTTCCGCATCGAAAACCGACCCTAAATCTAACTTTGCTCTCGTGGAGAGACAATAAATATGGACTCATATCAATTATGTTTCTGAATTATTAAAATTGAAAATATAAGCCTTTATCAATGCAAGATTAATTTATTATCTTTTTCTTTACTTTAATTTTATTAATTTCGGAATAATATTCTATCATAAGAGTTGACCAGTATTGCGTCATTTTTCTTTTCAAAAAATAAAAAATAAACAAACTTTTTTTTTTTTTTTTTTATATATAACGCCCTTGTAATGTGTGTTATTCGCAGTGTAGTATTGGCGGTTACGAATTCAAATTCTGGTTGTCAAACGAAGACGCATGCGCATGCTGGTATTTTAGAAATATAGGTTGTTCATTTAAAAGCATTGCTCGGTCAGAATTGCTAACATTGAAAATATTAGCCTTTACCAATGCTAGATTAATTTCTTTCTTTTTTTCTTTATTTTCATCGTATTATTTTCGGAATAATATCTATCATCAGAGTTAACCAGTATTGTGCCATTTTTTTTTCAAAAAATAAAAATAACCAGTATTGTGCCATTTTTTTTTTCAAAAAATAAAAATAAGCAAAGACTCCTTAGTCTTAAGCTTTGATCTGAGAAATTTTCTAGAATAAAAATTATTTACTGGTTTCCTTTTATTTATTGATAGTTTTATAATGTATTTTTTTATACTAGAAAAGTGTAACAAGAAAATTCTAAATTAAAGGCTAGTGTGTGTGTGTATGTGTGCATGTGTGCATGTGTGTGAGTATGTGTGCATGTGTGTGTGTGTGCATGTGTGTGTGCATATATCAATGTTAACTTCGTTAGCTGCATCATTCAAAAACATTGAAACAGATCTTGCTGAAAGCTTGTGCATTTATCACTTCCGGTAATATACTTTACAGCGGAAATGATAAAAAATCTTCGCTCATCTTTCATGTTTCAGCAGAACTTCGGTCGCAGCTAAAGATACAAGGACTTGGCAATAACAATAGATAAAAAAAAAACATTAAAAACTAAAACAATACAAGTACTTAAACGACATTCAGTTTGAGAATGTAAAAACCTTTTTTGCCTAGAATTTCAGATGCTGGAAAACACAATATTAACGCGGTTCCTCATTTTAATTTGACTTCGTTGGTTCTGTATCTTTTTATTTCTCAGTGTGTTCGAATATATATTTTAGAATGATCACATGAATGGATCCCAGTTTATGTGTATCTATCTATTTATATCGATAGAGGATAGGGAGAGACGCGTGTATGACGAGACAGGGCAATAGAATAAGAACTTTAATAGGTAAGGGAAGTTGGAAAAGGAGACAGATGTTGCTTATGAAAGAAAAACACGAGTTTAATCATGCAGGGATGAGACACGGACGCCTCTGTATAGCTAACTCACCATAAATATATATTTAATACTACTATTAATAATAATAATATTAATAATAATAATCTTTATTCGCAAATTGAGCACTGTTGAAGTAAATACTGTAAAATCTCTACATAATAAATAATATCCCCTCATAATATTCTATTTATATATATAAATATATATATATATATTTATATATATATATATATATATATATATATACATTAAATCATTATATTTATAACTATACATATATATATACACATATATATAATTATTAAATGTATATACACATATAATATTATGTGTCTATATACATAAAATAATAATATATATATATATGTGTGTGTGTGTGTGTGTGTGTGTGTATCGTGCGATCCGTGCGACTGTCTGAGATTATAATCCCTACACTGATGAGAGCGAAAGCAATCAAACTTTTGAATCTTGCACGCTTTTAGAACGTAATCACGCTCTCGTGTAACATCTAGATATTATAGACGCTCCTTTTAAGTTGTAAATTACTGACCGTTATAATAATTTAAAAAACTCAACAGTAAAGACATATCTTTTAAGAAACCAAAACTAACACCGCCTGAAAATAATTTGACAAATCAAATCCAAAGTAGTCGCAAAAAAGGATAGAAAATGGAACAAGAACCCCATAGAACTTACATACAGCAATTTGACCGAAACACTAAATGGGCCATTCGGAAAATTGAAAAAAAAAGTCTTATCAAGCAAAAACACCCCGTGTTATTTAATAATGTTTGTCTAAATGAATATATATTTATATATATATATATATATATATATATATATATATATGTGTGTGTGTGTGTGTGTGTGTGTGTTTGTGTGTGTGCATACAGGTGTGTGGATTAATAGCCATCCATCTTTTGCCACACAATATAAACACGCATTTGCATATATATATATATGTATATATATATATATATATATATATATATATATATATATATATATATATATATATATATATATATATGAAGATATATATATGAAGAGGAATTAGAAAAGCGACGGAGTCAGATCTTTTTTTAATTCAGTTGCTCAATGCAAGGTATATTCCGCAAAAAAGCAATTTATGTAATTAATTTTTCCTTAAGCCAAGCTTTTCAAAGATCAAAATTTTATCATCAGAGAAAATTGCTGGGATAGATAAGTTGGCGAAAAGCCAAGATTCAAAATCTGAAAAAGTAGAACAAAGATGGTTGGGAAAAAAACAAGGTAAAAGCTGTCCGAATGCAAGCATGTGTCCGATTGTAAGAAAATCTGATGTCAAAAAGTCCAGCGGAGAAAATGGTTTGTAGGTAGGCCATTAAGAGGCACGAGAAATAAGTTGAGAGGTTTCAAAGTTAAACTCCAGAAACCACCGTCATCAGCTGCGGCCAAATAAATAGATTTTTATACAATCGGACACTTGCTTGCATTCGGACAGATTTTTGCCCTGTTTTTTCCTCCCACACTCTTTGTTTTACTTTTTCAGATTTTGAATCTTGGCTTTTCACCAACTTATCTATTCCAGCAATTTCCTCTGATGATACAATTTTGATCTTAGAAAAGCCTGGCTTAAGGAAAAAAATAATTAAATAAATTGCTTTTTCTGCGGAATATACCTTGCATTTAGCAACTGAATTGAAAAATAATCTGCCTCCGTCGCTTTTCTAATTCCTTTTTATCCTTCTATCTATCTATCTGCTCTATCCGGTATATTGAGCTGTATACTTTTCACAATAGGTTTTACTTTTCCTAAAAGTTCGCTTTTAGTTCTCTACTTTATATATATATATATATATATATATATATATATATATATATATATATATATATATATATATATATATATATATATATATATAGTGTTCGTTCAGTTGTTTTAATAATCTACGATGTACTTTATATATATATACATGTATATTTCAGTGTGATCGTCTTTGTCTCCC
>OY744529.1:46768061-46813061 GCA_963556195.1 Sepiola atlantica
GGACCACAGAGTGAAGATCAAAGAGACGGAAAAAAGAAGCAAATATACTGAACTTGCCAGAGAATTGAAAGGAATATGGAACATGAAGAAAGTCAGTATAACACCAATAATCATAGGAGCACTAGGAACAGTCCCCAAAAACATGGAGAAAAGACTAGGAGAAATAGGAATCAAAGGGATAACTGAGACCATACAAAGGACAGTAATGATCAAAACAGCTACAATCCTGAGAAATATCATCGAATGCGGAAACCAACCCACATAAGCAACGAATAGAGAACAAACACATGGAAGCACAAGACAACAGAACCGAGGAAAATACAACCGCGAGAGAGAGGCGCAAGCATAGGCTGACACCACGAAAATTATGGACAGAGGGTCGAGGAGGGAAAGCGCAAACCAGACCTCCACTGGAAGAGCGCGGACAGCTCTGGGACCGTGGGGAGGCTTGTTGCCACCCGGGCCCCAGAGGAGACCAATGGCCCTTATCACCGTGAAATCGGTGGTAGGTGGCTGTTGCGATACAGCAAGGTCATCAGCGGTGATGAACGAAAAGAGGTGGAGCATACTGGAAGTCTGAGGAGACTTGTTGTCACTCAGACTCCAGGGAATACCACAGGTTGTTGGCAGTGGGTGATCACTGACGATGACAAGTGTAATAACTCCTAGTGAGTAAATAATAATTATAATGATCGTTATAATAATAATAATAATAATAATAATAATAATCATAATCATAATGATAATAATAATAATGATTATAATAATAATGATAATAATAATGATGATGATAATAATAATAATGATAATTATGATAATAATGATAATAATAATGATAATAATAATAATGATTAAAATAATGATAATAATAATAATGATAATAATAATAATGATAATAATAATGATAATAATAATTATAATAATAATAATAATAATGATGATGATGATAATAATAATTATAATAATAATGATGATAATAATGATAATGATGATAATAATAATAATGATCATAATAATAATGATCATAATAATAATAATAATAATAATGATAATTATAATAATAATAATAATAATAATAACAATAATAACAATAATTGGAAAAGAATATTTACAAAGAACAAGAAAACTCCTAGAAACGAAATTATATAGCAGGAATTTAGTAACAGGAATAAACACCTGAGCAGTACCACTAATAAGATACTTTGGACCATTCATAGGCTGGACGAAATAGGAACTCAGGCACCTGGACCAGAGGACTAGAAAATTAATGACCATTAACAATGCACTACATCCAAAAGATGATACGGAGAGACTCTACATGAAAAGAGACGAAGGGGGAAAAGACTGGTAAGTATAGAAGATTGTGTGGAAGACTCAAAAAAAGAGCTGGAAAAATACATAACTCAACACAGAAAATCCGTATCACTGCAGTAAGAGACACCGTTCCAACGAACAACTCGGGAAGCACGGAAACCAGAAAGAAAACGGCAAGAAAAGAAAAGTGGGAAGAAAAAAAATTACACGGGCATTTCAGAAGACTGACAAGAGAATAAACCAACGAAAATAGCTGGACAGGGCTAAAAAAGGACACTTAAAAAGAGAAACGGAATCTTTACTGATGGCTGCACAGAACAATGCAATTAGGACAAACTACATTAAAGCTAAAATAGATAAAACACAGGAAAACAGTAAATGCAGACTCTGTTGACAAAGAGACGAAACAATAAACAATATAATAAGTGAATGTAGCAAACTAGCCCAAAAAGAGTATAAGAACAGACATGACTGCGTGGGGAAAGCAGTACACCGGTAACTGTGGAAACAATTAAATTTCGAATACGCAGACAGATGGTACAAACATAAGCCAGAAACAGTACTGGAACACAAAAAACATAAAATCATCTGGGATATGGGTATACAAACAGACAAACTCATACAAGCAAGGAGACCGGATGTTATAATAATCAACAAGAAGGACAAATCTTGCAAAATCGTAGACTTCGCCGTTCCAGCAGACCACAAAGTGAACATGAAAGAAACGGAAAAACGATGCAAGTACACGGAACTAGCCAGAGAACTGAAAGGAATATGGAGCATGAAGAAAGTCAGTATAATACCAATAATCGTAGAAGCATTAGGAACAATCTCCAAAAACCTGGAAAAAAGACTGGGAGAAATTGGAATCAAATGGATAACTGGAACTATACAAAGGACAGCAATGATCAAAACAGCTACAATTTAAGAAAAATAATTGACTACGGAAACTAACCCGAAGGGTCACACGGAATCTAAAACAGGAAGAAAACAAATCTAACGAAAGAACACACTTCAAAGAAACAGAAAATGCAAGAAACATCACTTAATAATCTCCCCCTCCCCCAATAAATTAAAGTGGCCTCAACTGACACAACACAAAAATGGACCAATGAACAGAAATAGCAAGAAACACCATCAGCTCAAAAGGGTGGCGAATACAGGAAATCTGGGGAGACTTGCTGTCACTCAGACTCCAGGGAATACCACCGGTTGTCGGTGAGCAATCACTGAAGACCTGTGTGAGAACTCCTAGCGAGTAAATAATAATGATTATAATGATATTAATAATGATAATAATAATAATGATGATGATGATAATAATAATAATAATGGTAATTATGATAATAATGATAATAATAATAATGATAATAATAATGATGATTAAAATAATAGTAATAATAATAATAATAATCATAAGTTTAATAATAATAATAATAATAATAATAATAATAATAATAATAATAATAATAATAATAATAATAATAATAACATTGACTAAACTGCAGACTCACCGAATCCGGGGATTGTGTAACGAAAGGAGAGAAAACTTAGCGCATATTTATCTGAATTCAAGGAAAAAGAACACGAAAACATCAATAAATATCAAGATTTAAAATGGGAATTAGTTAAACTATGGAAATGTAAAGAGGTCAAGGTGATTCCCATTGTAATTGGAACGCTTGGAACCATAATGAAAAGCCACCATAAATGGCTTAAACAAATTGGCGAGACATTTTTTTCCAATTCTGCAAAAGGCTTGCCTGTTAGGAACGGCGAAAGTGTTAAGGGACATCTTGATTGTCTAAAGTCAAGGGAATTGACTTAATGTTCAAAAAGAAAAATCACACTAAAACATCTAAAAGTTGAGACTACTATGAAATAATAATAATAATAATAATAATAATAATAATAATAATAATAATAATAATAATAATAAAAAAATTCGGTGGGCAGTGGAGGATTTGGTAGTATTGATTTTGACACTGATGAATGAGTATTGATTTTGACACTGGTGAATTTTGACGCTTTTGGTGAGCGTGCGTGAAACAATAAAGTTCTTAGAGTGTACTCTGAAGTGATCTGACATCAGGATGAGATTTGGCAAGCTAAGGTCAGAAGGGTTTGATTCAAAGAGATAGTAGATCCCACGGATATTACGTCACGTATGACCAGTGCGACGAAGAACGGTTAAGTTTTAAAAGATTATTTTGGAAGTTCAAAGTAGGCGGTTGCTGAAAAGCACGTCTTAAAACGACATAAGTGAGAGAATCGCATGCAGCAATTGTCGCTAATCTGTCTGTTTATATGTCTACTTGTCTATCAGTCTATCCATCTATCTGTGTGTCTGTCAATCTATAATTAACTTAGGAGTATAACCCTTTTCCTCTTTTATAATTATGTACATTGTATTTCTAACTCATTAAACATATGTCTCTTCAAATAAACCTCTATTTCCAATCTCTGTCTTATCTGAATTCTTTTTTTTATAACTCCAACGAAATTATTTGAACAGGCCATAGCCACACAGATGACCCGACGAGAAGAAGTGACGATGAGAAGATACGTAGGAGCGACGAAGAATTAGACGACACAAATTGAGGTAACGAAACGACGACACGGTCACAAACAGAAAAGAAGGATGAACTACACAACACGGCGACAAAAGGAAAAAAGGATGCAACACACCTATTCAAATCGAGGAAGAAAACAAACAAAGTGGCAATTTAAGGCCTGAGGTTTGCCTAGTACAAAACAAAGTAACCATGAAGAGTCAAGGAGGATGGAAATACATAGGAGGGAGATCACCAAGCAGACAATAATTTGAGTGGTGCAGTAAGTACTGGAGCCCTGGGGAAATTATTGATACTCGCATTCCAGAGCGAACCAACGGTTTTGAAAGCTTAAAATCAATGGTAAACGTCTGTTGCGATAACGCAAGATGATTGGCAATTATTATCGAAAGATGTGAAGAGTGTTATGAATCTGGTGAGACTTGTTGTTACTTCGACTCCAGGGAACACAACTTTTTAATGTCATCAAGCAATCGCTGATAATTACATTTGATAGTTGATTACTGAGAGAGAGAGAGAGAGAGAGAGAGAGAGAGAGAGAGAGAGAGAGAGAGAGAGAGAGAGAGATAGAAAGAGACACAGAGACGTCTTTAGTGGCCGTTCATGCTAGGCTCACGTTATTTGCCCGACCAATACTTATTGGGGTTTGGGGACGAGTAAGGTTTTTTGTGACTGCTTACTCAAAAGGTTTGGGAAACGGATACAACAAATAACTTTTTCTGAAAATTACGTAAAATTCTTAACTTATGTTTAACCGCTGAAGTCATCCTTTTATCCCGGGTTTCATCAATCATTTCAACAGCTCCATGACTTATTCTCTTCACCCGACCAGAAGCTTTTACTATATAACAAAACAGACATACCCAAAGTAGATGACTAAATTACCACATTCATTCAAAAAGACCGCGAGATGGGAACGATCCAAAGCAACCACAAGTCGATAGCCTACCTATAAATGCAATATCTTAAGGCATAAAGTATTGAATAGATCTAGCTCTCTTTTAGTGACAGCATAGTATTCCTTTAAAGAGCAGAAAAATGCCAGAAAGCAACACGGCGACAAATTAGGTGGTACACATCGACCAACAGACACTGAAAGAAATACACACCAGAGAAAAAAAAACAGAGTAATAGCATGGATCGATCGACTACAAGAAACATATGACACGATATAACAGACTTGGATGATTGCATGCTGAAAAATATGCAAAATATCTGAAAAATAATCGACTTAATATAGAAAACAATGGAGACATGGAGACTGGAACTGATAGCTAGAGGACATCTTACAAATATTTTTTTAAAAAACAGCATTTTTCATGGAAACTCTCTATCGTCACAACTTTTTCCCTTCTTGACGTGGTGATTTATCGTGGCCTAATAGTTATGACGCTTGCTTGCGGAGTCTAGGTTGATTCTGTGGCAGGAGTTCAAACCGTGCGACAGTCTGAAAGTATCATTCCCTACACTGATGAGAGCGAAAGCTTGAAACGCTGGCGTATGTAGGCAGAAATAATTTAATATTATTCACGTAAAATTAATATATATATACATATATATTTTTATATATATATATACATATATATATATATATATATATATATATATATATATATATATATATATATATATATACAAAACCGTTTCTCAATAATAACAGTAATTAATTAAAGTCATTTCATAAAAAAGATAAAATACCTAAATATTGCTTTAATTATGTTCATTAATTTTCAAGGAAGGTAATTTAAATGGAAACTAATATAGAAAGAAAGAAAGATAAAGCAACGAGGCCTTAGGTAGTAAAACAAGTTCATAGACAGAACGGCGAAGCTGAATGCTCTTTCCCACAAACCCTCTCTTCCTTCTCTCTTTATCTGCAATAGGAATTTCTCAACAGATATGGCGCAGTGTATCATTTTTTGAATAAAATCAAAATAGAATCAATAGTGGTATTCATTGTGACCCAACGGATCACGAGTACGTCTAGTACTTAATATACATCGGGTTGGGATTGAAAAGCCGTATATTAGACGGTACAGTCGGGTTATAAGCCATGCTAAAATAAATGTTAAGCCGATCTGAGAAGACAAGCGAGGATGATTCAACATGGACGAGACTACATAACTCATGCGATAAACTGAGTTGCCTAATATAGCAACCGTGTACAACGCGTTGAATCAACAGGGTATAAAAGTGGAAACGGTAAAACAGCTTAATGTTTGGGTGATATCAGGTGCAGAGACTGTGGTTAGAAAAAAGAAGATACACAAGGAGAGTGCGTAGGGGTTCAAGGGTGGAGATGGAGTCGTGCACGTGTAGGTTTCTAACAAACAACATAGGAATTGCCCATAGATCCGAGGAGACGGACATTGTTAAATTTAGGTGATATTATTTGTGCCGTGAACGCACACACAAAATCACCCATATAGAGTTTGAATTACCTACTAGACACCATCCTCGAGTGTCTTCGGTCTCTCTGTGCAAAGGTTTTTCAGGATAACTTGACATAAGGATACTTCCCCCTACATGTAAACATTGACCAAATATTAAAAATAACATAGTATTTGAAGTCCAAATATGATCCATACGACACGGCTGAATTAGGGAGAGTGAAATAAATGCTAGGTCAATTAGGGAGAGTGAAATAAATGATTGGTCGATTAGGGAGAGTGAAATAAATAATTGGTCAATTAGGGAGAATTAAATAAATGATTGGTCAATTAGGGATAGTGAAATAAATAATTGGTCAATTAGGGGGAGTGAAATAAATAATTGGTCAATTAGGGAGAGTGAAATAAATAATTGGTCAATTAGGGAGAGTGAAATAAATAATTGGTCAATTAGGAAGAGTGAAATAAATAATTGGTCAATTAGGGAGAGTGAAAAAAATAATTGGTCAATTAGGGAGACTGAAATAAATAATTGGTCAATTAGGGGGAGTGAAATAAATAATTGGTCAATTAGGGAGAGTGAAATAAATAATTGGTCAATTAGGGAGACTGAAATAAATAATTGGTCAATTAGGGAGAGTGAAATAAATAACTGGTCAATTAGGAAGAGTGAAATAAATAATTGGTCAATTAGGGAGAGTGAAATAAATGTTCTAAACATCTTTACTAAATAATAATTTTACAGGTAAAAAACCTTGATGGAATATTCGAATATGTATGTATCTCTTATAGATATCAAGAGTTAGCTCCACGAAGAAGCTACTTGATTTCGGAGAACTTCGACTGGAGTTAAATGAAACATATATATATATATATATATATATATATATATATATATGAATGTACATGTATAATATTTGTTTTGTTTAGTATCTATGTACGTGTACGTTTCGTCCTTTATAATCGGAACTCATCAGCATAGAGATATAACGATTCACTACTAATCATGCGATTCGAAACCCCGGATTCCGAGTATTTTACAATCCCGACATCTAGAACCACTCGGCCAACGCTGAATAGCGAATAAACAGTGATAATTTTAACACTTTATCCCCCGGCTTGACGTCATAAGAGCGTTTTACTTAATGAAAGGAACGATGCATGTATATATATATATATATATATATATATATATATATATATATATATATATATATATATATATATATTGTAAACATGTTTAACCACAAAAGTTTTATATTTTATGTAAAACATACTAATTATATACCTTACTTTTAAGTAAGGTATATAATTAGTATGTTTTATTTAATTTTCACGGAAAGAGTAAACAAGTTAAATGCTTAAAGTTACCAGAAAAACATTAAAAACAGAAAAACATTATTTGAAAGAGGTAGAGAGTGTATCAATAATAATAATAATAATAATAATAATAATAATAATAATAATAATAATAATAATAAGAAGAAGAAGAAGAAGAAGAAGAAGAAGAAGAAGAAGAAGAAGAATAAAGAACCCAAGGAACAGAAACTACAAAAAATTTCATAAACTACCCCACCACCAAAAAAGTGATTCCACCAGCACCAGCTGATACCACACTAAACAGCCGTGAAGGGTCAAGGTGGATTGAAAGACCTAAGAGGGATAGCACTAACCAGACATTCGCTGGAAGAGTTTCGAGAGCACTGGGACATTAGGGGAGGCTTATTGCTATCCAAATCTAAGAGAAAGCCAATGGTCGTTACAAACGAGAAATCGATGGTAAGCGTCTGTTGTGATAACGCAAATTCATTTGCACTAGTTATCAAAAGAGGTGGAGAACACTGGGAATCTGGGGAGACTTGTTGTCACTCAGACTCTAGGGAACACCATCGGTGATTATCAGTGAGCAATCACTGATGATGACTTATGTGATAACTCTTAGTGAGTACAAATAATATCGACAAAACTATGGCGTGTATATATAAAAAAAACAATAACAATTACAAATGAATAACACAGAATAATAATTTATTAGAAATTGTTTTAGAAATAAGTGTGAAAATTAAGTATGTTTATTATAAATCGTCTCTTCCTTTAAATATAAAGGATATAAGTTGTAAAGTGTGTTTAAGAGGAAAAGTTCTAAATTATAAACTGCAAAACAAAACCCATTAAACTATTAAATAAAACACAAGAATTTCCAGATGAATGCGGACGTATAAATAAGTATTTGCTTTGTTAGGGTTAGGGTTATCTATATAAAGAAGGAAACTCATGTGTTCACTCTATTTCTTTAAAGTACTTTTTGTAACAAAAGTTGCACAAGAACATGAGATGAAAAACGCGCGAAATTCGAGACCACGTGTATAAATGCTATTAATTTATTGAGGTTTGCTTTTTAATTAATACGAGAGACCAGTCAGGTTCCTATCTGACGATCGGTACTACCATATAACTGCTGTAACGTTCATACCTAACTTTTGAAGTCAACTTTTTAAACATGTGTCGTGACTTTAGACAATATTATTCGATTTGACTTCCCAAAAAGACGTTTTATAAAAAAATTGAAAAGTGTACATCTATATTTCTAAATACAACCTAGTAAATGCCCGTACACCTAGGGAGAAAGGCGTTTTTAAATATATTTTCCCGCCATGTCTATCTTACTGTGAAACGAAATAAAAATAAACTTGAAATTATTTATGGAATTTAAATAGCAACATTTCGTAAGACGTCTTATCGATTGTATTGCAAAATTGCAAAGCCAATTGTTTTAATGACATATTTGGTTTGACTGTGGCAAATGTACACTGGTGAATCCTTTTTGTAAGATTTTTTTTATATTTTGTATATCATGAACATTTTTATTTTCAGAATAGGCAGAAACAACTGTCTGATAATAAATGGTTGTTGGATCAATATCTACAGGGTGGGCAAAAATAAGGGTCCTATTTTTAAAAATTCATAACTTTTTTATTTATTGATTTTTTAAATTTTTTTTTTTAGAATAAGTAAAGGACCCCTTCCGAAGCAAGCATGAGCCGTATTAGCCCTAAGGAACGTACCCTCATTTAGAAAACATTATTTTTGCTTAAAAAACTCAAAACAGTGTAAAAAAATAAAATTTTAGTTTTTGTAAGTTTTAAGAAGTGTTTTTCGGCTAAAATTTGTTTTGTTTATTTCAAAAAATCTCGGAAGGGTCAGTCTACACACACATAAAGTTTGGTGAGTTTAACTTCTATTTTGTGGAAGTTATTCAAATTCAAGTTATTCAAATTTAAAGATAGGACCCTTATTTTGGCCCACCCTGTAGAATAATTTCTGAATAATTATTATCATATTATATTACATTATGAGCTCTAGTCGTATTGTAATGAGCTTCTGCATAAACATTTGAACTCTAATAAATGTATATAATACACACACCCACACACACACACACACACACACACACACACACATATATATATATATATATATATATATATATATATATATATATATATATGTGTATGTATATTGAGCCTAAATGATCTGACAAATTTGTAGAGTTTCATAAAAGCAAATTATAATAAATAATTAAATAAACATTTTTATTTTACCAAATGCACATACGCCATTTTGTATTCATTTCTTTTGAATTATGAAAAAATGTGTTTATTTTCAAAATGTACATATACTGCCATTTTTTATGATATTGAGTGCTCCATACACTCTAAGAAATTCCAACAGAATACAAACAGTACAACTCTAAATGTAACTGGCATTACTCAAAGAAATCACTATTTCAATTGCTTTTAACGAAATAAATCCTCTGAAACGTTTATAAGACTGCTCAAAAGGGTTAAATCTCAGTGTCTGAGCAGAAGATTGGTTCCTAAGATTTTTGGCGAATAACAAACAGGATTCTGAGCAGATGTGTGACCTCTATTCTAACCGTCATCAATTGACCAGAGATGATTTCCTTTGTATCTGATACAGACAAACCTTTTACAAAAAAACACTTTGCATCAAATTCAACCCTTTGCGATCAAGACCGCCTACTGCCTAAATGTTCCCTTAGATGGTACACACTTAGAGTGGCATCAATATATATGTTGGAGATATTGTCAAACTTACCAAGAACCTAGATGCCAGCAAGAGAACTGACCCTGACAATATTTGAATAATAGTGCTTGAAAAGCTGCAATCAGAACTAGCTCCTATTCTAAAAAAGCTGTTTAAACGTTGCTTAAAGGGGGAATTATCCACATCAGTCTGCCCAGTATTCATATTTTCGCTCTTTGTATAAAATGACTCAAATCTTCTTTCGACTATATATATATATATATATATATATATATATATATATATATATATATAATAGAGAATGGTAGTTTGCTTGAAGCATTGCTGAGAATAGTAGTAGTATGTTTAAGAAGGCTGAGGGCAATGCAAAGTGCTGAGTAGGTGGTAAGCTGGAAAGAAACAAAAACAATAAATCGAAATGGGACTTACTATTTATTTTTTTCTTAAAATCTTATTTAACAGCAAGTGTGGTGTTAGCTGTTTGTGTGTTGTTCGGATGATTATTAAAAATCATTTATTTCATATTTCGGGAAAATCTTCCCTTTGTCAAAAATAATAAACACTAAATAGAAAAATCTGTCTGTGTAGAGAATTCACCAAAATTGATACCAGAGAGTAGGGCTGGGGCAAACCAGTTCCGCAGAAAATAGAAATTAATAGATTTTAAAATTGTTTTGTATATAAATGTAGTGTTCAAAAATATCACGTGTGTGATATATAATCTTATTTTCGTAGTTTTTATTAAATTTTATTGGTTATCATATATTCAAAAAGTATTATTAATTGTGGGTTTCATTAAATTAGTTTGTCGAATTAATGTAATTTGTTACTTATTATAGGATTTAATTTTTTTAAATTTAGTTTTGACTTAATTGATACATATATATATATATATATATATATATATATATATATATATATATATATACTTGTGGATGACTATATATATATATATATATATATATATATATATATATATTAATTCATTAAGTTCAAGTATGTAAATAAAATGAACATAAAACCAATATTTTCAAGAGTGCTCAATACCAAGTAGATCATTTATGAAATTACATAAACAATATCATAGCCTAACGTCAATCAACCAACTAGCGTTTCAATGTTATCACATCTCTTCACGGCTATATATATATATATATATATATATATATATATATATATATATATATATATAATTCCATAAACAATATAAGTTTTACATCAATAAACCACTTTATACTTTTTATTTTTTCAGTCTTTGAACAGATGTGGTAGCATCGAAATGTTGGTTGATTGATGTAAGACTAATATTGTTCAGTAATTTATATATATATATATATATATATATATATATATATATATATATATATATATATATATATATATATATATGTAATATTTTTCTTTAATTTAAACCACGTACAATGTTAGGAAGAAAAGATTGACACCATTAAAAAAACTGCTTTTATTTCCAGTATACATTAGTATAAAATTTAATGCGTTAGTATAAAATGCATTAGTATAAAAACAAGTGATGATGAATACGAACTGTTATCTAGATTTTACTTGCCTGAAAATATCGTTTTTCTCTTTCTATTTTCTTTTTTATCGTTGCTTATATACGAGTACTAAAGATAGTTACCGCAGGAAATAAATGCATCGGATGCATGGAACATTTTATAAATGTTCTATGCTAGAAAAAAGACAAGTTTTTTGTGAAAATAATACTTGGTTTAAATTTAATAAAAATAGTTTTTGCTATAGCTCTAGCCTTACACTATTTAGATATTATAATTGGTGAATGTTTACATATAAAAATATAAATACATATATATAAATATATATAATGACTGGCAGCCTTAGTATATATATATATATATATATATATATATATATATATATATATATATATATATATATATATATAGGCAGCAAGTCATTATCCAAGCAAGTGTTGTTGAACGTCACGGAACTTTCTCGTTTGTAAATCTTTTTCGTGAGGTTCTCAAATTGTTGAGCTGTCCTTCTGGTTTCGGGTGGCAATCCGTAGAGTATTTCTCCGATTGTTCTTAATTCGGCCAGTTTTTTCGAGCTCTTTCGACTTTCTTAGTCGTCTTCAGGATTAGGTTTCTTTTAATAACAACAACACTTGTTTATATATATATATATATATATATATATATATATATATATATATATATATATTTTATTTTTAAATACAGATTTTAATCAGACATGGACCAGTGGTTTCTGACAAGAAAAGGGTTTTAAATTCCCTATTCCGTCTTCTTCAGCATAGTCTGAAATAGTAAATGATGGAATTTCTTCAAAAAACATTTATAACCGTTATAAAACGCTCTGGACAAAGAATTTGAAATGAGAGTCCGGCCAGACGCTAGGTCAGAAAAATAACCGTTAAGTAAGAGATTCTATATTTAGAAGTAAAGAACCAGAGAGAAAGAAAAGAAGAAAGAAAGAAAGAAAAGAGAGAAAGAAAGAAAGAAAGAAGGAAAGAAGGAAGGGAAAATAAATTAAAATGAAATTAAATTTATAATAATAAAAAAATTTATTAATTAAGAGTAAATAAAAATTTATATTTATATTTAGAGCATAGTATAAGGAACGTAACTCTAATTAATTAAATTATCTAAGCAGGAGAGGTAACTATTTATTGTTATATATAATATATATATATATATGTATATATATAAATCACGATGGTTTCAATTAATAAATGTCAAATTAAAGTAAAAATATATAAATATAATTAAAAATAAATAAATATATCAAAAAAAAAATCAATATATAAATAAATAAAATATAAATCAAAAATCAAAAATCAATATATAATTAAAATATCAATATATAAATACAAAAAAAATCAATATATAAATAAATAAAAAAACAATATATAAATAAAAATACGATATATAAATAAAATCAATATATAAATAAAAAATAAAAAATCAATATATAAATAAATAAATATATAAATAAAAAAATAAAAAATCAATATATAATCAATATATAAAAAAATTCAATATATATATGCGTGTGTGTGTGTGTGTCGGGTCTGGTTTTGTTGTTTTACGGCATATCAACGCTTTTCGGGTTATTAAATGCCGAATCCGGTGATATTGCTAAAAAGTTCCTTATATGTTCAAGTATTTAGTCATGGTTTTGGTTAAGTGAAAAGGGGAAAGGATGGACGGGTGAGGGAAAACAGGGGGAGGGCGAGGGAAAGGGGAGAGAAACTTTGTTTTCCTTTTGGGTTTTGTAGAACATGATTAGGTTTAGCAAAGAGAAAAAAAACAATAAAACATCAATGTTTGGTGCATTTTCGGTCACCAATATATATATATATATATATATATATATATATATATATATATCGTTCTGTGTGTGTTATTGCACTTTACACCTACGCGCGAACTTAAGAATGTAGATATAAACTTTAAATGAATCTGTTCGAACATGCCTACTCTCTCTATAAATGCTTTATCTCTCATCTGTTTTGGCATGCGTATGTGTTCATCTGATGACGCAACGTAAAACAACAGGAAACGGATTATTTTAAATGATAAAACTTAGAAATCAATTTTTGGGGAGAAAAAAAAAGATGTGGATAGAATTGGTAATTCCTGGTAATCTCTGGTAATTCCATGTAATCCCTTTCCCAAGGTCTGGGAAACGACGGTTGAGACAATAACAATGGAAACATCTAAAAACTATTAAAACATGACAAAGGGAAACAGAACTGCCAAAAGATGATTTTAGTAAATCTGGGTAAAATCTAAATTTTTGACCGGAATGTGACGGAAACAAAAGCAAATATTCTTGAGATACGTCTATTTAATCTACGCGTTTAGCGAGTAAAGTACTTTTTTGAAAGTGAAGCGTGACAGATAAAGTAAAGGCTATGTGAAACGTAAACGTGACAGGCCAACGAAAAATGCATTTTCAAACTAAAATGTGACAGGCCAACAGAAAATTATATTTCAACAGACGGACTGACGGGTTGAGTCTCTTATATAGATACTTTGACGCATCTAAAATGAAATGTGTCTGTTCAATGTGCCATTTGAAACTAAAGCGTGACAGACCGACGACCATAGCATCATTTATGGATGCAACGAAGCATCTAAACGGACAATAAAACACGCATAGATGTACGAGTTCTTTAACGTTTTATGTTGTGGATGGCTATTTCTTTCTTGGAACTTACCCGGGATACGATGAAGGAAAAATTGGAAAGCAATTGATGAAAGATCGTGTCGGATTTGCAGCCTTAGATTTATAATGTACCTATCAATGAATCCTCTGTCTGTCTGTCTGTCTGTCTGTCTGTCTCCGTCTCTTTTTTACAAACATGTATTTATAAATAATTTTATGAATGTTGTTTTTATAAAACACAATCTAAACAACTAAAAGGCATAAGCGCTATCACACCCTACTGTCGGTAGCGAATGATCAAAGTTGGAAGTGATCTGGCATCCGGATTTCGAACCTCAGCGTGATGAAATATGTTCTTGAACTTCCACGTATAGCAATCCATCAAACAAAGTAGTGAGAGACAAGATGGTTTGGAGATAGTAAATACATGACTGGTCATATTTGCAGGATGCGGAGAATACATATGGTGATGATGATTATAACATATGCTATCTTTTATAGAAGACCCTAAAGTGGAAAATAAATATGGTAATTGAGAATTGTCTATTTTTTCACGCATATGTGTATATAGTTTTTGTCCATGCCCCTCTATCACGCACACGCATACAAGCACATGCATATATATATATATATATATATATATATATATATATATATATATATATATATATATATATATATATATATATATATATAGTGAAATTAATTCCAGAAGGAAATCCGGATATGATAGCTTAATGTAATAAACACAGCAAGAATAAAATAAAATAAAGTAACACAGAATCACATAATCACCGATGCAATAATTTATTTCGACCCTATTCGGTCTTATTCAAACATACAAGTGAAGTGAGTATATGTTTCAAATGAATAGAGTCGAAATAAATTATTATATCGGTGATTATGTGATTCCGTGTTACTTTATTTTATATATATATATCTGTATATATATATATATATATATATATATATATATATATATATATATATATATATAATTATTTCCACAATCAGACAACGCCGCAGCCCACAACCTATGAAAAGAAACTAGGACTTCCGGTTTGTTTCTTTTCATAGGTTGTGGGCTGCGGCGTTGTCTGATTGTGGAAATAATTATATATATCATCTCACATTCAAGAAATATATATATATATATATATATATATATATATATATATATATATATATATATATATATATATATATTATAAATATATATTGTTGCATTGCCGCTTTTTTGTTTCTTTTTCGAAATCGTTGTCTGTTGCGTTGTTCCTCGTTCTTTCTTCTTCGTAGCCGTATCGATGTATAGTCGTTTTCTTTCTTCCTCGGAGCTGTTTCGTTGTTGTGCGTATAAGTTCTTCCTTGCTTTTTAGTAAGAGGGAGTAAGATAATACATTATCTGGAAATGGAGGTTTATTAAGAGAAAAATATTAAGTAATCACAAGTACATTTACATTTATTTAGGAAGGAGAGAGACGGTTATATTAACCTAAGTAATTATAGATGGATAGATGGATAGACAAATAGAAATATAGATAGATGGACTGATAGACGGGCATACAGACAGGCAGTTAACGCCATGGCCGTGTGCGACCATCACAATTGTGTCGTTGTAAAGACATTTTATCAATGACCGTTCGCTTCAAACTCCCAAGCGGCTTTTAAAAAATTCTAACCATTTCCTCTCGCTTTCGTCATACGTGACGTCTCATGCGAGTACAGTAATCTGCAAATCGCTTTCTGCCTTGCTCCTTTCTGGCCTCACCTGTAAAATCTCCCATGAGGGACAGGTTAATATTAATTTTCGTTGTTCCACACACTGCAAGGTAACTTGGACCCTCTTCATTCAATTATGCTAAAATATATACTAGCAAATCTGCTCACCCGTGATTAATACATTTGCAAAATGTATGTTTTGAAACATGGGGGCAACAGCGTATAGTGCCTCGCAATTTGTTGCCTTGTGTCGTATATACTTAGAAGGTTAGAGAACAGCTGCTCTTCTATACCCCACTAATGCCCATGTGTGATAGACTCTTTCGTGACGTCACATAGCTGTGCGTTCAATAATTTGTCGCTTCTTTTGGTTTAGAGTCAGTATTTACTCTTGAATAAGTGCGTCCTTCGAACAACGATACTAAACGTGTCGAGTAGTCGTTTGTGTGACATTTAACAATTCATAACATTCTGTGTAAATATTACTTTCATTTTGATGTGAACGTTCTATAGCTTATTTCCCTGCTTGAGTAGATATTTTGGCAGAGACATTCTTAAGAATAGTTTCTAAATATTTGCGAATAAAGTCATCACAAGAGAAATCACAACGATTCACAGATAACATGAATTAGAATACATGCATATAAATACTGTCAAATCTGCTGCAAATAAGATGGGCTCCCCCTACCAGGCTAGACAAATTCTCACATTTGTTAATATTCTATAACTCTACAAAGTACGCATTCGCCCACATCTGGACTGGTGCACCAACCACTAGTTCATCTCTCTTGGACGAGATCCCAAAATGAATATCTAACCTAATAGGTCCTATACTGTTTACTCCGGACTCAATCCTATCTCTGCAATGTGAAATCCCTATGTTTGTTTCACAAGTACTTCCTTGAAATGGGGTTCGATGAACTTTCTGTATATATATATATATATATATATATATATATATATATATATATATATATATAGTAAGCTATGAAAATATATTTATGGCAATTAAGCTACACAGAGGCTCCCGCGTTTCATCCCCGAAGGGAATTTTCACGCTAAAATGCATGGAGTTATTTTTGCTGGGTGTTTTTATATACACGGCTGGCTAGTTAACCAATCAAATTCTTTGTTGTTCTCTCAGCCAATCGTTGGACTTCCCGCGAACAAATGTCTTGTTGCTGTTAATCCTACCTCCTGTTCTATTGTTATGTTTTCTATAGATTGGCCTATATCCTGTTTCCTTTGTTGTGTCAATATAGTGGGTAAATTTATTTTAACACGTGGTTCCTTGTATTTCTATTGTAGGTTTTAAGTTTTTGTTTATATTTTTTGTTTGTTTTTAAACGTTGGAGCCTCTGTGTAGCTTAACTGCCATGAATATATTTTCATAGCTTACTACCTAGCTCTACTTACGTATCGAGAACTGTTGAAGTAAATACTGAAAATGTATACATGAAAAATATATCTCCTTATAAAGTTTTATGTGGATACATGAAATACTAATATATATATATATATATATATATATATATATATATATATATATATATATATATATATATATATAATGTTTTTTTTCTTGAAATCACACAAAAATAGGCTAGAAGCTCACTGGTAAATTTTGACAATTACTTGTAAGTTCAACTAGATTTGGGATTCATTTTTAATAATCTTTCTTGTGCACACAATAGGATAAGCATACTCATAGGATGGGGTTCTTTGATCTTTTAGAACTGAATTAAAATAGTGAAAATAAACTAACACAGACACAGGTAAACACACAACAAACACATGCCTACCATAATTACAATTATATATATATATATATATATATATATATATATATATATATCCACTATATTGAGTTCCACCGTATCTCGATAGGATCCAATATAATTTTTTAGTTTTATACTATCCATATATATATATATATATATATACATATATATATATATATATATATATATATATATATATATATATATATATATATATATATATATTAGAGGAAGCATTTTTTTAATCAATTAAACGGGCGGGTGGAAAAAAAACAAAATTGCTAAAATTTTCCTTAAGGTCTTATCGTCTGACCCTCTAAGAGGAAATATCAGAATGATAAATTAAAAAATTTTTTTTTGTTAATTTATCATTCTGACGTTTCCTCTTAGAGGGTCAGACGATAAAGCCTTAAGGACAAATTTAGGAATTTTCTTTTTTTCCCCACCCGCTCGTTTCATTGATTAAAAAAGGTGTTTCCTCTGAAATTTATCTTACGATTTTGTTGTACGCGAAATTTACTTACACACACTTATATATATATATATATATATATATATATATATATATATATATATATATATATATATATATAAATGGACAATATAAAAATCAAAAGTTTTATTGAATCCTATCAAGATACGGTGAAGCTCAATATAGTGGATCGAGCATTTATATATGGATAATGAAGCGATTGAAATCGATAAAATTTGTATTACTAGTTTATTATCTCATCAAGGTTTCAAACAAAGAATACAAATGCAAAATTACCTTTAAACCATGATTTTCAAAGATAAAACTCTTTTCGTCAAAAGGTCTTACCAATAACAATTAATTAATTTTGACTTTTGAATTTTTGAAACGCCATGGTTTAAAGGCAATTTTGTATTTGTATTCCTTGTTTGAACACCTGGTGAGTTAATAAACTCGTAAACTATGCAATATATAAATATTTGTTTCCGAGTATTTTACAACTCAAATCCCGACATCTAGAACCACTGGGCCACCGCTGAATAGCGAATAAACAGTGATAATTTTAACACTTTATCCGGCGGCTTGACGTCATACAAACGTTCAACTTAATGAAAGGAACGATGCATTTATAGCTAGCGACGTCATGCTGTGTTAATACTACACTTACGATGCCCATCTAGAGCGTTTTCTAGGTGCTACAAATAATAAATATGTGTTTTGTTTCTATTTATATTGAATGTTTTTATATTTATAATATGATTTTTTTAACATAAAGCAATTGTAATAGCTCAATAGTGTGAGAATAGAGCTATAACATAAAATAATTGTATTTCATTTAAACCAAGTCAAATGAACGGACTAACAGATTCACACCATTTCACAAATATATACATATAGTTTGAATTACCTACTAAAGAGTTTGAATTACCTACTAGACACCATACTCGAGTGTCTTCGGTCTTTGTAAAATGGTTTGTCAGGACAACCTGACATGAGAATACTCCCCCTACATGTTAACCCTGACCGATTATTCAAAATCACATAGTAATCGCAACACGAATAAGATCGCAATACGATACGAAAAATAGTGCCCCTTTCTCCTAGTGATGTTACCTGAGGTAACAACACTTAGCTGAATACTCCACCAGACTAGATGAATTATTGTTCTGGAATCCGGTAAGACCAAGAGACCACAAGAACGATATACTATAATATAGTTAACTGGTCGATTAGGTAGAGGAAAATTAATGTTCTGAACTATTTTACTTACTCAACGTTTTATAATTAAGGAGAACTTTAATGGAATATTCACATATATCTCGTATAGAAATCAAGTGTTAGCGCCAGGAAAGGGACCTTTGATTTCTGAGAACTTCTACAAAAGTAAAATGAAACAAAAGAAGGAAGGGTTTAAAAGGTAAAGGAGAACTTTAATGGAACACTCGAATATCTATGTATCTCATATAGAGATCAAGTGTTAGCTCCAGGAAAGGGCCCCTTGATTTCTGAGAACTTCCACTGAAGTAAAATGAAACAAAAAGATTATATATATATATATATATATATATATATATATATATATATATATATATAGGATTATTTTTATTTACACAGACATGTACAAAATCTGCGTCACTGACATGTCGATGTTATCGATCAACAGCTATTATAAACTGACATCTCATCAGGCAGAGTTAGAATCCGATCTTAACTTTAGATCAGATGTGTACATGTCTGTGTAAATAAAAATAATCATATATAAAAGCTCTATTTGATATTGATCCCTTTTTATAAACCCGGCTGAAATTCTTTGGATTACTACCCTGTGGATGTTTAACCTGGATTATATATATATATATATATATATATATATATATATATATATATATATATATATATATATATATATATAAACTTTTGTGAAAAAAAACATAACAATGTGTAGTGTTAAAATAAATAAAATTTATTTTAATCTGACTTTTCGAGAAATAAAATTCTTCTTGTCAAAGCAGTGTTTTTCTGTTTTTACTTTTTCATCGTCCGATGGTAATATATATATATATATATATATATATATATATATATATATATATATATAGAGAGAGAGAGAGAGAGAGAGAGAGAGAGAGAGGGAGAGGGGGGAGAGATTAGTGTGTAATAACAACCGAAACTTGCCATAGGCTGTTACACCTTAATGCAGTATTTGACAGTGACCCACAGGAATGTTAGAGTTGTAAATGTTTACGCGTGTCATGTTGCACACAACTTACGATCTATGTTTTTACTTATGTCGTATGCTGCTGTTCACTTGATGCAAGCGAATGCTTTGATTAACTCGGTGTGAATAACAGGAGTCACTAACAGCTAAGAATGGTGTAGATTGTTTTACAGACGGAATGCGGCCGAACATCGTGTGGATCGCAAGCTAAGAATGCACACGTGACAGAAACACACCTACACGTGCAAGCAGAGGGAGCGCACACACGCATGGTCACACACACACACACACACACACACACACACGTACACGCACACCATTTAGAAACAAACACCCATCCAAAAGGTGTCTGAAGGAAGTCTAATGTCGTCCCCGACTAAATTATAATGATTTTTTAGATGGGACCCTGACAGGTACTACTACGCATCGCCAGAATGGACCTGGGAGTAATGGTTCCTAATGAGTTAGTCTAGACTGCTAAAAGTTTCATTGTCACTTAAAGATCATACCTAGGACCGTGTTTTCTATATGTTTTTAATTTATTTATTCATACTATCTAAAAAAAAATGTTATATATATATATATATATATATATATATATATATATATGCATATATATATATATATATAACACATATAGTATATATATATATATATTAAAATGAATTTAAAAAGAAATTATGTATATATATATATATATATATATATTTAATTTGTAAATATTTTGTAATATAAAGCTAAATATAATAAAATAATGCAAATACATAGAACTATAAATCACCTAAAAAGTAGTGTAATGGATTCGCCCGAACACTTTCAAATCCAGCAAATTTTTGTAAATAACGGATACATTTTCTTAAGCACAGACGAAGAACACATGTAAGGAGGACATTTTTAATAACAAAATAAGTTAGCAAAATATTTATCTGGAACATAGCTTAGATCTAATATACGGAACGTTTTTGTTCTTGTCTTTTAAGGGAAGTGAGGTCTGATCAACTCTGCTGGGAAGCCATGAGATAAAATACTATTTCGTTTTTATATTGCCGAAATGGTTTTTCATGGTAAACAACTGATGATCCCTTAAATAATGTTAAGACTAGCGTAAATTCTTGGAAATAAACTGCAAAAAGTAAATTGACTTACAGAAAAACGAAATATTCTATCGAAGAACTTGGGACTAAAGTGGATTTTTTTCCATATAGTTTTAATGGTTAAAAAACTTCCGAAACTATATATATATATATATATATATATATATATATATGATACCTAGGACCATTTTCTCTATATGTATTAAATGTATTTATTCATTTATATATATATATATATATATATATATATATATATATATATATATATATATATACATCTATATCGTTCATGCATCTCAATTAACAAATTTAGCAATCATCTCTCTCTTATATATATATATATATATATATATATATATATATATATATATATATATAGCTAAACACGTGTAGAGATAACTACACGTTGCTAGGTAACGAAACACGTGTATCCAACGATAAGTTTTAAAAATAAATAAATAATAAAATAAAATATTTTTTCGTTGTGATGAATCCTCTCTGGAAAAATATCTTGGTAAAATCTCCAAATATACGTATATATATATATATATACGTATATATATATATATATATATATATATATATATATATATATATATATATATATATATATATGAATAAATGATAGCTAAATTTTTTAATTGAGATGCATGAACAATATAGATTTAGGTCTTGTATAAATCTATAGAAATTGAATTGAAATAAATGTGGTGAACTTGAGTTGCCTTTACGTCGACCTCGGAGTTGTCTGAGCCTGAATGAAATCGAATATGAAATGAACAATTATTCAAAGAATGACACAAAACGAAACAAACAAAAAAGTTCGTTTTTGCCGAATTTCCATTTCTATTTTCATCATCATTTCCTTTATCTGTTGATGGATTCCTATTCGCCTCGATTTTCTCCTTTTCCAAAAGATAATTTTCGATGAGAGAACGTCGCGAAATTGATAGGAAACTAATTCGAGTCTATTCTGACGCTTCCGTATTTCCACGATGTAGAAAGGAGGCAGGCATAAGCTGAGAGTGATGAAGGGGGCTGGCGGTTGGCAAGAGTGGATGAGGCAAGAATGGCATTCCATTGCTTGAATATTCTTACAATAAAAAGAGAAGTGCGGCCACATTTCGTTGAAAAACGTAAGCGATTTGGACCTCGCATTAGAAGATTAAATAACATATATAATTGTACAGAAACAAATTATGTATATCTTTGCGTATACTCATTCTATCTATCTACAACAATGCATTCTATCTATCTATCTATCTATCTATCTATCTATCTATCTATCTATCTATCTATCTATCCATCTATCTTTCTATCTATCTATCTATCTATCTATCTATCTATCTATCAATCTTTCTTCGACTTTTCGATATGCGACGCGCTGCTTTAATAGAAAAAACAACAAAAAACGCCAAAACACGAAATTAATTCGTATTGGGAACTCGCAATCAGTACCAGGCAATTTCTATAAATATTCCATCATAAACAAAATGGGGTAAGAATTTAAATATTTTTTATTAAATAATTATTACATATATATATATATATATATATATATATATATATATATATATATATATATATATATTAGTATTTAAATATCTATTATTAAATAATTAACATATATATATATATATAAATATGGTATTTAAATATCTATTACTAAATACTTAATATATATATATATATATAAATATGTTTTACCATTTAAATATTTATATTAGATAATTAATACACATATATATTTTAGTATTTAAATATTTATTATTAAAAAAGTGGTACATATATATATATATATATATATATATATATATACATATTTAAGTATTTAAATATTTATTATTAAATAATTTACATATAGAAAGGAGTATTAGCAGGTAATCACAATGCAAGAAATGGAAAAAAATGATGTACTGATGTCTTGCCTAATCAAGTAAGATTTGCTATATATAAAAAAATAATTTATTAAAAAAGCTTAAGAAAAAATATATAATGAAAGCCATTTGTTTTTGTCTTACTTCTCAACGTCGACATTTTTTCATTTCTTGCATTGTGATAGTCTTCTAATACTCTTCTATATACGTATTACACACAATACTTCAAGCAAACTACATCTCTTATTTATATATATATATATATATATATATATACATATATATATTTATGTATATATATACATGCCATAGTTTCCTTAGCTAAACATTCTCCTCCTACATCGCTAATCTCACACTCCTCTTCCACTTTCACTGGTCTCGTCTTCAACCAGAAAATTCTCTCTCAGATCTTAGGTTCGATCGGAGTAACAAACACCTTTCACCAGTAATTCGGCCTACTTGAAATATATACAATATTTTAAACTCAATTCCTTAAAAAACTATTATCATTCGTGGTCTACGAAAGTATGTTAAAATGACCCTTATTCTCCAACTTACATCCTAATAAGCGATTTTTATCTACGGTTGAACTGAAAATCATTCAGTTGGATTTACAAGATTATGGCCATTTCTAACGCAATCTCCACGAAATCTCTTTTTCCATCTTTCCATCTTTTGTTATCGGACACTTTGTCAACAGACATTTCCCAACTAAACTGACTCTATATTTTGATAACACACATTTACGGTCCATTACTTTACATTGTTTCTTAAATTTGTTCAAATCTTTAATTTTGGCTATTCCCCTGCACACTTATCCATCTATATAATTCCTCTGATGATAAGATTTTAATCTTTGAAAAGCCTTGGCTCAAGGAAAGACAAATAAACATGTTTTTATCGAGTACATCATCTATTGAACAATCGAAGATGAAATAGATTTGTCATCCGCACATCTGTATCTGTCTTCCTTGATTTGTTTTTATAATTACTCTATCTCATATATTGAGCTTAAATCATTTCACTATGGGTGTAATTGTCTAAAAGTATACTTTTAGTCTCGTATATATATATATATATATATATATATATATATATATATATATATATATATATATATATATATATAAAGTCGTTTATTTTAGTGTATTTTGTATTTACCGTGATTTTTACCCTCGTTTGAATATTGTTGCATATTTGTGTGGTAAAAATTCCAATTAATTGGCAAAATATACAGCCTGAATTTTTTTACCGAGGTATGCAATTAAGCCTAATTTTTCAGAATGTTATTAATTTTGGGTTCTTTGATTATAGTACGAATTTGAATTAAATCAATGGTAAAAACAGTGGTAAAAACAATGGTAAAAACAGTAGTGCCTTTTATGCTGCATCGGGGACCAATCTATGATGAAAAAGATGTGTATGCCCTACTTCTACATCAGTAGGGTAAGATTCGTACTAAATTTCAAATTCTTGGGTTGAATAGCCTAAAAGGAGTTAGAGAACACAAAGGATAAGACAGACAAACACACGTATGTCATCTATTAATATTACTTAAGCTGAATTTATCAACATTTGTTCATATATATATATATATATATATATATATATATATATATATATATATATATATATATATATATATATATATATTATATATATAAAGTAAAGACGTTTTTTCCCCTGTACCTTCGCGTCGAATAGGAAAATAAACTCGAACTCAATAGGTTACTACAATCACTACAACATCAAACTTATTCGCTCGAGCGTGTTCTTAGCAAACTCTAGACTCTTACATCCACCTCGGGCAAATTATTACTTTCGTTCCTCACTCAGTCACTCTCCCCAAACCAGACACCATACAGGTAGTAGCAAGAACATTTCTCTCTAACATTTTACTCCTCCCACGCTACCAGTCTACACCGGGAACAAATACACAACGGATAATTTCACACAATTTACAACTTATTATTTACGTTAAATATGCCTTCACCTACCAGTAGCATAAGTTGCACAGAAAATATAACAGACGCTCCCTTCTACGTCACTTCCGCCAAAAAAAAATTAAGGCTTCTACTCTAAGCCTCAACCAGCAACTACAGATCACGATACTCCTGCCAGATTCACTACCCTTAAACAATTATGCCGATTCCCCTTAAAGATCAAACTTTTCTTCAGGTAATATACCGTACCTGTTCTGCTATTTCCGTTATACATTCATCTACTTCACTTCGTAAAATTGCTGCTACAATACTAGCGTACTATGTTAAAAAAAACCTGTTACAGATTAAGCGATTGACATTCTATTATTCTTGCTACGTACCATTTACACGTTAGCGAATAACAGATTACATTAAACTGAACACAATGACAATCGCAAACACGGCGATTTATTCACCTTCATTGTACTAATAAATACATTAGTACAATTCTGACAGAAAGTACAACATTTCTTATTCGATTTTATATGTATTACTTACTTTTCAATTAGTTTACTCTTCGCAAGCCTCAATCAGACCAGTTTACATTAGTAACAAGTTACATATTATATTACATACTAAACTATATTCCAAATAACTTTTATGTTTCTGCCGGGTGGGGGGGGAAGCCTCAGTTTACACTTACTTTGACGGTGCGGCCGTAGCAGTAGTACAAATAGTTGTTGTTGACAGTTCGATGTTAGTGAGTAAGACGACGCGGCCGTAGCAGTAGTGCAAATAGTTGTTGTTGAAAGTTGACGTTAGTAAGACGACGCGGTCGTAGCAGTAGTGCAAATAGTTGTTGTTGAATGTTTGACGTTAAATACTTTGAGACAAGTAACAAAACAAACAAACCGATTAGATACATTTTTTTAAGAAAGATAACAACGGATTACATTAATCCGACCACCTTCACAATCGAAAACATGCTACGATACGAAACAAAAATTGAATAATTCTGATATTTCATATTATAATAATTTCAAAATATAATTCAACTCTAACAATTAATAAAAACATTTACGTTTTCCTTATTTACAAAGTTAAAACAACTTCATTCCAACGCGTCAACCTGAAATGCCAGACTGCATTTTTCATTTTACATTATAAATTTTCGTTTTATACGATCACTATTGACTATTCTGATAGAATTTTACGTCCCCCGTGCTACCGTGTTGACAAATGTTTAACATTAAAAAAAAATCGTTTTACTAGAATGGGATCGAACGCCAAAAACTGTAACGTCGTAAACACTAACCCACCGATGGGGAATATTCAACTTCTGACGAGCAAATGTACGGTCCACCATGTGTAAGGGGGGGGGGGCATAACAATAAGTAAAAAAAACATTTTTTTTATAACATTACATGCAGACAATCCTCTTTACTTTTAATTGCTTGCTATTGTTTAATTTGAGTCGGGTAAACCAAATCCTTGATTGTGCTTGGTGGCAGTAAGTGGCGGCGACAAAAAATGCTGCCCTTATATGTCATAGCATACATGTACACTGTTGAATGGCAGAAAAGAGGATAAAAATTGAACTCCTCTGACATAGATTCAAGTATCAGTGCGGAAATTCAAGATCCAGTGGCAGATCCGGTTTTACAGGATTTCATTAGGCACCATATGATTCATGGAAACAGAGGTTCACTCTGTCTCAAAGATGGACACTGCAGTAAGAGCTTGAGTGAAACTCAATCGGATACAAATGGCTACCCACAATATCGACGACTATCTCCTTTAGCTGGAGGTTTTGAGACAACAGTTACCCTACCTGCCAACATAACAGTTCCTGTAGATAACCGATGAGTTGTACCACATAATAAACTGCTTTGTGAGATTTTTTATGCACATATCAATGTTGAATATTGCAACAGCATGAAATCAATAAAATACATTTGTAAATATTTAAATAAGGGTAGTGATCAAGCTATCTTCACAATTGAAAGTAATGCTCATGATGAAGTTAAGAGATACGATATGGGACGTTACATATCAACCAATGAAGCCATTTGGAGAATACTTAACTTTCACATACATATACATCATCCCCCAGTTATTCACCTATCAGTTCATCTAGAAAATAGACAGCGTATATACTTTACTGAAAGTACTGCAGCAGATAGAGTTGCAAATCCACCTTCAACCACTCTAACAACTTTCTTCACATTGTGTCAAACAGATTTTTTTGCACGTACACTTTTGTACTGAGAAGTTCCAGTTTATTATACCTGGGACACTAAAAGTAAGGTCTTCAAGCGACGGTTACAGGGTAAGCCAGTTCCAGGCTATCCGTGCGTTAAAAGAACAGAAGTTTTGGGGCAGGGTATACACCGTGCATCCAAATCAATTTGACTGCTTCTGTTTGAGACTGCTTCTACACAATGTTAGAGGTTCACAGAGCTTTAATGACCTAAAAACGATCAATGGTCAAGTTATGACTACATTCAGGGATGCATGTAGTGCACATGGACTACTTGAGGATGATAACCACTGGAATGCTACATTACAGGAAGCATCTATATCTGAATCTGCAGACAATTTGAGACATTTGTTTGCCATCATGTTGACATGTGCAGTGTCTCATCCAAAACGACTTTGGGATGCACACAAATAAGCTTTTAGTTAATATTTCCTTCTTAGGAAACACAATCAACAGCCTGAAGTTGATATAACATTTTAAGACGACATCTTCAATATGGCTTTAGTTCATATCGAAGATATGACTTATAAGATCAGTGGTAAACCACTGACAAAATTGGGTCTTACCTCACCTAATCGATCTAATACACATCCGGTCATTACTGCATGGACGCGTGAAATTAGTTATCAACCTCATGAGCAAGCATCAATTGTTCGAGATGGTATCGCACGACTAAATAATGAGCAAATTCATATTTTTCGTACTGTAGTTAATACTGAAGAAGAAGTGGCCTTATATTCCTTGATGCTCCTGGTGGTAGGACAACTCACTTCACATTTAACTTGCCATTATCTGACAAAAGATGCTGATCCAATTTGTCAAATAGAAAGAGGGTCAGATTCAGCCAAAGTCTTACAGAATTGTTCCTACATCGTATGGGATGAATGTACAATGGCACATAAACAAGCGGTCGAGGCTCTAGATAAAACATTGCGTGATCTCAAGAGACGTGATGCTGTTATGGGTGGCATAACACTATTATTATCAGGTGACTTCCGACAAATGCTTCCTATTGTTCCACGTAGAAGTCCCCCTGATGAGCTTAATGCTTGCATTAAATTGCCATATTTGTGGAAGTACATTAAAACTGTAACGTTCACTTCTGTGGATTCTATTCTCGATCGCGTCCAGGCTGTACAATACCCTACAGAATTTTTAGATTCATTAGAATTGCCTGGTATGCCAACACACAGCTGAAAGCTGGATGCCCAATTATGTTACTCCGGAATCTTCATGCTCCAAGGCTATGTAATGGAACGAGACTGTGTTAAATGCATGCAACCTCATGTGATAGAAGCTGTAATACTAACTGGTGTGGCAAGGGGAAAACTGACATTCCTTCCCAGAATACCCATTATTCCGTCGGATTCTGCAATAAAATTTAAAAGGCTTCAGTTCCCAGTTAAATTGTGATTTGCCATGACAATTAACAAGTTCCAAGGACAATCATTGGCAGTGGTGGGTCTAAACTTGACTTCACCTTGCTTTAGCCATGGGCAGTTTTATGTAGGATGTTCAAGAGCTTTGTACGAATAACTTTTACCACTATAAAGGAGACATCTGTTGGAACATACACAAGAACGCTAGGGCACAGCTCCATGTTAAATCCAATTTTAATTACTTAAATTACTTCCAGTGAAATGATTTTTTTCTGAATCTATTCATTTAACTTAAAAATTAAAATCAGGCTGTTATATTTCCCCGGGCAACGCCGGGACACGGGTCCTGCTAGTATATATATATAGTATAAATTTCTGAATATACTGAATGGGTGACCATTTGGAAATACCAGATGCTATATGTGCTCTCTGCTTATCTCGGCATTATTACCAGTCGTCTTGAACTACTTACCATTGGAATCATGCAGTGCCGACTCAGGGTGGTATTGTTGGCGATTGTGCAACCCTTGCAATTACAATTTCACGCGCGAGCAGTTCCTGGCAAGGCACTCATACGTCGTAATCGACGGGGAATCTATAATATATATATATATATATATATATATATATATATATATATATATATAATTATACATATATATATATATATACTTGATTTTTTATAATAATTGATGTTATTCTGACTTTCTGTAATGCAAACATTAATATATATATATATATATATATATATATATATATATATATATATATTTACTAACAAAAATTATGTTAAAATCTTTCGTTCATGCGTTTAATCTTTCGTATCAGCAATAGAGAGCTAGAGTTAAATAGATAGATAGATAGATAGATAGATAGATAGATAGATACATACATACATACATACATTAATAGATAGACAGCTAAGTACAGAGAGATGAGAATGAGATAGGCACAAGAGATAGAAAAAGCACAGGAAGGGGATAATTTCAGATTCTGTCTTTCTCCAATTTAAAATTTAACTAACTTTTCAAACTCACTTTTTCAAACTTACTTTTTCAAATTCAGTTTTTCAAACTCACTTTTTTCCTGATGCAACCAATCTAACCCGTGTTCAATGGATGACCCAATGGGTCAGACATTTTCTACTATTTCAAGTTGTTTACTTCTTAAACATTGTCTTTTCCAAATAAGCAAATGTATTAGTTTATTCGAGAACAGAATATGTTTTTCTTTCTAATCCGTACATTTCGTCTTTCGTCTTCTATCCTATCTGCACAGTTCAGACAGAACGTTTATGCTTAATTCGCAATTTCTTCTTTTGAAATCTGACTTTTCTGATGCACCTTTCAGTTCACCTAAATATGGTTATCAGTTTCAGTCGGACAACTTTGAGCTTTTTTAAAACATCTAGACTTACATACTGGATGTAGGCAACTCACACATGACATTTGATGAGAATAGGTCTTTGCTGATACGGATTGTCCTAAAAGAGGCTACACCCGTTGGTCACACGTTGTACTGTCGTCACGGTGTAGATCGAGTACTCTGGTACTCTAACGTAGAATATGAACAAAGAAAAATGCGTAAAGGCGTTATTATATCTCCTACTACTGAGAAGTCGGTGATAGGGTTAGGGTTAGGGTTAAGGTTAGGGTTAGGGTTAGAGTTTAGGGTTAGGGTTAGAGTTAGGGTTAGAGTTTAGGGTTAGGGTTAGAGTTTAGGGTAAGAGTTAGGGTTAGGGCTATAGTTTAGGGTTAGGGTTAGGGTTATAGTTAGGGTTATAGTTTAGGGTTAGGTTAGGGTTAGGGTTATATTTTAGGGTTAGGGTTATAGTTTAGGGTTAGGGTTACGTTAGGGTTATAGTTTAGGGTTAGGGTTAGAGTTTAGGGTAAGAGTTAGGGTTAGGGTTATAGTTTAGGGTAAGGTTAGGGTTAGGGTTATATTTTAGGGTTAGGGTTATAGTTTAGGGTTAGGGTTAGGTTAGGGCTATAGTTTAGGGTTAGGTTAGGGTTAGTGTTATATTTTAGGGTTAGGGTTATAGTTTAGGGTTAGTGTAAGGTTAGGGTTAAGGTTATAGTTTAGGGTTAGGTTAGGGCTAGGGTTATAGTTTAAGGTTAGGTTATAGTTTAGGGTTAGAGTTAGGTTAGGGTTAGGGTTATAGTTTAGGGTTAGGTTAGGGTTAGAGTTATATTTTAGGGTTAGGGTTAGGGTTAGGGTTCGCAGTCGGTGTTTTGGTGCATATTACAGGAACACCTCGTTCTACAATCTGTTGTTTGTGAACGTAATTTAGGCTTACGTGAATTTAAGTAACTCAGCAGATTCCATATCTGTCAAGTTGCAACATTTTTATTTTTTATTTTTAAACCTAGTTCACCACAAACAAGGCAAGTTTCCACTGTAAACGAAAGGGGATACTGAGATTTAGGGTGAAAGTTTAGGGGGTCATACTAAATTGAGAGCTGTGCAGCGAGATCTTTGTTGACATTAGGTTTAAAGTTCTGCATGTCGGTACATTCGATGAAACAGGGAGCAGGGAAGGAGGTCCAAAGTCCTGCAGCTTGAAGAAACACACCTATTAAAGTAAAAGGTTAACTGGCATCTGGGGACCTCCACAGTAAATGGATGGGATTTAACTGATTGTTGAGTTGGTCTAGTTTATTTATGTCAAGAGGGTATCAGGGCAGTAAGTTGATCGGAGCACATTCCATTGAAGTACTTGTAAAACAAGCACAATAATGCCACATTGTGGCGCCGAAACATGGGGTGTAGCATGGTAGATAGTGAGGGGCCTATTAGATTAGAGGCACTTTTTTGGACCTTGTCTAGGAGAGAGAGACTAGTGGATGAGGCACCAGCCCATATATGGCACAATCCATTGAAGTATTTGTAAAACACAAGGAAGCAACATTGCGGCGATGGGACAGGAACTGGAACTTGGTTGATAGTGAGGGACCTATTAAGTTGGCGACTCTTTTTTGAACCTCGTCTAAGAGAGAGAGAGACTAGTGGATGATGCGTCAGCGATGATGTGGCAACAATACTCCATGCATTGGTGGATGGTGGCTTTGTAGACATCTAGGATGATGTCAGGTGTGTTAAGTTTTCTATCACGGTAGAGGGAGATCACTTTCTTTGCAGCAGCTTTGGCAATGTCTTCTATGTATTTGTTCTAATTCATGTTACATGTGAATGTTAGACCGAAGATCTTGAACCTTGGCCTCTCATGTAGAGTTTTATTTTCCATGGTAATCGGTGGGTGAAGAGGTTTCTTGTAGTTGTTGAAAGAAAGGAGCTTTGTCGTAGCAGCATTAAATGTTACTATCCATTTGTGACCCACTTAATCTACAGACTGGAGGTCACTTTCTAAGGATTCAGCCATTACCTCGGATATATGCGCGTCCGTTTTACCCACATGACCCATATGATTCTAGCGTGGGGTACTAGCCTTAACTTGTGTGCTTTGAACATAATTGTTAACCTTTATTGGAATGGAACTGAAAATGGAAACGTCCAGGCCGGGATGCTCAACCAAAGAATTTTCACTTCGATTTACTGACTTTCAGCAATTATATTTTGTTTGTTTTACAGAAAGAGGATACCCAGCCAGAAAACGGCAAGTTATGTTTTAAAACATCTAACTTATGGTTTGCACTGAGTTTAACTAATATATATATATATATATATATATATATATATATATATATATATATATATATATATATATATATATATTGTTAAAAGTTTAAACATGTTTGCAATAGATGTTCAACCATGCTATGGCAAATACCAAATAGCACCCTACCTGAGAGTCCAACGTTCAAACTATTGGTCTAACATTAACAGGTAACATGAATTGAAACAAATACATAGAAGAAATTGTCAAAGCTGCTGCAAAGAAAGTTGGCTGTCTCTATCGTGCTAGAAAACTTCTCTACAAGGTCACCATCCGCCAATTCAAGGAGTATTGTTGCCACATCTGGGCTGGTGCACCATCTACCAGTTTCTCCCTCTTAGACAAGGTCCAAAAAAGAGTATCTGATCTGATAGATCCTTAACTATCCACTAAGCTGCATCATGTCACATCGCTGCAATGTTGAATTTGTGTGCTTGTTTTACAGGTACTTCAATGAAATGTGCTCCGATGAACTTGATGATCCGGTGCCTCCTCGACGCAAATACACTCAACCAACCCGACAATCAGCTAAATCACATCAATTCACTGTAGAGGTCCCCATATGCCAGAGAGCCTTCTACTTCAAAAGCTTGTTTCCTCGAGCTGTCGGCCCCGTGAACTCCCTCCCTGCTCCCTGTGTTTCCGACTGTACCTACATGCAGAAATTTAAAACTAATATGAATAAGCATATCGCTACACAGGCGCCAATTTAGGATTACCCCAAACACTTTTAACCTAATTCTCAGTAGTCCCTTACGTCTACAGTGGCAACTTGCCTTTTTGGGGGTGAACTAAGTTTTAAAACATAGTTTGGAAATAGATCATAATTTGATTGGAATGATATGAATACAAAAACTAAGACGTGAACTTTCTTATAATGTTTATAATATGGCATGAACTAAGGTTTTCAAACAAAATAAAACGCTAGCAAAATATCAGATATTCAATTCACACATTTGCCTATTTGAAATACAAACATCTTGAATCGGACGATTTCATCTGATGATTTAAAGCCAAACAAGCCACCCAATATGGCGTCTTAGAAAACGCGAAGAGGCAACACAATTCGTATTGTTGTTGCCTCTTATTTCGTCCTACAAAAGGAAAAAGCTGCAGTGTTTTCGCTACACGTTTCCGCTGTAGACGTGCTGTGTTTATCAGCGAGATTCGCCTGTGCTGTGGTCCTGTCTAGTTCCGGACTCAGTCATGTCGAATGCAATAAATGTTGAAAGAGAAATACAATAAGTAGAGCCGCCATTGATGTTCGGATTGCTTTCCACTCGGCCACGACGACTCGATAAACGACGAGTCGCGATAATGCCGCAGCATGAACAATTTCATTTCCTTATCGTCATGCAATATTCTTTCATTCATCTACCATTCAAATCCCTTTTTTCCCACACAAATTATTTTTTTAATTTCTTCTAGTAAATGTTTTGTTCTGTTTCGGAATTTTTGAGATGAGGATTGATAATTTATATTATTTGGATTATTCGGACTACTATTTTCACCTCGGATGTTATTCTCACAACGTTTCAGCCCATGTAACCTCCGACTGGCTAAGTGGTTAACGACACGCACTGACAACCTGGGTGTGCTAAGTTCGAATCCAGTTCGTTCCACACAAACACTTTCACTTAGGATGTTGCCAACCTTCACGTGGCCCCTCTTGTAAGTACGAAATAAATCGAATGGTAACCTCCGACCTTCTCCATGTGCATTTTTCTTTTCAAACTCAACAATCTGTACGTAATTTCGAACTGAACTGAACCCTTTATTTAATTCACGGGAGAAGTATGCTATTGTTCTGTCGAAGTTTATGTAATTCATAATTTTATGCTTCGTATCGACCATACTTAGGATTGAACCTTTAACTTCCAGAAGACAGTCACTTAGAACTGATCATAGCTAGCGCTTATATCCATTGCGCCACGTATATGGATGAAAATACAATTACGAATTATTTCAGACTTATACACGGTCATGGCTGACGGAACGAGACCAAGCTACCCTCGTGGATTAAATAAAGGGTTTCGTTCGAGATTCCGTACAGATTCCCGAGTTCGACAGAAAGATTCTCGAGTTCGACAATACTCGCCTACAAAAGGTTGGAGGCTACACCGGCCGAAACGTTGTGAGAATAGCATCGAAAATGAGAACAGTAGTGCGAATAATCTAATTAATACTCATTATCAATCTTAATCGCAAAAATTCTAAAACAAAGTATCGATAATTTGTATTATTTGGATTTTTCGGACTACTGTTCTCATCTTGGATGCTATTCTTACAACGTTTCGGCCGAAGTAATATCCGACCTTCTTTAGGTGCAGCTTGTCGAACTCGGGAATCTATACGGAATTTTAAACTGAACCTTTTTATTTAATTCACAGGGTAGATTGTTCTTGTCCCGTCAGCCATGAACATGTAATATATTTTTTATTTAATACTTTAGTTACTCTCTCCTGTACTAAAGATTGAATTCTTAACCCCCAGAAGATTGTACCCTAGAACTCGCTAGGAGCAAAGTGTAGTATCTGTTCTGATACTACGCTTCATCTTTTCTGTCCTTGTTTAATAAAGGATAAAACCTTGTAGACTGAGTAAATTTTTATTTGTATTTCCATCCAGAGAACCCTTTTCGGGAAAGCTTGGTTTACCATATTAACACCGACCTTGTGTCTAACCCTGCCATCGTAGGGAGGCAAGCAAATAAGTTGCGCCACGTATTTGAAATTTCGTATAGATTCCCGAAATCGACTTAAAAATTCCCGAGTTTACAGATATATCTAAATAAGGTCGGAGGTTACATCGGCCGAAGCGCTGTGAGCATAACATTATTCGTTCTTGTTTTAATGTTTATCTTTATTATTTCGAAAAAAAGGAAAAAAGGGATTTTCGCAATATTAGATCACTTGTCTTTCAGGTGGAAATGACGTTTGGATTCATCGTTAAACGGTGCATTGCTGAAGCACTGGGACGTTTTAGCAAAGCACCGTTTTACGGTGAATCCAATAGCATTTCCCCTTCTTGTTTTCATTTGGAGACGTTAAAGATTTCTTATAGACTATAGACGATTTTTTAAAAAATTAAATAGTTAGTCTATCTGGATGAAACCGCGGTACGACTCTGAAATATGTAAAGTATAGGGTTTAAAATATTTTTTGGTATGTATTTATATATATATATATATATATATATATATATATATATATATATGTATATATATGTCTTTATATATATATATATGTCTTTATATATATATATATATGTCTTTATATATATATATATATATATATATATATGTATATATATGTCTTTATATATATATATATGTCTTTATATATATATATATATATATATGTATATGTATGTCTTTATATATATATATATATACATGCCTTTATATATATATGTCTTTATATATATGTCTTTATATATATATATATATATATATATATATATATGTATATATGTCTTTATATATATATATATATGTATATATATATATATATATATGTATATATATATATATATATATATATATATATATAAAGACATATATTTATATATATGAGGTACTTATATCGATCTTGACCCAGTTTTCGCGAGTTTCTTGTCGGAAGCGTTCGGCTATCCTACGCAAACGCCCAAGAGATGACGAACTGATTTGTACCAGACGGCAATTTTGATACGGTGCTATTTCTCGTATGAGCAAGTGTATGGCCGTGCTGAAGGGATCTTATTAGTGCTGTGAAATTATCTGTATGTGTAGTTGAGTGTCCGCGGATGTCGATATATGCGCGCGTGTGTCTGCCACCTTGTTTCCGTTGTAGTTCCAAGCAAGCATTTCGTATTAAGCTCTCCGCGCGCCTAATACATAGAACAAAAGAGCAACTAATTGCGACCCGCCTTTGCGCAGGGTTAGGGTTAGGGTTAGGTCGGTCTCTGGGGATGAATGAGCAGTTCGACGCATTTTCCGCCAATTGACTTTCCTATCAGTGAATAAATTTGTACGCACGAACAGAACAGAATAAACAGTTAAAATAAAAGAAAGTCAGTTTTCACATCGCTCTGAAGTAACCTCTGTAACAACACTAGCGCACGATATACAGATTACAAAGCTTTATTCAGCTTATTATAATCGATACAAATATGGATAATTATTCATAGTTATCGATACAGTAGAAAGTTCTAAAAAGGGGAGATAACCGTCAGTAAAGGATGCCATTAATGATATTACTCATTACATTTAAATGAGTTAGTTGCTTCTTTGTTTTAACTTAAGGTTTCATCTCATTGGATAAATGTATATTTTTCACGAAAAAAACAAACAAAATAGAGCATTTTTTGCGTAGCATGATTTTGAAATGATTTAATTTTAAAAAAATGTCGCAACAATGACAGGATTCGAACTCTTTATAATCGATTCGACAGACCACAAGCGTATCTATTAAGACAATCAGGGTTTCTTGTTAGACAGTTCCACTCAAACGAAGTCCTTCATGAACTTAAAATCAGATACTTTATTCGAATAAAGGTGAACTGGATGCAGAACGGTTCATCATACATCTTTAAATGGGAGGAGCGAGTTTAAATCGAAGCTGATTTTTTTTCGTTCACTCATACACAACTAGCAGGGCTATCTGGCGTTGCCCGACGTACTGGATAAGGAATTAGGCTCTGTCTCATTCGCAAATTTGTGCTTAATAGACATAAACGAAAGACAGGAAGGAAAAGTTGAAAATTATCAGCAGCTGACTGTTTGACCTAGTGTCACTGTTCTTTTTCGAACATTTAACAGTAAGAATGAAAAAATATTTTTATGACCGCCGCGTACACTAATGTGTACCCTGCTGACACTGAGCGAATAAATATCACAATATTTTATTACCATAACTAGCTCGAGGTAATACTGAATCTGGGAATGTAAAGTTTATAAGTGTATTTTCGTAGTTTCCGAAATACGGTGTTCGTTTATTTAATAAGATGAGATAAGGTATTAAGGTACAAACAAGCAATTTATCGCAGATATATTTAAAACAGTAACTTGTGTTTATTTAATCGTATAGAATGAATCGTTCACTATGATGTGACTCCGTATTACAAAAGAGAAAGAGTTTATTTGCTGTTAAACGGTCAAATAGAAAATCGCCTTAATTTATTCTAATAGTGTTGAATAAGTTCATTAAGGACTAATAGGGAAGCCTTGCCATTTTAGCTAGCAACAAAGTGTAGTACCTGTTCTTATGCTACGCTTTAGCTGGTTTGTCTTTTGTGCGTGCAGGTGGCTCCTTTTGGACGGAGGACATTTTCATTGTTGTTCCCCTGTTTAGAAAGCTGTATTTCCCCACATTAAAAACGAGCTTGTGTCAAAATCTGCTCTTGTAGGGAGGCAAGCAAATAGGAACAAATGAGGAAGAGTGTGAAAATGACGTAGTGGTCGTCGATGCTACTAGTGGTCAACTCATGCCGGTTCAGTCTCAGTTTGTTTGTATTTTATTTTCTAGCTTTTGACGGTACCTCAATCTTTGAGTAATTTAATGTGTAAACACAAATACATATTCTGAACAATTCCCTAAACACAAGCTTCTAATTTATCCATGATTGGATTTTCTTTCTCTGAACACGTGACCTAACCCAACCAATCAGAGCCTCAAACATCGTCTAGTTCCCCTTGTTTATGTCACATTAAAAAACCTGAAATGGGTTGATATTCCGTAAGAGAGACACAACTAGACGAAATGAAGTTCGCCACATTCTGTAATGGCTTAAAGTTGTCGTTATATAAAACCAAATGTTCTCTATCGTCACTGATTACTTTATGTTCAAAACTAAAAACAAATGGGGTGTTGGCAACTGAAAAGCTTTCCAAATATATCTAGAAGAGAAACAACTTAAAAATGATCTCCCTGAAGCTGGAATTAGACAAACGGTTGACCTTTCGCTACAAATGTGTTTTTCATAGCTTTGCCAGTCTTTGTGTGATTTCATTTTGCAACTCAATGTTTGCCAAGAAGTTTTTAGTTTTACTTTTTCAATGTTTATCGAACGGATTTCGTAGCCATTTTGGGGTGGATTGGTCAACATCAATTGGTGAAACCCGTAATTAGGGTCGACAATTGATATGACCCCTCTCCCTCCCTTTGATTGATATAAAAACGGGTTCTTTATAAAAGGCCGGATGCGAAAAGGAAAGAGAGTTGTGGTTATTTGTATTTCGGCATATCAACTATTATGGATATAGTTGACGAAACACAATACCTATACGGGAAAATCACGTAGAAACACCTGTTCTCAATAGATCAAGATACACTGATTTTAAATAAATCACTGAAGTTTAGCGACGTTGTGACTGGTCAGTACCAGATGGGTGACAATTTAGGAATACAGGTGATGTATGAAGAAGGACGACAACACCTCGCTTCATTCAACTTTGGACCGCTTGTGAATTTAATATTCCCTAGAAACTTCCTCCTTGAAATTGGAAGGCGGCTTAACCCTACCCAGAATGAATACCGCACCAGGAGTTATTTATTTATATCTACGGTCCACGGGCCTAGCACCCACGGTATTATGGCAACAAGTCGGCTAACAGGACACTGGTGAAACTCCAGGTGCAATCACCCTCAGGTTCCATCGTGCTCTGATTGTCGCTTCATTTGCGTCTGTGGCACGCAATCAAGTATCAGGCTAGGAAGTGCAAATTCATAGTTTGAAAATAATTACGTCGCGTTAGCGCATGCGCAATTACCATTCCTTTGTATAGTGTCGACAAAACCTTCATATTCAATCTTAAGTCTTGCTGCGTTTGGTGTCGAAGGTAGATCTGCAATATTTCAGGTCAAACGAATAGCTTCGACCAACAAATAGGAATTCATGCAGACAAGACAATCCGTCGGCAAGATCTTCATGGGCTCGATGCAAAAGTGAGATTCTCTAAACTACTACAAGAACAGCAGCAGCAGCAAACACAATGCCCACTGTAAACGAGTCGTTGTATACAATTGTTGTTGTTTTCCTATAACGCCCGGGGACATCCTCGGGGAGTCAGGCAGATACTCCATCTGCCCTAACGTTTCTATGGGCATGATATAACCTGTGGTGGCAATGTCCCGTCCACATACAGCACTTAGTGTTCCTAAATGGTCACTCATTTAGTACTGATCAGGCTCAACGATTAGCTAAACGCAAACTCATTTCGTACCAATCGTTGGGGTCATTTTGTGGATTAATACATGTTTAACTGGTTATAGAAGACAATAGCCGATTCAATAATGCACGACGGTATCTATCAGACCCATCCTCTGCCATGCATTTCGAAACAAACACAATCTGAATGGTAGTTGCATTCTATGAAGATTATGGAATAGAAGAATCTCGTTCAAATGTTTATTTTTGTTCAAGTTGTCAAACATATTGCATTGTGTTCAACTTGGCAATATCAATGGATTAAAAACGTAATGAGAATCGCCGAATGCATTAACCATTTGGTTGGGGTTGGGGTTGGTGTTAGGGTTGGGGTTAGGGTTAATGTTTAGGGTAAGGTTTTAGGTTGGGGTTGGGGTAAGGGTTAGGGTTAGGGTTAGGGTTAGAGTTAGGGTTTAGGGTTAGGGTTAGGGTTAGGGTTTAGGGTTTAGGGTTAGGGTTTAGAGTTGGAGTTAGGGTTAGGGTTGGGGTTTAGGGTTAGGGTTAGGGTTGGGATTAGGGTTAATGTTTAGGGTTAGGGTTAGGGTTGGGTGTGGGTTAGGGTTAGGGTTAGGGTTGGAGTTTAGGGTTAGGGTTTGGTTGCTAGAAATATGGCTGTGTATTTGTTTCGTTCTAATCCCCTTCCCAGTAAATCAATCAATACAATAAATCGCATTATTGGTTTACGCCTTGAATTCGATACCTTTCTGACAAAAAACATTAGCACTCAGTAGTTGATCTGCCCTGTGTTCTATCTATTCTTATAGCAAAGCTGCGTTAACCAAAAGGCATTTTTCCAATATACATGCTAGAATATTCTTTACTCGTAGGGTTGAGTAATGTTTGAAAAAATTTTATTTTAATTATTTTAGCCGTAATTTGTAATTAACTAAACAAGTCACCTATCTAAAACTTAGCTATCTATGTGTTTCCTTCCATCCATCTCACACTTGGTTCATTCGACAACTCTTTAATATTTTGTAATGTCTGTGTGCAAGGGTGATTCTCTTTCTTATCAGTTGATTTACACAGTGTGTTCGTACAAACCTTAAACGCATATGTTAAATAGATAGCAACATATTATATTTCTCACTTTCTATATAACGATAAGTAAGGAGAGTAGAAAGTGACTAACTTGGGTTTATTTTCTGCGCTCTTGTTACTCCGCTTCCCTTATTTTGTCCATTAGTCCTCACATTCTATGAGCGATTTTTCTGACAAAGGAGGAAGAATTGCTGTTTCTTGGGTCGGAATATGTCCATCTAACACTTATTGTTGACTAGTTTTTTTATTTTGAAGCATTTTTTTTAGCTCTTTACATCAAGTGGCTTTATGCCTTGTCTGGAGCGATTTCTATTAAAAAAATATAGAATTAAAAGAAATAATTATTCGTAGTTATGCGAGAATAATATCTGAACAGTCTATTAAATTTCGAATGAAATCAAAGTGGACCAAATAATTGTAGTGATTATAAGCCAACGACTTATGAGTAGTTTAGCATTAATTTGAATTTATAGACCTCGCTTTGAATGTTCTCACCTTGATGATATAAATGAACAGATAGCAAAGCCACCTGTCATAAACGACTAGTCTGCTAGTTGGCATGCATACAATTCATATTTATCAAACGAAACAGTTTGCATCACTTCTGTGTCTCCTTGCTAAAATAAAAATCAATATATATATATATATATATATATATATATATATATATATGCAAACATTGTTAAAAATAAAAGTATTCGTCTATTTAACTATACCTTTTTTATTTTTTATTCATTTGCTTTTGACAACCGCGGATGATTCCCTGTGGAACATTTATTAATTTCTTTGATTTTGATACAAAAAAGACCACTAGAAAAATTGAAAAAAAAAAAATGTATAATTAAACAGACGAATTCTGTTTTTTTTAACAATGTTTGCATATATATATATATATATATATATATATATATATGAGAAAATGCTCCCTAAATACACAATATATAAATATATATATATATATATATATATATATATATATATATATATATATAATATATATATATATATATATAAATGGCTAATAAAAATATAAAAAACACATTAGATACTATCGAGATACTGTGAAGCTTTATATAGTAGATAGAGTATTTATATACGGATAATGATGTGATAAAATAGATACAATTTGCGTAGTTTACATGTTTATTAACTCATCAAGTGTTAAGCAAGGAATACAAATACAACATGACTTTTAAGCCATGGCTTTTCAAAGATAAGGGTCTCATCGTCAGAAGGTCTGACCAATAAGAATTGAATATTAATTTATTATTTGAGGTGAATATCTTAAAAATGAAAAAGTGAAGAATTTTGATAAATATTAATGGAAAATGTCCTGATTTAAGCTCTGAAACGGATCAAACATGATTTGAACTATAAGAAGAATGTTGTATCAAATTTAAATGATCGAAAATGCCTAAACAGTTCAAACAAAAATGCCGAACACTGTTCTATGTCATTCCCAAACCTTTAGTGCTCCAATAAATGGTAGTTTATGGCCACAGATAATCTCGGACATTTAGACATTTAGGCCCGAAGAATAGTTTAAAATTACTCAGAAAGGAATAAAACTATGTATAAATCTATGCCTCAAAAAGATACTCGGCTTCCTGCATGTGACTGCAAATTGTTCAGAGGTAATAGACTCTGGAAGTCGAAACTATTAATGGATGTGTAAATTTAATGCATGATTTCAAATAAGACGATTAAAGTGTTATCTTTGAAAAGCCATGGCTTAAAGATCATTTTGTATTTGTCTTCTTTTTTTGAACACTTGATTAGTTAATAAACTTGTAAACTGTAAATATGTTATTAATTTCATCACTTTATTATCTCTCTTCATATATATATATATATATATATATATATATATATATATATACTTCTTTGTAATATAGTAGGAAAAATCCCAGTATAGTGCTCGATTAATTAAGAATTAAACGTAAAAAAATAAAAAAATTAAGAGAGTAATATTTATTTATTTTGGTACAGAAAAATTAGTACAACATTCGTACCGTCGGTTTCAAACACGGAAGGACTTAGCCATCTGGTTCTCTTCAGCTTCTGTTGTCATCTGTTTCGGAAATGTGAAGTCACGTGTCACTCTCGTTTGGACGCGTTATTTGTTAGAGCGTTGTGTATGTTTGTTTAAATTTAAATTTAGTGTAAGGAAGGTTTGAAAAAAAAGGGGGGAGTGAAAAGTGACAGTTGAGATTTAAACCGGAGGAGGTTTAAAGAGATATAAAAAGATATAAAAATAAAAATAATAATAGTAAAATAAAAATTAAAAAAATAAAAATTTTAATTAAAAAGAAAATAATGAATTTATTTAATATGTAATATATATAATCTTAGACAATTTTGTCGAATCAACATCATTGAATGGATTTCGATCAAGATTGCATATATAATTTTTTCTCGTTGGAACTGCACTAATACTGCACTACCCTTTATATATATATATATATATATATATATATATACAGGATAAAACACAATATGTCATAAAATGCAATGTTGTGGAGACAAAATGCGGTGGCAGACAAAACGGAATAAATAAATTAAACACAAGTGAAAGAAAAACAAACAAGATATTGACCAGTTCCGTTCTGAAATTGTCCATATATTTGAACGAAACCAGTCAGTGTCATGTTTGATTTTTACTGTGTTTAATTTTGTTTAATTTTGTTTATTCCGTTTTGTCTGTCACTACGTTTTGTTGTCACACTTGCTGTTATGTAAGATTTTAAGAAAAAATAAATAGTAAGTCCCACTTCGATTTATTATTCTTGTTCCTTCCAGCTTACAACCTACCCGGCACTTTGCCGTCATCCTTCTTAAGCATGCTACTATATATATATATATATATATATATATATATATATATATATATATATATATATATATATAAGTATACATTTTTATTTATACAAACATGTTTGTATAAAATAAATAAATAAAAATGTATACTTATAAACAGCTCTACTTGTTATTGAGCACTTTTTATGAACACTTGAGTTTCTACGGATTTACATTTACAGAAACTAATACAATACATGTACGATATATATATATATATATATATATATATATATATATATATATATATATATATATATATATATATATGCATGCTACAATTAGAATCTTACGTATTAGAATCTTTATTCCAATCTTGATCGAAATCCATTAAATGATTTTGATTCGAGAACAAATGTCTAAAATTTTTTATCTGGAGCCTGAGTGACAGCGTGTCTCCCCATATTTACACTACTCTCAGCTCTTTCCATCAACATTGCAATTAACTTGGTGTTCTTGCCGTTTCCCATCGATGTCTCACTCGTAACAGCCCGCGGCTTTCTCTACAATAGTCCAGTACTCTCCGTACCTTTTCAGTTAAATTATAGACAATTCCATCCTTCCTCAGTCTCCACATCATCTCAGAAGTTCCGTGGCCTATGTCCTCCTGGTACCAATATTGATTAGTACCCCATTAATGCGTTAATTAATACTAGTTTGAGAATGGGATAGGTTATATTATTTTTCTGATATATTTACTAAGTTAATCTTAGCACCATTCAATTCAGCTTAATATAATCCATCTATATGACTAGGGGTATCGTCATTCTGCTGCTATTTAATTTAAATTTAGATTTGATTCACCAATGTAACCTGATTATGTGGTTTAGTTTCCGCACTCAAAGGTTTTTCTTAATATGTCAGTGATTTTCATCACTGCCCTAGTTTGTATGGTAGTAATTCTTTCTTTGATTGAATTTCTTCTATTCCTTTTCTAATTTTGGAACTGTTCATAATGCTCTTGCAATTATTGCTATCACAGTGGTGTTCACGTTCTATAGCCTA
>OY744529.1:46815561-46838061 GCA_963556195.1 Sepiola atlantica
ACTCCACATACTAGAAGCTTTACTCATTAAAACAAAAAAAACCTGCTATTAACAAGATTAATTTTAACACTAGTACTAATATACTAAAATGCTTATAATACCTAATAAATATAGTTTCATATTTAAATTTTCCCGCCATAATTAATTATAAATCTCACTCCAGGTCTTTACCTGTTTGTCATTATTCCACTGACGATGGACCCAGGCGGATCAGAAAGTACTCTGGACCAACATGTACATTACGGCAGTTTCATCAGCCAATTTTCTTCCGAGATTAAGATTTTAATCCGGAAAATTGAAGGGATCAATACTAAAATAACCAGACAAAAATTGTCGGTTATTTTTAATATATATATATATATATATATATATATATATATATATATATATATATATATATATATATATATATATGTATATATAAATATATGTACATATATATATATATATGTATATATAAATATATAAATAAAAGCAGGTGGCGCTGCTGAATAAATAACCCTTAGGCCTTGTAATACGGCGATGTATATTATTACTATATCAGACAGGTCTCAACAAACTATTAGTATGCATATGTATTTCTGTTTCATTTTACTTCAGTTGAAGTTCTCAGAAATCAACGGAGACCTCCCTAGGCTTGATCTCTATATTAGATACATAGATATTCAAATATTCCATTAAAGTTCTCCTTTACTTGTAAAGACGTTTAGAATATTAATTTTCTTTTCTCCAATTAAGCAGTTAACTATGTTATAGTACATGTCTCTTCTGGTCTTGTAGTCTTACCGGTTTCCAGAATAAGAATTCATCTAGTCTGGTGGAGTATCCAGCTTAGTGATGTTACTAGATGTAACATTACTTGGAGAAGGCGCACCAGTCCCCGTATAAGCCAGTGTTTATTAACTATATCGAGCTGATCTTATTTGGGCTTCGAATACTATGGTATTTGGAATAATATAGTTAAGTTTTTACTTGTAGGAGGAAGCATCCGCATGTCAGGTTGTCCTGACAAACCCTCGTACAGAGAGACCGAAGATACTCGAGGACAGTTTTTAGTAGACATTCAGGTTTTCTCACTTGGATTTTTATTGTATGTATGTTTGTGTGTCTGCGTGTGACATGTTAGAGACAGCAGTCAGACAAGAAGAGTTTTGTAAATGGCAGCGTGTACATGAAACTGTTTCGCACTGTTTAGAATGGAAGAGTGTTTAGGAATAGGGTAAATATTTTCAAATCTCAGTCCGAGTAATCAGAATCCAAAGAAAATGTCTGACTTATTCAGAAAAGCTGAATTGAAATTAATTCTTTTCAAAACTGACCTTTTTATTGTGCGAGCAAAAGACAAGTAAACAAACGAATTGCCAATTTTTTAGAAAAAGAAAACCAAACGAATGAAAGGAAAGAAATAAGCAACTAATAAACTTCGAAAATGATGTTAACATGAATATAGTTTTCTTTGCACGTAATCTTATTTATGTACATGCACTTTAGAAAAAAGATGGCGATCTACGAGTTCTGCGTTATCTGCTTTTTATACACACTTACTAACCCACGCACATGCACACCCACATATTTATTTCATTTATATCATTCATATATATATATATATATATATATATATATATATATATATATATATATATATATATATATAAGCTATCTTTCACAGTTTGTCCCTTCTTCTCTCTTTCTCTCTCTCTATCTCTCTCTCTCTCTCTCTCTCTCTCTCTCTCTCTCTGCATATACATATATATATATCGTGTACCCTACCCCATATATATATATATAATTGCCTAAGATATACGATAATTCATGAAAATGAAATGCCGTGGTAGACAAAATCTGTGAAAAATGACGAACGGAAAACTGGTTTTTCTGAAGACGTTCGCCAACACGAACGAAACCGGTCAAATCTCTTTTTCTTGTTTTTCACCTGCACTTTAACCTGTTTTCCGTTTGCCATTTTTCACACACACACACACACACACACACACATATATATATATATATATATATATATATATATATATATATATATATATATATATATATATACATATTGTACACCGATATATATCACTTATCGACAATAATAAAATTAGACTAATTATGTACTACAAAAAAAAAACCTTAGACCCCAATAATATGTACAATAACACACAACTCCTGTCCAAACACGAAAATATTAGAAACTACCAATGTTATATATAAGTTTAAATAGCCTTTGGAGGATACAACACCTATTAATATTATTATTATTATTATTATTATTATTATTATTATTATTATTATTATTATTATTATTATTATTATTACTATTACTATTACTATTACTATTATTATTATTATTATTATTACTATTACTATTACTATTACTATTATTATTATTATTATTATTATTATTATTATAATGTTGTTGTTGTTGTTGTTGTTGTTGTTGTTGTATAATATTATAATAATAATAATAATAATAATAATAATAATAATAATAATAATAATAATAATAATAATAATATCATCATCAGCTACATTGGTTTTACTACAGCTACCGTGTCTCGGCGTCTTACCATGCACCAAGTAAACTGTAACTCAATTTACCAGGATTCTAAAAAATAACTGCACCCTCTTCTGATTTAAGACAAATTTTAGTGAATAACACGAAAATAATACATTCGTAAACTAATTTTTTTTTTAAATTAAAAAATACTCGAAGCTATTTTTATTTAAATCCGGCAACTTACAATAAATAATATAACGTATGTAATCAGTAACACTATTTTTCAATGCTTAACATAATATGATTCATCTTGTCTCACTAATTTCGGCGTCTCGAAATTTAATTCTAAACGTTTCTTCTGGAACGACATCAGTTCGTTCTTTCGACGTCCATCTGACTTTACATGGGCGTTTGCGTTTGCTTTTTGAAATTCTCTGCTTTTCTCCAGCATTATGTTCATTTGTGTTTGTCACCTGAAGATGATTCGACGAACAATCAGAAGTGCTAGCAATACGTATGCAATATTGATTTTGACACAAAATAAATTATTAGAAAAATTGAAAAAAATTATATCAAGCAAAAGAATTCTCTTATGTTTAACAATGTTTGTTTATTAATATATTAATATATATATATATATATATATATATATATACATATACATATATATATATAGTCATCCACATACAGACTGTTTCGCAGCTCATCAGTGCGGCTAGACCAGTTAGTGCCTCAAGCTGGGATCGAAACGCAACCGTCGAGCTGACAGTCGACGATGTTAACCCCTACGCCATCATGCGACACTGACTGAATGTTAGTTTTATCTCAATGTAAACATTGCAAATGCCGGAGCTCGAATTAGTGTTTACCTAATAAGCATTGCCTTTTTTACGCTAATGGCAGTTGACGATACCCTTACAAACATAAGCTCTACCCGGGGGGGGGGAGCTTTATATAGTCATCCACGTACAGACTTTTTCGCTGTTTCACAGCTCATCAGTGCGGCTAGACCAGTTATAGCCTCAAGCCGGGATCGAAACGCAACCGTCGAGCTGACAGTCGGCGATATATATATATATATATATATATATATATATATATAAAATTGATTATAATTTTTTTCGTATATATATAGTTATATATACATATATATATATATATATATATATATATATATATATGGTATGTAAAATTCCAATGACCAAGTTTGTTTTTTTTCTTACCGAAATTCAAAATTCAGTGTAACTTAACGACCATTACGCGCACAAACAAACAATCGTGAATCAACATGTAATTCTCAGGAAGTTTAATTCATGCAGCTCTTCAGAAGACCAAGGATCGCTCTCGGAAGAAGCCATCGAACAAAAATACACAAAAACTTGTACTTATATCTTACATTGAACCTAGCTCGTCAGTACATATATTAGTATTTTATTTAGAAACTATACATAACAATGTCTATCTGGTGTACCGAACATTATTTAGGGATGTATGATAGATCCGTATCTAATATATATAATTAAGTCAGTCGGATTTTAAAATATTGTATTTAAATAGCATTTAAGCTGACAAGCACATTTTCATGTGTTATCTTTTCACCATGTTATTTCCAATCTAATAACGTACGTAGCTACTATTTATTTTTAAAAAGTTATAAAGTCCGACCCGAACATCTGGTTATATGGCAACGTCTTAAATAAATACCTACACATAAAAATAAGCTTATGTCACTAATAAAACAACTTTTACCATTACTTACTTAATTTCCGCTATCAAATTACAAATGATATGTCTTCAGATTGCATAGTATACTATTATGTCTATTAAATATCATTTTCTCTTTCATCTCATTTAAATATTAATAAAATTTGTTCGTATGTTCCCTTCTTGAAATGGAAACATTTAAATTTACTCAAAGAGGAGCTTACACTCTTAAACCAAGTACTTCTTCTTCTTTGCGTGTCTTTGAAGTGTCATGTGGTTGTATGCCAGTTTTCCACATTTTTATGCAGTCCTTTGCAATAGTGTTTTGTACTCTGCCAAACCTTCCAAGCTACACTGCTTGGACAGTAGGGGGCAGACCAGGCAATGTTGCATCGTTTGGTCCTCCTCTCAAGATTCATTGATGGTTGGGTCAATTTTGTAACCCCATCTATTCATAGCAACCGTTGATCGCCCCATTCCCGTTCTCAGGCGGTTTAGTGTTTTCCACTGGAACCAGGGTGCCTCTGAACCGGGAGGGAGTTCTTCGAAATCAGGAATCCCCATGTCGTTATGAGGTGGTCTATCTTCTAGCCGTCTGGTCTACAGCTGTAATCTGGTCTCTTCCTGTGATATTGTTAGGGCTTCGACATGGCTTAGGAAACTTCTTGACTTCAGTCGTTGGACCGTTGGTATTTCATTACACCAACTATAAACGCTACGGAAGCTTATTGTGGTAATAATCGATAATTAACAGATATCAATTAATTATGCTTCTTTCACCAAGTGCTTACATTTAAATAAAAAAACTGATTACTTCATAGAATTCATTCATTACTTCGTAGAATTCGTTGATATTACACATTAGATAGTCTAATACTTTTGAACATTTTCAATATTATTATATCTCGTGATCTGCATACATTTTCAACTATTCATCCCTTTCTCTAAAAATGATTACATATAAAACGAAGTCGAAAAGAAATCAAGCGGATGGCAAACATGTCAGTTCACAGTTAAGTTTAATTCAAATTACTGAAGTTGGTACAGTGTTATGGCGGTTAACGGGCGATTTCTTAGTCAAACGAAATTGATGGTAATGAAACACCATGCCAGATAGTATATTCAATATCTAAACAAGAATTTGACTTGATTAGATATCAGATTGATTTAAGTTCTTTTTAAAAATATCATGAACTCTTCTAATTCTTTAACACGACACTGCAAATCCATACATTTGCCTTTCATCTCTCTATTAATAAAGTAAAGACGATGTTTCTCTTGTAAATTCAATCACTATAAAACTATAAACACAGGTGCTATATAGAATTCTAATATGGTCACGCTTTAGGCCAACAATTGATGCGTGTTTCCGGAACTTATCAATAAGTTTCATTTATTACATAACTTTCTATATTAATTCCGACCTAACTTACTCTCACAAAAATACATACTTAGAGAAAGTAGGAGTAACTTTTACTGACACATGAAAAACGACTTTACTCCTCCATCTTTCATTGGATATATTTTCTACCTCAGTCCGTCATTGTTTCATTGTTTATTCTGTGACATTGAATGATACATTGTATGATACTTTTCCATTACAACGTCACTGAGTAAATACGGATCTCTCCCTTTATTATTTTATGGCGCTTTTATTGGTTGGCTGCAATCTTTTTCTGAAATATTAGAATGTAATTGCCGAACACTAAAACAAATTGAAATCCAAACATGGTGTTTTTAATTCGTCCATCAGTAAAACTTGTTCACTTACAAAAATAATTCCAACTACAAAATATATATATATGATTACTTTTATTTACACAGACATGTACAAAATCTGCGACACTGGCATGTCGATATGTTATCGATCAACAGCTATTGTAAACTGAGATCCCATCAGGCAGAGTTAGAATCCGATCTTAACCTTAGATCATATGATGAGATCTCATTTTATAATAACTGTTGATCGATAACATCGACATGCCAGTGTCTCAGATTTTGTACATGTCTGTGTAAATAAAAATAATCATATATAAAAGCTCTATTTGATATTAAGCACTTTTTATAAACCCGGTTGAAATTCTCTGGATTACTACCCTTGGGATGTTTTACCTGGATTATATATATATATATATATATATATATATATATATATATAATGCAACATTCTTTATGTAAGACAACAAAATGTATTAATATAGAGATAAATTACTATTTCTTCCCCTGTGTGTCTAAAACACAACTTCCATGAACAGAATTTCTTTCCAAGAACCTTTCATCTTAAAAATATAATACCATAGTAATGTGTCTACGATGACTAGCAGATGATCGTCTTCAAGTGCAATGTCAACATATATTGGGTTGGCCAAAAAGTTCGTTCGGTTTTTGAACGTCATCTTTTCAGCCTACTAAATATCGTTTTATATCCATATTGTTCAAATCCTGTATTTAATGTAGCGAGTATGTTGACGTCAGAGGAGTTCTTACATTTTTGCTTGTATTTCAGGCTATTAAATGGAAAATCAAACAGAGAACTACCGAATCTGATGCTTTTTTACTACAAAAAAAAAACGAAGAAAAAAACTAAAGAAACCTGCATAAAAATTTGTCATGTGTATGGGGAGAATGCTGTTACAAAACAAGTGTTCCAGAAATGGTTTGCTCGATTCTGAAATGGATCATTTTTCAGTAAGAGATACTCCTCGCTCTGGCCGACTAAAGATGATCGACAGTGACCAAGTGAAAGCCGTAGTTGAACACGGTTGCCGTTTGACAACCAGACCAATCTCAGACATTCTCAAGATTTCCAAATCTAGTGCCGAAAATAAATTGCATAAATTTGGTTATGTTTTTAAACTTAATGTTTTGTTTAGGGTTAGGCTTAGGCTTCTCCATAAACTATAAACTGACAGAGGCAAATAAATGAACGGACATTTTGGACAACCAAATACTTGTCGAGCCGTTATCTTCAGTAATCATATTCTGACAATCGCACCAATCGTTTTGTTCATAATCCAACTGACATTGACCGTTGTCCTCAAGTAATCTTTGGCCTTGCTAAGTGGTGACCCATTAGTATAAAATAAGTAATGACATGTTTCAGAATTTTTGAGATGAGGGTTGATAATTTGTTGAATGACTGGGAAGAAGTCCTCAGTAATCCGCAATTCTTCGTATCACCCGCACTGAGGATTGAACCTTCAACCTTCAGATGACTGTCACTTAGAACTGAATTAGACTTAGTACTATATTAACTGCGGATTACTGAAGACTTTTTTCCCCAGTCATGACCGATGGAACGAGAGCATGCTACCCCCGTGGGTTTAATGAAGGGTTCCGTTCAAAATTCTGTCTAGATTCCCGAGTTCAAGGTACACCTTAAGAAGGTCGGAGGTTAAATCGGCCGAAACGTTGTGATAAATACACTCAAGATGAGAACAGTAGTCCGAATATAACAAATTCTACAAGTGATGACATATTTAGAATCACCGAAAAAATGTACTTAAAAACACGTCTAATAGATCAGACAATAAATGATATGTTCACCAGTGATGTGATCATCTTTTGCTGAAGCGTTTGACACTTTATTATTATTTCCGTGAAGATATTAGTTTAGATAATTCATATTATCGGATAGAAAACACACGAGGGATGCACCGTATCATAAACATCGATGGAGAGACATTAAATCCGAAGACTACTGATAAAAAAATATTGTAGAACATTGAGTACAAAAAATATAGTCTGGCCTAAATAAAAATACGTTTTAGTATAGTCTCTTAAGTATGTGGTTTCACATCTTTAAACGCCACGAAAGGAAGTTGGCAACCAATTTGGGTTTTAGTGTTGTCGGGGCGACATACGCAACGTTTTGTCATGCTCGCGGCGGGTGTCTATTTCATCCGGTTATTGTCCGACGTTTTCCGACTAAAACGGGTCAATAAATGCGTTGTAATAGATAATATAGATTCAGAACAAGGAAAAGAAGGGACAATGGCGGACTGAGTTATTTCAGCAGATATGGTATGTATTTAAAAAAAACGCGGGAAAAATAAACGAACAAATAAATACTCGAATTCGACAACAAGTTGGGGTATTTAACACCAACTACCAAGAAAAAAAAACTGTAATCTGACACAAGGTTAGTTGATACTAGGGTTTTTAACCAGGGTTTCCTGGAACCCTAAGTTTCTGCGTGATGGATTTAAGGTTAGAGTTAAGGTTAGGGTTAGGGTTATCTAAGGTTTCTATAAATGAAATAACCTAATTTTGCTTTGAATATATCTATATTTTCCAACATTGCCAGAAGGATGGGGAGAGGGGATATATATATATATATATATATATATATATATATATATATATATATATATATATATATAAGGATAAAAAGGAATTAGAAAAGCGACGGAGGCAGATCTTTTTCAATTCAATTGCTCAATGCAAGGTATATTCTGCAAAAAAGCAATTTATTTAATTAAATTTTTCCTTAAGCCAGGTTTTTCAAAGATCAAAATCTTAACATCAGAGGAAATTGCTGGGATAGATAAGTTGGTGAAAAGCCAAGATTTAAAATCTGAAAAAGTGAAACAAAGATTGTGGGATAAAACAAGGCAAAAGCTGTCCGAATGAAAGCAAGTGTCTGATTGTAAAAAAATTCGGTGTCAAAAAGTCCAGCGGAGAAAGTGGTCTGTAGGTAGGCCGTTAGAAGGCACGAGAAATAAATTATATATATATATATATATATATATATATATATATATATATATATATATATATATATATATATGTATATATATATATATACAAATAAATACACATTGGTATTCATTATAGAGTGAACGATACTATTAAAGTGAAATAATATTAAATTCTTAGCACTTCCTCATCTATCAAAAGATTAAAAGTTTGGAAACTATTCGCATTAAATAATTTTATTAAATAGAAATGAACACAGCATTACTGTTATAAATTAAATAAGAGTGTGGTTTAATAATGTAATTGAATTATCTAACAATACAGTGACGAATGAATTTAACTTTAAACATCTCATTTAAAAAAAACTTCAAAAACTAATACTTTAGTTTGCAAACAAAAAAGACAAAATAGTTTTTTCAAATACGAAATAAAAATAAAACTGAACAGATTCCCGGGCAGTGCAATGTAGATACAGTTGGTTAATCATACACTTTATTTATCGTAAAAAATAAGACACATATTACATAAATATAAAGACACATATTGCATATATGTTGACACATATTACATAAATATTAATACATTGTTATGGAGTGGTGTTGGGCTATCCTATTTTGGGAATAGATGGACTCTTCCAGACAGTATATATATAGATTTACGACGAAGTGTCGTGGCAGTCATGACAACAATATAGGACGAAAACGTTCTGTAATATACAATTCTGTACTTCTGTAAATAGACCATTGTAAATATGCTACTGTGTTACCTTAATTATTATCGGCTATTCAAAGTCACAACACTGGCGACGAAGATTCAAACCTATGTTCCGAAACACTGGCAACGATGGTGTTCGGACTTATTCGAACCTACATAATTTTAACATGTGTCGCACAACACTGGCAACAAAGAATGCGGACTCATCTAGCACACAACACTGGCAACAAAGAATGCGGACTCATCTAGCACACAACACTGGCAACAAAGAATGCGGATTCATCTAGCACACAACACTGGCAACGAAGAATGCGGACTCATCTAGCACACAACACTGGCAACAAAGAATGCGGACTCATCTAGCACACAACACTGGCAACAAAGAATGCGGACTCATCTAGCACACAACACTGGCAACAAAGAATGCGGATTCATCTAGCACACAACACTGGCAACGAAGAATGCGGACTCATCTAGCACACAACACTGGCAACAAAGAATGCGGACTCATCTAGCACACAACACTGGCAACAAAGAATGTGGACTCATCTAGCACACAACACTGGCAACAAAGAATGCGGATTCATCTAGCACACAACACTGGCAACGAAGAATGCGGACTCATCTAGCACACAACACTGGCAACAAAGAATGCGGACTCATCTAGCACACAACACTGGCAACAAAGAATGCGGACTCATCTAGCACACAACACTGGCAACAAAGAATGCGGACTCATCTAGCACACAACACTGGCAACAAAGAATGCGGACTCATCTAGCACACAACACTGGCAACAAAGAATGCGGATTCATCTAGCACACAACACTGGCAACGAAGAATGCGGACTCATCTAGCACACAACACTGGCAACAAAGAATGCGGACTCATCTAGCACACAACACTGGCAACGAAAATTCGGATTTATGTCGGATTCAACATAATCATTATTACAAAAACAAACTTGTGATGTTATCTGAATAATTGTTTATTATCACAATAAAGCGAGAAGATGAAATCAAATTGTATTTTTAGCAAGCAAAATGTGTCAAATCTGACAAAAAAAAACACTCCAGCGTCGGGAAGTAGGATTGAAGAAAAATGTTGTCGGTTCTGAGTAGGACGAAACAGTTGTCAAATCAACGTTTGGAAATTTCAGTCGTTCGATCGCGACGCAAAAAAAGCAACAAAAAGATATGTCGATTTTTTGTAAACCTGAAAACAAGTTTTCTTTCTCTTCTTTAAGAATTTATCTCCCAGTATAAAAAAGCTATGATCGTGAACAATATATAGCTCATTAAGTAAAACTAATTCGAGCTCCCGGCACTTGACAATGTTTATATTGAGAAATCACTTACATCCAGTCAGTGTCGGATAGAGGCGCCGACTGTCAGCTCATCGGTTTAGTTTCAATCCCAGCTTGAGGCACTAGCTTGTCTAGCCGCACTGAAGAGTTGTGAAACAGCGAAACAGTATGTATATGGATGACAATATATATATATATAGTTTCGTAAATATTAGTTATTCTCGAGTATGAGAATCCTATTGGGGGTAGAATCTTTTCTGTTTTTCTTTTTCCTGAAGGGTTTACTTATTTCCTGATGACATAAAAGATAAAAATGTAGTATCAGAACAGATACAACATTTCGTGTCGTGATCCCAATCTGTGATTGTGTCATTTGGAAACCACAGCGGAACGTTGTTGTAAATACAACACACAAGAATTCACAATTGATATCTATATTTTAACCCTGGGCGGGGAAAACCTCTCCTGAACCGTAGTACCAAATCAGCCTTGACTGCCCTCCCACAGTCCTGGGGCTGCCTTACGGAGGTGCCTTACGGGAACTCTATACGCTTACTCTTGCTGAATTCTAGCTTGCGAAAGAGGTTTTTGAAGCGCCCATCTCTCGCTCGTGACGTGACAATCATGACAGACTTGCTCTCACTCGTCTCCCAATATACAACAGTTATTAAATGCACTGAAGTTGATTCATGCTGATTGATCAAAGTAGGAAAAAGTTTTTTTCGAAATCCGCTGGAATCTCTGTATGCCAAAGGGAGATTATTGAGTGACTGAGTCTATCAGCCGAAAGGATAGTCTCTCATAACGGATATGCGTATATATTTTTTACGATATATATATATATATATATATATAACGATCCATATTTTTGGTTGTTCTCAGATTTTAAATGCCTAAACAGAATGATGAATTCGCTTATAGCAAACACAGACTAATATTACACGGTTCAGTTTACGTAAACTCGAATCGCGATGTTTCATTAATTTGATATAGTTTCTTGAGGGTTTACTGCAAAAAGAATAGATGTATCGAAAAGAAAAAGTATTACTGCCTGTTATCATATTCCCTTTTGTTTATCGATATAATAAAACCCTGAGGCAATTTCATGTCCGTGCGTACGTTATCACTTTCCACCGGTTGTTTTAAAATATGGGATCGCCCGATTGCTGAAAATGCAAAGCAATTTTTTTGTAAATCTATCTGATGTCGCTTTGTGTGAAATGTGGAACTTGAACTACAATTAAACTTTCTAGGTCTTCCATTCAAAGTGTAGTATATGTTCTGTCAAAACATAGTACACGAATATTGTGCAGTGTACGTTCGCGCCGAATGTCCATAGAATCGAAATATGTGCGATTTTGTCGTTTTGCAGCCAAAATGGCGGACAATGAACTGTCTGCTAATTTCTAAATTCACATATGAGTAAACAAACCCAAATAATTTTTCATGACTAATTTAAAATTCAGAAATTAGCAGACAGTTCGTTGCCCACCATGTTGGCTGCGAAACGAATATACGTCCCAGGATTAGTACAATGAATTCCTCGAACAGACCAGTTTTGCATGACTTTTATTAAAATCAATATGTAATGACACTAAACCTTATGTCTAGAATCCTTATTGCAATTTTGATTAAAATCCATGCATGATTTTTACTCTAGAAAATGTCTAAAATGTAAGATTTAATCTTGAAAGGTCTAAAAAATCAAAAAAATCAGAGAAGCTTGTATAAATTGTTCCTAAGATTTATGGGTGCAAATTTGATATATTGAATATTTATTAATTGATGTCTACATTATAAGTCTTACGTTGTAGCTCAATAATATACGACTGCAGCTCTTAATTAAACATCACTGAAAATACTTAAAATAAACTGAAATTTGGAGAATATTTTTTAATTAATATCTAAAGTCGACTGTTAAAATTTCAACAACAAAAATCGGAACTATTCTTGCATATACTAAGGAGTTCCACCCACTTTTAACCCCTTAGCATTTTTTTTTTTTTAACATAGCATTTTTTTTTTTTTTAACTTAGCATTTTTTTTTTTTAACTTAGCATTTTTTTTTTTTAACATAGCATTAAACTAAAGTAAACAAAATATAGCCCACATTTTGGCCGCATTACGCCTAGCAGCTCTGTTTCAAAATTCATAATAATCGGTGAATTAGTTTAGGAGTTTATGCTGTAAATACGAATATATAAACATATAAACATATATAATTTCATAAAGATAGAGATAACCTGATAATTTTGGTTGGTTTCCACACTCGATCAGTGTAAATAGTTTGGGTATACAGCAGTGCGCGTGAACTTTCTCTGCCAACTGCTGGTGCGTTTGTATGTTTACTTATGAACAAAAACAAAAGTGTGATTTAGTATGAAGTATATCTCAGCTGTAATATTTATTGGCTCTAATATATATGGTTAAAAATTACTATTCACGTTTCAACCCACATTCTGTGTGATCGTAAAGAATTAAGATATAGATGGATATAAGTGGATATATCAGGACCGGCGGCACAGTTATAAAAGTGGAGGGGGCTCTCCTAAAAATTGTGTGTGGGGGGGGGGGCGGTTAAACACATGCATATATAACTTCATTATTGATGACCGTAAAGTGGGGGGGCCAAGTAAAAAAGTGGGGGCTTGGGCCCCCCCTGCCCCCCGGTGCCGCCATCCATGTATATATATATATATATATATATATATATATATATATTGTTTCATGTATCCACATGTAATGTTATAAGGGGATATAATTTGTTTATGTATCAATTTTCAGTACTCGATACGTGAGTAGAGCAAGGTAGTGAGTTATGAAAATATATTTATGGCTATTAAGCTACACAGAGGCTTCCGTGTTTAATTCCCGGGGGGAATCGTAAGGCTAAAATGTTAGCCTGCCGATTCCCTTCGGCGAAGAAACGCGGAAGCCTCTGTGTAGCTTAATTGCCATAAATATATTTTCATAATTTACTATATATATATATATATATATAGAGAGAGAGAGAGAGAGAGAGAGAGAGAGAAAGAGAGAGAGAGAGAGAGTGAGAGAAAGAGAGAAAGAGAAAGAAAAAGAAAGAGTGTGTAAGAGAGACGTAAAGAGGGTGATTTTCACTGTATATAATTTGAAATCTTATGTTTCAAGCAATATTGATGAGTCTGGAGCAGGATTTAAGCGACATTAATGATGATGAAACTTCCGCTAAAACGATTGTTATCCTTTCCATCGAATCGCAGCACACACACATACACACATAATGCTTTCACACACATACATTGCCTACTGAAATACACACACATACGTATGTACGCGGGCACACAATGGCACGCGCGTGCGCATCAGAGTAAATTTAATAATTTCCGGAATCCAACTTCCGGCTGGTTGCTTGTCTGCATCTAACAAGAGTCATAACTCTAAGTCGACTAATGTCTCAACGAAATAAATGATAGAAAAATAAATGAATAAATGAGGATTTTAAATAACATTTTAATATTTTCGCTGAACAATTTTCAGCACACACTTTTAGCGCAGTTGCCGTTTACATTTACTGTTTCGTCTATAATCCGAAAGCTGATTAAACAAGTAAATCATGAGTTGTCGTCCCCTGCGCTCACACTTTCTTGAATAATATAAATAATCATTAATTAGAACTTTTGTTGGATTTATGAAAAACTAATGGGTGTACTTTGTTATATTTGAGAAAAAGCTTATTTGATATAAATTTTTAATCTTCTAATGGGATGAACCGGATTTTTTCTGCAGTCAACGGTACTCGTTTCAAATAAATAACCAATAATCCTCACTTTGTTGTACATTCTGCGCATAAATGAATGGAGTAAACTTTAGATATTTGCAAAAAAATGCCAATCCTACTTTTTGAGGTATTTAATCTCTATTTAACCAGAGTGTTATCCATTGGGGATATTTTTTTATGAAGTTTAAGGGCGCTACTGTCGCGGTAATTTGTAAACTCGTTCCCTTCACGCAGTGGGAAATTCAAAATCAATTTGTCTTTTATTGGACCGACAACTTAAACTGGCCGACGTTGCCGTACTATCGCTTCTATTTAACATGCTTTTCAAACGCTAACCCTAACCCTATCCTAACCCTAACATTAACATTTCTATTTAACATGCTTTTCAAACCCTAACCCTAACCCTTCTATTTAACATGCTTTACAAACCCTAACCCTAACCCTTACTCTAACTCTAACTCTAACCCTAAACCTTTGTATTTAGCATGGTTTTCAAACCCTAACCCTAACACTAACCTTTCTATGAAACATGGTTTTCAAACCCTAACCCTAACCCTAACCGAACCCTAACTCTAACGCTAACCCTTGTATTTAACATGCTTTTCAAACCCTAACCCTAACCCTTACTCTAACTCTAACTCTAACTCTAACTCTAAACCTTTGTATTTAGCATGGTTTTCAAACCCTAACACTAACACTAACCCTAACCTTTCTATTAAACATAGTTTTCAAACCCTAACCCTAACCCTAACCTAACCCTAACTCTAACGCTAACCCTTGTATTTAACATGCTTTACAAACCCTAACCCTAACCCTTACTCTAACTCTAACTCTAACTCTAACCCTAAAACTTTGTATTTAGCATGGTTTTCAAACCCTAACCCTAACACTAACCCTAACCTTTCTATTTAACATGGTTTTCAAACCCTAACCCTAACCCTAACCTAACCCTAACTCTAACGCTAACCCTTGTATTTAACATCCTCCTCAACCCCTAACCCTAACCCCAACCCTTCTATTTAACATGCTTTTCAAACCCTTACCCTAACCCTAACCCGTACTTTAACCCTAACCATAATCGGCTTTCTAAGTGGCATTACGCTTTGATAAAGCCACCTGAGTCCCAGACGATAGTCAAAGAAGAAAATGGCATCGTATTATTCTCACCAAGTGGCGCATCATCACGTTGAGACTATGTAAGTAACATTACATAATCATTCATTTATTCATACACTCGTGTTGTCTCTCTCACAACTAGTGCATCTTGAATTGTAATGCAACTTTGCATTTATTATTCAGGAATGATTTTTAGTTGTATATTTTCGATGTCTTTATTACACCTTTTGTATTCGGTCGATGTTGCTAATGTCGCCGACAGATTTCAAACAAAAAAAGACGTTATTCTTAACGAATTTTCTTTTCATCTTTCCGGTACATTTGTTGTATTAATCAAGGCAACGATTATACGACACAAACGATGGTTGCCGCGTTTCCAGTCGATGATGTGTTCACACCACGTTGCAGGTTATTTAATACAAAGTATCACAACTGTACACATCCCACGAGAGAAACAGGAAGTTCAGAGAAAATAAGGCTGAATCAGTTTTCTTCATGAATGATTGCATAACGTCGTTAAAAATCGCGCGAAAAAGTTATTGAATAAATTTTGGGAAGATCAGAAGATTAAGAGGAATGCAGGATTAATGGATAAACGGATTGATACCGAGACACTGTGTCCTTTCAAAATCCCTCATGCCTCCCGAAATTGACCGAAACTACACCTGATGACCCCTGCACAAGCACATGTATATGACCACTTTTAATTAGTTGAAGTTAACTTGATCGATGTAAGCAATGTTGTTATTATTATTATTATTATTATTATTATTATTATTATTATTATTATTGTTATTATTATTATTATTTGTACTCACTAGGAGTTCTCACACAGATCATCGTCAGTGATTGCTCATTGACAACAACCAGTGGTATTTCCTGGAGTCTGAGTGACAACAAGTCTCCCCAGACTTCCAGTGTTCTTCCCATCTTTTCGATAACGATGCGGTATCGCAACAGTCTCTTACCATTGATTTCTCGCCGGTAAGGACAATTGGTCTTCTCTGGTATTTGGGTGGCAACAAGCCTCCTCAAGATCTCAGCACTCTCTGCACTTTTCCAGTGGAGGTCTGGTTTGTGCTGTCCCTCCTCGGTCTCCTCATCCTCCTCGACCCTCTACAAATATGTTGTCTGGTGTCAGCCTAGGCCGGCATCATTTAAAAAAAAAAAAAAAATTTAATTTTAATTTTTAAATTTTTTCCCTTCAATTCATTTTTTTTTTTTTTTCCTTTCCTTTTCTCTTCCATTATGGTAAAGAAAGAATTTTTTAAATTCCTTTTAATTTTTGGGGGGTGGGTGGGTGAGGGAGTGGGAGGAGCTTATAGTGTTTCTTGTAATTTCTGTTTCTTGGTTCATTTTTGTGTAGTGATAGCTGAGGCCGGTGTAATTTATTTGGGGGGGGGGATTATGAAGTGCTGTTTCTTGCAGTTTCTGTTCCTTGGCTCTTGTTGTGGTGTTCTTCGTGTGGTTTTGTTTTCTTCGTTGTAAGTTCCTTGTGACTGGTTAGCCTTTGTAGCTTATGTGTGTTAGTTTCCGCATTCGAGGATTTTCCTTAAGATTGCAGCTGTTTTGATCATTGCCGTCCTTTGTATGGTTTCGATAGTCCCTTTGATTCCAATTTCTCCAAATCTTTTCTCCATGTTTTTGGGGATTGTTCCTAGTGCTCCTACGATTATTGGTATTATTCTAACTTTCTTCATGCTCCATATTCCTTTCAGTTCTCTGGCTAGTTCTGTGTATTTACTTCGTTTTTCCGTGTCTTTGATCTTCACTCTGTGACTGCTGGAACGGCGAAGTCTACGATTTTACAAGATTTTTCCTTTCTGTCTATTATAATAACATCAGGTCTCCTTGCTTGTATGAGTTTATCTGTTTGTATATCCATATCCCAGAGGATTTTGTGTTTTCCGTTTTCCAGTATTGTTTCTGGTTAATGTTTGTACCATTTGTTTGCATATTCGAAATTCAATTGTTTGCACAGTTCCCTGTGTATTACTTTCCCAACACAATCATGTCTGTTCTTGTATTCTTTTTGAGCAAGTTTGCTACATTCACTTATTATATGATTTACTGTTTCGTCTCTTTGTCCACACAGTCTGCATTTATTGTTTTCCTGGGTTTTATCTATTTTAGCTTTAATGTAGTTTGTCCTAATCACATTGTTCTGTGCAGTCACCAGTAAAGATTCCGTTTCTCTGTTCAAGTTTCCTTTTCTTAGCCATGTCCAGCTATTTACGTTGGTTTCTTCTCTTGTGAGTCTTATGAAGCGTCCATGTAGTTGTTTTTCTTCCCATTTTTCTTTTCTTGTCTGTTTGTGTCCAGTTTCGATGCTTCCTGCGTTGTTCGTTGGGACGGTATCTCTTGCTGTGGTGAGCTTTTCTGTGTTCTGGTTTATGTATTTCTCCAGCTCTTTTTTAGTGTCGTCCACACAGTCTTCTATACTTACCAGTCATCTTCCCCCTTCGTTTCTCTTCACGTAGAGTCTGTCTGTATCGTCTTTTGGATGTAGTACATTGTGCATAGTCATTAATCTTCTAGTCCTCTGATCAAGGTGCCTGAGTTCTTCTTTAGTCCAGTTTATGAATGGCCAGAATATCTTATTAGTGATACTGCCCAGGTATTTATTCCTTTGATTAGGTTTCTGCTATATAATTTTGTTTCTAAGAGCTTTCTTGTTCTTCTCAGGTATTCTTTTCCAATCTTCTCTTTCATTTCTGTTGATTTGATTGTGTCTGCTTCCAAAACTCCCAAACATTTATAGCTCTCTTGTTCATCTAGCGCCCTCATCTGCTCTTGGTTGGGTAGTTCCATGCCCTCAGTCGTCTCCAACTTTCCCTTTTTAATCTCTAGCAATGCAGACTTTTCCATTCCGAATTCCATTTGAATGTCCTGACTGAAAATTCTGGTCGTATTTATCAGCTTTTCCAGTTCCTTTTTGCTTTTTGCAAATAGCTTCAGGTCGTCCATGTACATGAGATGGTTTATTCGTTGTTCTCTGCCTGTGAACTTGTATCCGGCATCACATTTCCTGAGTATGTAGTTAAGTGGCATCATGGCTATGATAAACAGTAGTGGTGATAGGGAGTCTCCTTGGAAAATGCCTCTCTTTATTTTTATCTCCGTCAAGTATTGTCCTTCAGCTGTCAGTTCTAATCTCCATGTTTCCATTGCTTTCTTGATGAAATTAATAATCCTGTTGGGTATCTTGTACATTTTTAAACATTCAATTATCCATGCTTGAGGGATTCTGTCGTACGCTTTCTTGTAGTCAATCCATGCCATAGATATGTTCTTTTTTTTGCTTTTAACTTCTTTCAGGATCTTTTGATCTATGTATAACAGATCATGCGTCCCTCTTTTCCCTTTCTGGCATCCTTTTTGTTCCTCGGGAAGTAGTCCACGACTGTTCAGGGAATGCTAAATTTGCTCTCTAAGTTGTGCCGTAAGGATTTTCCACATTGTCGGTAAACAGGTTATTGGTTTGTAATTGCTTGGGGTCGTTCCCTTCTTGGCATCTTTTTGTATGAGCGTTGTCCTTCCTTTGGTCATCCACTCTGGTACATCTGTTTTATGGATACATACTCTCAGTTTCTGTGCTAGCCTTTCATGTAGGGTCGTGAATCTTTTGAACCAGTACGCATGTATTCCATCGTGACCTGGTGCTTTCCAGTTTGCCATTTTCTTTAGTGTTGTCTTAATAGTTTCTTCATTAATTTCTGTTTCCGGTCCTTCTTCAATTTCTAGAAGTTTATCTTTCATGTCTTTCAGCCATTTAGCATTTTTGTTATGATCTTCAGCATTCTCCCATATCTTGCTCCAGAAATGTTTTGTTTGTGTCGGGTCCGGTTGTTCTGTTGTTGTTCTTTTTCCGTTTACGTTTGTGTAAAACTGGCTTTCATTGTTTTCAAAGGTCCTGTTCTGTTTGTACTGTTCCGATTGGTATCTGTATCGTCTCAATCTTCCTTCTTGTGCTGCTATCTTTTGTTTTAGTTCTTCGTGTTTCTTATTTAGTATTTCCTTGCGATTCAGATTTCTGCTCTTCCATCGTTTACTGTTCTCCTTCATCCTATTCACGGTTTTAGCTTCCTTTTGAAGTTTGGTGATCTGGGTTTCCAGTCTGATCTCCCATCCAGATTTCGTCTGTTCATTCTTTTGGTCAGTCTTCTTTTCCCTTTTTAGTTTCATACTTATTGATTTTGCCCCCGCATATATCAAGTTGTTTAGATCTGTGATAGTGTCTGTTGGGATGTACGTGAGTACTCTGTTTACTTTCTCTGTTTCAACTTTTAACTTCTTCCAGTCTTCGTTCCTTAGGGATAGAAGTTTTGTTTTGTTCTCGGACATTAATCGTTTGATGTTTTCCACTTCTCTTGCTTCTTCCTCAGATAGTTCTATAGTTTCGTCGTCTTCGCCTTCTTCAGTTTCTGTGTTTATGTTTTTCTCGTTTTGTTCCTGGGAGTTTTCGTCAAATGGCGTGTCTTGATCTGTCACGCCATTTATCTTTTGTTTAATTTCCGTTAATTCCATCTCCGAGAACCATCCTCTCTTGAGTATCTGTCTTGCTTGATCTGCTATCTTTTGTGCCGTTGTATGGTAGTCAGTAGAAGTGTCCCATAGATCTTTCATTCGTTTCCGATATCCTCTTTCTGTGGGGTAGCGGATTTTGTAGTAGCATTCCATTACCAGTCTGTTTTCTTTTGTGGTCCATTTCTTTCTATGGCTTTTTGGTCTGTTATTTTCATTCTTGAGTTCTTGTGTTTGGTCAGTGTCCTTATCATATTTGGAATTTGATGGGTTACCTACCTGTTTTTTGTCCGTGGTCTTGTTCCTGAAATTAAAGGAGCCAACATTCGCAGGATGCGGACCGAGTCCCCCATGTTGGCCATCGAGGGAGCACCTGCCCATCATGACACTCAGATCTTTCTTCTGAGTCCCACGGCGTTTATTTATATTTATAGACATTTATCATGGTTTGGTGTTTGTGGCAACACCAGGCCCAGGCTTAGTTTACTTGTGATCCTGTCACAGGGATAGTGTTTCTCTCATTTTCATGAGGTTCAAGGTGCACTATCACACATACATAAAGAAACATTTACGAAAAAAAAAAAAAAAAAAAAAAATTAAAAAATAAATAAAAAATAAAATAAAAAATAAAATAAAATAAAATAAAATAAAATAAAAATAAATAAATAAATAAATAAATAAATAAATAAAATAAAATAAATAATAATAATAATAATAATAATAATAATAATAATAATAATAATAATAATAATAATAATAATAATAATAATAATAATAATAATAATAATAATAGATTATTGATAAATAAAAAATAAAAATAAATAAATAAAAATGATAATAATTATATATATATATATATATATATATATACATATATATACATATATATATATACATATATACACCAGGCACGTGCAAAAATCGCCGCCTCTTGTGCGGACTATGCTCATTAAAAAGGGTTTATAATTAATTATTGTGAATTTTGAACTTTGAGAAAATTACTTGTAAAAATCCCTTGAAAGATAAATATAAGTTTTTGGGAACTATTTCAAAGATAATTATTAAATTAAAGTCATAAGATACTGAATTATAAAACAAACAAAAAAATCCCATATTTTATTAAAAGTTAGGAAAATTATACCCCCAAAAGTCATAAATGAGTAAAATCCGGCGTCACATAATCGGCAAACAACTTTGTTTATCAATTGACTATCGCTATGCAAAATATATGGAAGAAAAAAATGTCATAATTTATCATTTTTAACTTTATATATAAAAATGGTTTTGTAATAGTTTATAGAAGTTGAAAAATTATTATCCATTAATTTCTTTATTCTTTTTAACGCTACAAATAAATTTAAGTACCCTTATTTTGTTATAATAAAAAGGGAAATGCTTATTTAATTAAAATATTTGTGAGTGTACGCAATTAACATCTTATTTTATTTTTAACTAAAAAGGTTCATATTTAACTTGGTATTAGTTTTTAATTATTGATGACATCTGTTTACCAATTTTTTTTTCTTAGAATTTGAAATAAAACTTTTTTTTAATGTTGAAAATTATTTTTACGTTACGAACTGCGTCAATTTTATCATTTTTTTTTACATGATTTAAAACTTTAGTTACTCGATTTATTCTTAACGTGTCGTAACGATAAATTACATTGATTCTTTTTAAAATAAAGTGTATTTTTTATTTTAAGTGTGAAAAAGTAAATTAAAGTCAATGACTACACTGACAATTTATTCATTGGAAAAAAAAAAAAAAGGTGCTGTTGATACACGTTCATGTATGAAAGGGAAAATATAATTATGTCGCATTTTTTATTTTCCCAGAAACTCTAATCATTAAAATCACATGAAATATTTTTTGCAATTATATTATTTTTTGTGAAAATATTGATTAAACAATGCTGTATTCAATAATAATATCGCTAATTACAAAAATTAATTTTTCTTCGAGTTATAGTGATTTTGTTAACACGGTATTTAGGGGCCTTTTTCGTAATATACAAAAAATTTTTTTTTTAAATATATGTTTTTTAATTGTTAACCTTACAATGCTTTATTTTTATTTAAAAAAAAAAAAAATTACTGTATTTTTTATTAATATACAAAAATATAACTTCAGTAAAGGTGTATTTTGTGTTAAAAAAATAATATATTTTCACCAAGATTT
>OY744529.1:46840561-46850561 GCA_963556195.1 Sepiola atlantica
GTCAGCCTATGCTTGCGCCTCTCGTGCGGTTGTATTTTCCCCGGTTCTGTTGTTTTGTGCTTCCATGTGTTTGTACTTCATTCGTTGCTTATGTGGGTTGGTTTCCGCATTCGAGGACATTTCTCAGGATTGTAGCTGTTTTGATCATTACTGTCCTTTGTATGGTCTCAGTTATCCCTTTGATTCCTATTTCTCCTAGTCTTTTCTCCATGTTTTTGGGGACTGTTCCTAGTGCTCCTATGATTATTGGTGTTATACTGACTTTCTTCATGTTCCATATTCCTTTCAATTCTCTGGCAAGTTCAGTATATTTGCTTCTCTTTTCCGTCTCTTTGATCTTAACTCTGTGGTCTGCTGGAACGGCAAAGTCCACGATTTTGCAGGATTTTTCTTTCTTGTTGATTATTATCATATCCGGTCTCCTTGCTGTTATGGGTTTGTCTGTTTGTACATTCATATCCCATATGATTTTGTGTTTTTCGTTTTCTAGTACAGTTTCTGGTTTGTGTTTGTACCGTTTTCTTGCATATTCGAAATTCAGTTGTTTGCACATTTCCCGGTGTACTTCTTTCCCCATGCTGTCATGTCTGTTCTTGTATTCCCTTTGTGCTAGCTTGCTGCATTCACTTATTATATGATTTATCGTTTCGTCTCTTTGTCCACACAATCTGCATTTGCTGTTTTCCTGGGTTTTATCTATCTTTGCTTTAATAAAGTTTGTCCTAATCGCATTGTTCTGTGCGGCCGTCAGCAGAGATTCCGTTTCTCTGTTCAGGTTTCCTTTTCTTAGCCATGCCCAGCTGTTTTCATTGGCTTCATCGCTTGTGAGTCTTATAAAGCGTCCATGTAGTTGTTTTTCTTCCCACTTTTCCTTTCTTGTCTTTTTGTTTCTGGGTTCAGTGCTTCCGGGGTTGTTTGTTGGGCTGGTGTCTCTTGCTGTGGTGATCAGTCTTTCCGTGTTCTGGGTTACATATTTCTCCAGCTCTTTTTTGGTGTCTTCCACACAGTCTTCTATACTTACCAGTCCTCTACCTCCTTCATTTCTTTTCACGTAGAGTCTGTCCGTGTCGTCTTTTGGGTGCAGTGCATTGTGCATAGTCATTAGTTTTCTAGTTCTTTGGTCAAGGTGCCTGAGTTCTTCTTTGGTCCAGCCTATGAATGGTCCAGAGTATCTTATTAGTGATACAGCCCATGTGTTTATCCCTTTTACTAGGTTTCTGCTATATAGTTTAGTTTCTAAGAGTTTCCTTGTTCTTCGTAGATATTCTTTTCCAATCTTCTCTTTCATTTCTGTATATTTGATTGTGTCTGCTTCCAGAACTCCTAGGTATTTGTAGCTATCTTGTTCTCCTAGCGCCCTCATCTCCTCTTGGTTGGGGAGTTCTATACCTTCTGTCGTCTCCAGTTTTCCTTTTTTGATCTCTAGCAGTGCACATTTTTCTATTCCAAACTCCATTTGGATATCCTGGCTGAATATCCTGGTTGTGTTTATCAGCTTTTCCAGTTCTTTTTTGTTTTTTGCAAACAGTTTAAGGTCATCCATGTACATCAAGTGGTTTATTCTTTGTTCTGTATCCGTAAACCTGTATCCGGCATCACACTTTCTGAGTATGTAGTTGAGTGGCATCATGGCTATTATAAACAGTAGTGGTGATAGGGAGTCTCCTTGAAAAATGCCTCTCTGTATTTTTATCTCAGACAGGTATTGTCCTCCGGCTGTCAGTTTTAGTCTCCATGTTTCCATCGCTTTCTGGATGAGATTAATAATCCTGTCTGGTATCTTGTATATCTTTAAGCATTCAATTATCCATGTTTGGGGGATTCTGTCGTAGGCTTTCTTGTAGTCAATCCATGCCATGGTTATGTTCTTTTGTCTTCTCTTCACCTCCTTCAGGGTCTTTTGATCAATGTATAGTAGATCATGTGCCCCTCTTTGTCCTTTCCGGCATCCCTTTTGTTCCTCGGGGAGCAGTCCACGATTGTCCAGGGATTGGTAGATTTGTTCTCTCAGTTGTGCTGTGAGAATTTTCCACATTATTGGTAGACATGTTATCGGTCTGTAGTTGCCGGGGGTCGTTCCCTTTTTGGGGTCTTTTTGTATTAGTGTTGTTCTTCCTTCCGTCATCCATTCTGGTACGTCTGTTTTATGGATACATCCGCTCAGTTTCTGCGCTATTCTTTCATGCAGGGTCGTGAATTTTTTAAACCAGTATGCATGTATTCCATCGTGGCCTGGTGCTCTCCAGTTTGCCATTTTTTTTAGGGTTTTCTTGATCGTTTCTTTGTTGATTTCTGTTTCGGTTCCTTCTTCGATTTCCTGCAGTTCATCTCTCATGTTTTTCAACCATTGGGCATTCTTGTTGTGCTGTTTTGGTACTTCCCATATCTTGCTCCAGAATTGTTTTGTTTCTGTTGGGTTCGGTAACTCTGTTGTTGTTTTTTCTCCATTTACGTTTTTGTAGAACTGGCTTTCATTGTTTTCAAAGGTCCTGTTCTGTTTGCTCTGTTCTGATTTGTACCTGTATCGTCTCAGTCTTCCTTCTATTGCTGCTATCCTTTGTTTTATTTCTTCATGTTTCTCATTTAGTTTTTCCTTGCGTTTCTGATTATTATTATTATTATTATTATTATTATTATTATTATTATTATTATTATTAAAAATAATTATTTTTATTTTTTATTTTTTTATATTTTTTTATTTTTTATTTTATGTATTTATTTTTTATTTTTTATTATTTTTATTATCATTATTATCATTCATTTTTTTATATTTAAAATTTTGTTTTTATTATTTTAAATTATCATTATTATTATTTTCATTACTATTTTTAATTATTAAATAAATTTAAAAAAAATATTTTTTAAAAATGTTTAATAATGATAATGATAATAAAAATTATAGAAAATAAAAATTTAAAAAATAAAAAAAATATAAAAAAATAAAAATTGAAAATAATTTTATCTTTAATAATAATAATTATTATTAAAAAATTGTTTTTATTATTTATATATTTTTTATTTTTTTATTTATTTATTTTTTATTTTTTATTATTTTTAATTATCATCATTACTATTTTAAAAACTGTTTTTTAATATTTAAATTTTTTAAAAAATTTTTTATTATTTTTAATTATTATTATTGTTATTAAAAACAATAATTAAAATTTATTTTTTATTACATTTTACATATTATTGGGGAAACGAAACCAATAAATCAGCTACTATTATACGCAAAACGTATGTTAATTACAATCTCTCTGTTTTTGTCTTTCTCTTTCTCTTTCTCTTTCTCTCTCTCTCTCTCTCTCTCTCTCTTTCTCTCTTTTTCTCTTTCTCTCTCTTTTCTTACTTTCTCTGGGGTTTTTTTCGCTTTTGTCTTTCCCTATTTTCTCAGTACGGTTTCGTTTCTATTTTCATGTTTCTCTTCCCCCTCTTTCTCACTCTATTTCATTCCCCCTCTCTATCAAACCATATACATCCCGTCACTCCTCCCCTCTCTATATGCTCTAATCACAAGTAAAATGACACGAATGACCCTGTACGCGTATTACAATATATAAACGCCCTATCGATCTCAGAATCTCTTAATCTAATTTTAAATGTTTTTTTTTCTTACCCTCTTCGCTACCCACTCAATACAGGGGGTAAAAAGGAGTCATAATAGACAGATCAAAGATCAATAAATCTATTCAATCATTCGCTGAGAAAGAAGAGGGTGGAATAGCAATCAAGATGACGCTTGGACATCGCTCTTCAACGCCATGTTTACATGATCCCCCCATCCCATTTTACCAGAAATCGTTACGAGAAATGACCGAAGATAAGAATGAGATCACGGCGAAAATCGAATATATTGATCGTTTTTAACCGGAACAGAAAAGTAGTTCGTCCTTGTTGGACTAAAATACACGACATGACAATCGATTTCGACGTCCATTCGAATGCAACCAATACATGTAGTGTGTTAGAGCGAAATAAATTCCAGAAGGAAATCCGGGTATGAGAGCTCAATGTAATATACAGAGCAAGAATAGAATAAAATAAAGTAACAAGGAATCACTTAATCACATAATCACATAATGAAAAGGCCGTAGGGACGAAATAAATTATTGCACCGGTGATTATGTGATTCCGTGTTAATTTATTTTATTATATATATATATATATATATATATATATATATATATATATATATATATACACATATATATATATACATACATATATATATATATATATATTTATATATATATATATATATATAAAGATAAATAAAAGAAGAGAGATAAATATGTACGAATGACAAATCTATTTCAACTTCGATTGTTCAATGCGAGGTGTACAGGAAAGAAAAATAAACATGTATTTACCGAGTACACCTTGCATTGAACAATCGAAGTTGCAATAGATTTGTCATTCGTACATATTTATCTCTCTTCTTTCATCTATCTTCAACATTGCTATATCTCGTATATTGAGCTTAAACTATATTACTATTGGTTCTATTTTCTAAAAGTATACTTTTAGTTTCATATTTTATATATATATATATATACATAAATATATACATATATATATATGTATATATTTATGTATATATACATATATATATATATATATATATATGTATATATTTATGTATATATATATATATATATAGAGAGAGAGAGGGTGGTGCAAAAGTCGCGCATTGGTTTGTTTAGGTGATAGAAACTACACCATTTCAAGTAATTTACTAGGCTTTTCTGATAAATAATACATTTACTTGGTACTTTTGTTGCAGTAGGTTTTTAAAATAATATCCTTTAAATCGGCACCATTTTCGGCCTCACAAAGACGGCCTCTAGTTAGGGCATTTTCCATTACAGTTCTTTAAATAACTGGCTCTAGTTCTTGGATTTCATGTCTGATATTGTTTTTAAGCTCTTGAATCGTTGTAGGCTTGTTCACAGATACCCTTTCCTTAAGATAACCACAAAGGAAAAGGTCAGGGGCTGTTAAATGCGGTGAACGTGAAGGCCAGTTAAAATCAGAAAATTTTCTTATTAAGCGCTCGCCAAACAATCCCCTTAAGAGCGCCATACTTTGTCGGGCAGTGTGGGTAGTAGCTCCATCTCGTTGGAACCACATTTCTGGGTTGTCCTGAACAGCTGGCCTTAAAAAATTCCAATCATTTGTTGATATCGCTGTGCAGTTATCGTCACCGCGACACCTTCTTCGTCTTCAAAGAAATATGGACCGATCACTCTTTCCGAGGTAACACCACACCATACGGTACAATTTAGTGGATGTAATTCACGCTGATGAACGGTTCTTAGATTTTCAATAGCCCATATTCTGCAGTTTTGCTTATTTACGAACCCGTTCAGATGAAAATGGGCTTCGTCGCTCATTATCAGCTTATGGATGAATTCATTTTTTTTTCTCTGACTAATTGCTGAATGTAAACAGTATAAGCTACGCGTGATTGCAAATCTGTGGGCTGTAATGCCTGTACCAATTGAATTGTGTATGGAAACAGATGCAATTCACGCAAAATTCTTTGAATTGACCTTCTGGACATCCCAATCTGAGTGGTTCGTCTTCGAGTTAAGATGTCTGGATTTTCATCAATGCTATCCTCAACGAGTGCTACATTTTCCGCTGTCCGTACTGAACCCTGCTGCCGAAATCGGGCCACAAGACGATCAATTGTGGTCTGACTGGGAGATTGTCTGACATTATAATGCCGACGATATGCTCTTTGGATTAGGTTATTGAACGATGGTTTCCGAAGTAAAGTTCAATAATATTGGTTCGTTGTGCAGTGCTATATTTTTCCATGATAAATTATCAATGGTTATATCTGTAATATTCTGAAAAATAAGGAGAAAATTTGATTAAATGTGAAAGTTGTTACAGATCAAAACTAATGCGTGACTTTTGCGCCACCCTGTATATATATATTTATATATAAGGCATCCGTCGTAAAAGTGTTCAACTACTGAAAGGAACATGCATTAAAGCTATGATGACGGATGTGTTAGTACTACTCATTACAGTGCGCAGCCTAGATTTGGGAGCGAAAAATAATAAATATTGGTTTATATATATATATATATATATATATATATATATTTATTTATTTATTTATTTATTTGATCAAGTTCAAATTTCCAACAAAGTGAACATAAAACCAAGTTTTTCAAGAGTACTCAATACCAAGTAGAGCATTTATAAAATTACTAATAGTATAGCCTTACGTAAATCGACCAACGTTTCAATGCGTATTACCACAACTTGTTAAAGGCAGAGCTAAAATGAAGTCAAAATCAAAAGTGAGAAATTCGTAGTCTCGCTTTGGAAAATCTCAAAGCGAAGCCAGATTTTAAGAGAGAAAGGGCGGGGCAAAGAAGCTTGTTAGTATTGGGAAGCCGATCAGATTCCACTTTGGTTAACTGTCGGTCATATCGCCCATCAAGTTTGCACTTGATCGCCAGACAAGCATGTCGGTGGGGGGGTCGCAAAATCATCCGGTCATTAAGCATTTATATATATATATATATATATATATATATATATATATATATATATATATATATATATATATATATATATATTCCTCACTGAACAAAAACCCAACCTAGATCATGGCTAACATCTATTTTTCTCTTCGCTCTCAGTTATACTCACATACCGGTCTCCGCATACATACCCACACACAACCCCCCCCACACACCCATTTTCATTCACCACGAATCCAAACCTCACATCCACACATTCTTGACATAGCCAGCTGGTCAAAACCTACTATTCTCCAAAAATCTCACACCTACCCACAACAAAATCTCCCCGCTCCCCCTCACTCATTTCACCCTTTCGACTACTTCTCTCACATTCTTACCACCTACCCCTCCTACTTTCAAATCACTTTCATTTTTTTCAAATCTTTTCCAAAACCATGACATTACCCACACACCAAAATGACAGAGCCTCCCCCTCCCCTCCTCTTTCCCCAACCCTCCACTTCTTCACTAACTGCTATTCACATTATTTCCGTTCACCTCCACCCCTCCACTTTTTCACTCAGAACCATCCTCATTAATTTCATTCTATGCTTCTGACTTCACTAAGCCCGGACCTGAGCACCCAGTAGTGGCTACTATCTTTTCTCGTCAACTCATCATGTCAACCCAATATTTGCACGTACTTGCATGACATTTTTCTTAAATTTATCATCATGAGGAAGTCTTACAAATAAAGACGAAACGTTGATGAATATATAAAAAAAACATCCTTTCTAGTTTTTCCTTTTTCATTTCCCAGTACGTCGGATTACCTTCATCCTTCCTTTCTCATATTTTTCGTCACAACTTCTACACAGTAATCTAATTATGTGACAGTCTTCCATGATATGTTTCTAGGTAAAAGCTCCTCATCAAATTATGGGTGTTTCAAATCATCCTCTGAAACTCGCGTGGCTTAAGTTTACACGGAGTTCAGAAGTGACAGGAGTAGTGACTAAATAAACTATGATTACTAATAAAATATCACTTTGTGTTTGTCCTTCTCAACACCGGCTTATTTGCATTTTTTGCATTATGATAGCCTTCTATGACTTCTCTATATACATATTACACATAATTCTGCAAGCAAACTACATATCTTATTAGTCATCCACAGACAAACTGTTTTGCTATATTACAGCTCATCTGTGTGGCTAGACTAGCATCCATCCGAAGTCAGGAATCGAACCTACAACCATTTATTAGATAGTCAGCAGTTTTACCCACTAAGCTATTAGGTCGTCGCTCGTAAATGACATCTATAATGTATTTAAATAAACATTGACCGCCACTGATTACGTGCTCTGTTTGTTTATTTAAAAAGAGCTCTCTATTACTCTAAGTAAGCAGCAGGCGATATTATTTCACGACAGTCATCCCCCGTTCGTTTCTTTTCACGTAGAGTCTGTCGTTATTATCTTTTTGGTGGAGAGCGTTGTGCATAGTCATTAATTGTCTAGTCTTCTGGTCAAGCTGCCTGAGTTCTTCTTAAGTCCAGCTTATGAATGGCCCAGGGTAGCTTATTAGTGATACTGTCCGGATTTTTATTCCTTTTACTAGATTTATGCTATATAATTTTGTTTCTAAGAGTTTCCTTATTCTTCTCAGCTATTCTTTTCAAATCTTCTCTTTAATTTCTATAGATTTGATTGTGTCTGCTTCCAAAACTCCCACATATTTATGGCTATCCTATTCGCCTAGCGCCCTCATCCCATCTTGGTTGGGCAGTTCCATGCCCTCTGTTGTCTTCAGTTTTCCCCTTTTCATCTCTAGAAGTGCACACGTTTCCATTCAAAATTCCATTCGGATGACCTGGCTTAAGATTCTCGTCGTATTTATCAGCTTTTTTAGTTCCTTTCTGCTCTTTAAAAAATAGCTTCAGATCGTCCATGTACATGAGGTGGTTTATTATTTGTTCTGTGTCTGTAAAATTGTATCCAGCATCACATTTCTTGAGTATGTAGTTGAGTCAGATCATGTCTATGATTAATAATAGTGATTATATGGAGTGTCCTTGGAAGATGCCTCTTTGTATTTTTATCTCAGTCAGGTTTTGTCCTCCAGTTGTCAGTTATAGTCTTGTTCTCATAGCTTTTTTAATGAGATTGATAATCTTGTTGGGTATCTTGTACATTTTAAAGCATTCAATTATCCATGCTTGAGGGATTCTGTCGTATGATCTCTGTAGTCAATTCATGCCATAGCTATGTTCTTTTTTTCAGGATCTTTTTATCTCTTTCCGGATCTTTTCATCTATGTATAGCAGATCATACGTCCCTCTTTTCTATTTCTGACATCTTTTTGTTCCTCGGGGAGCAGTTCACGATTGTTCAGGGAGTGGTAGATTTGTTCTCTCAGTTGTCTCATTAGGATTTTTAAACATTGTTTGTAAACAAGTTATTGGTCTGTAATTGCTTGGGATCGTTCCCTTTTTGGCGTCTCTTTGTGTCAGTGTTGTCCTTCCTTTGGTCATCCACTCATATACGTCTGTTTTGTGGATACATCCTCTCAGTTTTTGCGATTGTTATTTGTACTCACTAGGATTTCTCACAGATCATCGTCAGTGATTGCTCACCGACAATAACCAGTGGTATTTCCTAGAGTCTGAGAACCAACAAGCCTCCCCAGATCTCCAGTATTCTTCACCTCTTTTCGATAACCACCGCAAATTACCATTGCGGTATCGCAACAGCCGCTTACCATTGATTTCTCGCTGGTAAGCACCATTGGTCTTCTCTGGGATTTGGGTGGCAATAAGGCTCCTCTAAGTTCCCAGCATTCTCCGCACTTTTCCAGTGGAGGTCTGGTTTGTGTTGTCCCTCCTCGGTCTGCTCATCCTCCCTGACCTTCTACAAATATTTTGTATAGTGTCAGCCTACGCCGGCACCATTTTTTTAAATTTATTTTTTGGGGGTGGGGTGGGGAGGGAACGGGGGCAGCTTATAGTATTTCTTGTAATTGCTGTTCCTTGGTTCATTTTCTGTGATGTTAGCTGAGGCCGGTATAATTTATTGGGGTGGGGGAGATTATGAAGTGATGTTTCTTGCAGTTTCTTCTTCTTCTTCTTCTTCTTCTTCTTCCTTTCTTCTTAATATTATAATTATTTATTTATTTATATATTCATGTATTCATTCACTGGGAGTTTTTACATGAGGCATTATCAGTAATTTTTCACAGGTAATAAAAAATATCGTTTTCCTGAGTCTGTGATAAGACGTCTCTGCAGATTTCCAGCACTTTCTGTCTCTTTCGAACACTGTTAAAAATCATTTTGCTGCTCTCACTCGTCGGTCTTTCCATCCTCCTTGACCCTTCGTGACCATTCTATGTGGTACTCGCTGAGGTTAATGCCAGCACATATGTGTGTGTGTTTGAGGGGGTAGGATTGTCAGATTGCAGATTGCGTGATTTCTTTTATTATTGTATGTACTCCCTAGGAGTTCTCACACAAGTTA
>OY744529.1:46853061-46858061 GCA_963556195.1 Sepiola atlantica
ATCTACCACATATTGCCAAGTTGTTTGAACTGTCTTTTGAACTTGTTTTCCTTTTTTCTTCTTAAGTAATTTTAACTGTGGCAATCCCCTGTGGGGTATTTTCAGTTGTTGAGGTCAATATCTTAGTATTGTATATCCCCTGATAAACTGCCTAGCGAGTAACTTGCTAGTGAGCGAAACACGTGTCGGGACCTATAACTTTACAAAATAAATAAATAATAAAATAAAAGACATTTTTCGTAGTGATGAATCCTCTCTGGAAAAAATATCTTGGTAAACTCTCCAAACATACGTGTGTATATATATATATATATATATATATATATATATATATATATATATATATATATATATATATATATATATATATATATATATATATATAGTGTGTCAGGTTGTATATGAAAAGAAATCAAATAAAGTGCTCGATCATATAAGAGACCTAATATAATTTATTTAGATACTGTATATTACATATTTCAGCAATGTACCGCGGTTTCATCCAAAAGGGCAGATTTAGACATCTTTAGTAAATCTCCGTGCCCAGTGGAATCATCGGCAAGCTGAAATGATTGTAGTCCCGTCCCGATAGGGAATGGCGTCAACAATGACAGAAAACTGTGTATCTCTGAGGGGGTCCCCTAAAAAATCCGGTGTGGGATAGTGATTAACTAAGACTTAAGGGAGATCGATGTTAGTTCGTGTATGCCTAGCGTAGATTTTTTAGACGTATCTCTAGACCTGACCAACAATTCAACTAGACCATACCACAAACCCACCGAACAACTCCGGTACATCCACACCAAATCCTGACACCCCTCTCTCATATTTAAGAACCTTATACCCAATATTAGTTAAAGAGTTTCCAGCCTTTCACCCACACCTGAGATTTTCCAACAAGCCGCCCCGTATTACAATAATGCCCTCATTGAGAGCGGTTATAACGAAACAATATCCTACATACCCAACCAATCCACCAGTCAACACAGACGCAATAGACAAAGAAATATTATCTGGTTCGCCCCCGCCCCTTATTCCCTCAGCGTTAAATATAGCGTAGGCAAGCAATTTCTCAAATTAATAGACAAGCACTTCCGACCATCAAATAATCTCCATAAACTTTTTAACAGAAATACAGTAAAAACTAGCTATTCATGTTTTCAGTCCGTGGGATCCATTCTGACCTCCAAACCACAACTAATTCACCCAACCCCCGTTGCTCTTGCAAAATAGGTGAGTCCTGCCCCTTGGGCGGAGGATGCACAGTCAGCTTCGTTGTTTACGAAGCCAATGTTATATCCGGGGTGGATACAAAAAGGGAGGATATATACATCGGAATGGCCCAAAGATCCTTTAAACAAAGACTCTACACCCACAACAACACTTTTAAATACCCCAAAATAGACCACATAACCACACTGGCAACCCACGTATGGGATCTCAAGAAGTCCAACACCCCCTACAAAATAGAATGGAGAATTACCGAAAAGCCTAAATCCTACAGCCCCCACCTCCAGGATCTGCCCTTTGTGAACTACTGAGAAATTCAGAATTATACAAGCTATCAACAACCCTTCCATAAACTACATGAACATAAAAACCGAGGTCTTCAGAAAACGCCCCCACAGAAGAAAATTACTGCTAGCCCAATGGTTTGATACAATATTACATAACCCACCAATTATCCCTGTAAACCAAACACCCCTCTAAAAAGATAGTAAAGTATTTCTTAAAAACATACAACATAACCAATCTCCCCAAGACCTCCCTAAACCCATAACAAAATTCCTATCTTTCTATTTACGTACAAAATACCTCCCCCCAAGATATATGTAAAACACACCACGGGCGCGACTACATAAACCCCGCTTACCCTGATACAACCTAGTCCTAACCACAGATAAAACATTCATCAATAAACACCCCACCCTTTCACCACAGATAATCACATCATCCATCCTAAAGCTAACCCCATCGACAGCGGCTTATACGTTCATCAGCAGATACCCCATCTCCACGTGACCCTCCTATCACGGTAAATACATGAAACCCCTTTAAACTCCCAGGAATACAGATACACCAATAAACGAAATAATGTTTGACCCCTAAGAACCCCCCCCCGCTTCATACAATCCATATAATAGATTATCAGATCACCCGCCCACCCCTGTATAAATGAAGATGAGTGTACAGGCGTATGTATACGTCCGTGTGTATGTACAAGCACGTGTGTGCGGGTGCGCGTGTGTATGTATAGGAGCATATTATTAATAAATAGAAAATATAAAATAATATTAATAAAATAAATAAAAGATTAAATTAATAACATAACAAAAACACAAAAAATAAAAAATAAAAAATAAAAAATAAAAAATATAAATTTAAAATTAATAACCCCCCGTACATGTGAGTGAAGATGTGTGTACGTGCGTGCATGCGCATATGCGTGCAGATGTAATATGTAAGCATGCTTGTGGTTCCATGCACGTATGTGTATATAAGTTTATTTGCCAGTGCGCATGGACGGAAGTACGCGTACGAGTGGAATAAAATAAAATAATAAGATAAAGAATTTAATAAATTTTCTGAAATACACTAAATATTAATATTATTAACACACCATCAATAAAATAGAAGTTAACAACCTCCACCCAGAGACTAAACTTATACCCCTCAAACGGAAATAACAGATAGCATCCATCATTTCCTTTATAAGCAATTTTTGTTTTCAACACTACTGGTTATAAACGGGACATATCAACGAAACACCGCTTTCCTCCCATTAAGATCAAGAAAATACGAAAACACCAATTCAATAAACAAAAATAAACAAACACGTTAAGTCCATATAAACATTATTGCATCATCTGTTTCAGCACTATATCGAACAATTAATCCGATACATGAATTTATTCCCAAAAACGACAACAAAAAAACACCCTAATTTAACAAACCCAAACGGCAAACTTCATAGCCGCCCCTATCGTATTTTTTCAGACTAGGTAAAATGATAACATTACAAATCCAAAAACGAACAGATGAATAAATAAATAAATGAATGAAACTTGCTAACAGATAAATAAATAAATAAATAAATAAATAAATAATTAAAACTTGCTAGGGAATGAAATGAAGGCCTTTCATACACAGACTAACATCGATCTCCCTTAAGTCTTAGTTAATCACTATCCCACATCGAATTTTTTCGGGAACCCCCTCAGAAATACACCGTTTCTGTCATTGTTGACGCCATTCCCTATCGGGACGGGACTACAATCATTTCAGCTTGCCGATGATTCCACTGGGCACGGAGATTTACTAAAGATGTCTAAATCTGCCCTTTTGGATGAAACCGTGGTACATTACTGAAATATGTAATATACGGTATCTAAATAAATTATATATATATATATATATATATATATATATATATATATATATATATATAGAGAGAGAGAGAGAGAGAGAGAGAGAGATATAGATATATATATATATATATACAAAGGCATCCATCTTTCAAATGTATATAAATGTATATATGCATGTATACTTATTATATATATATATATATATATATATATATATATATATATATATATATATATATATATATATATGTGTGTGTGTGTGTGCCTATGTATATACGTTTCACAAGAGAGTGCACTGTTTTTTGCCTGATAATCTTTTGACAGTGAATACCTTTCGAGATAAGTTTTTGCCAGCATTCAAATCGCTGATTTCTCTTGGGATGAAATCCGAAGAAAAAACTCAAGAAGTTCCCGCTAAAGCTACGGATCTTTAAATAGAACCGATTTCATTCATAGTTTTAGCTTCAAATTTCCAGGGGATTTGATATCAAAAGAACCGAAATCATATTTTTAAATGATTCGGATTCTTGGAAGCCTTCATCAACCTCGGGTTATGAAACTGTGCAAAAATCCTGGAAGTAAAAAAACATGCACTTTTTTGTTTGTAATTTTCTAAAATAAGAATCATCCGTTTGCATTTTATCGATTTGAAATATGAACGAAATATGAATTATCTGGGAATTTATGATTGTAAAGATATGCTTTTCAGTACACTCAATGTGGTGGTGCCATTAGTCTAATGGATATTATTTGGGACTTTGAGATCGGATATGCTGAGGTGAAATTACATCGGATCTATTTTTTATGGAAGTCGCTCCAGATAAGTCATGAAGCCACTTAATGTAAGAAGCAGAAAAGAACGAAAGATGAGTATCGCAAAGACAGGAGATGCCGATTGGCTATAGTCCTAAAAAGATCAAGACTAAGAGTTGAGCGAAGACAGTCAGCAGGAAGAGAGTTCCACAACCTGCAGTTCTTGAAAAGAAGCTACTGGAATAAGAAACTTATTGTAACGCCATATTTCAACAGCGAATTTATGAAGACCACTAACAAACGACTGAAACGAGCTGGTACAAATGAAGCGGAGAATAAATCTAACAACCTGAAGAACAAATGCTATAATAAGACTTATAGACGTATAAAAGTACTTATCGAAAAAACTGAGACTAGCAACATTATTTATGTGTGTGTGAGAGAAAGAGAGAGCAAGGATGATTAAAACATGGTAACAACCAAATTAAAGATGGGCTTCTGAAGCTAATCAAGATCCATATAATTTCAAAAGTTTACCAGCCCAAAAATAAGAACGGATATTTTTTTTGGGGGGAAGGGGTGAAATGTATGGAGCCCCACTTCATTCTCGTTGTTGATGAAATAGAAACTTTTGTTTCATTGTGATACAATCAACTAATTTGCTGATATTTTATGAGCCGTATTTTCAGCAAAAGACTGCATCAGAAATAAGTGAAGAAATGTTAATATCAACCTTTAAAAAGTATGACATGGGCAAGAATATTAAGGTGTCCATAAAGACTTAGACTAAAGCACATATGCACAAACACTTCCAGAAATAGTACTTGAATGTATGTGGACGTTAGGGTTAGTGTTAAGGTTAAGGTTAAGGTTAAAGTT
>OY744529.1:46860561-46913061 GCA_963556195.1 Sepiola atlantica
CAGGCTCATCTTCAGGGGAATAAGGATAATCAAGTACAGACCATATGTTAGTATTATAGATGGTTTTGGTGGGAATTATGTAATAAGAACGAAACTATAGTTAGCATTATATAAATTTTAGTCTCTCTCTCTCTTTCTCTCTCTCTCTCTCTCTCTCTCTCTATATATATATATATATATATATATATTTCATGTATCCACATAAAATGTTATAATGAGATATAATTTTTATGTATCAATTTACAGTATTAACTTACACAGTGCTCAATAGGTGAGTAGAGCTAGGTAGTAAGTTATGAAAATATATTTATGGCAATTAAGCTACACAGCGAGCACTTTAGTCTGACGATACTCTCTCACAAAACAAAAGAAAAGAAATTTGCCTTTTTCACTCACCGGATTGTTTAGAATATATATTCAACATTTATAGTAATTTGTTCGTTAACTTAGGAACTTATCATATATATATATATGAATAATAAATACACATACTTAACTGTATAACGAGATATATATATATATATATATATATATATATATATATATATATATATATATGTATTCTAGAGATGAAAGATGAGAATAACATTGTAAAAAAGTTTATCTTTGAAAATCCATGAATTAAGGATATGAAGCTCCTTGCTCTGAACGTTTGATGTTATAAATAATATTGTATCTTTACGATTTTTTATTCTCATCTTTCACCTCTAGAATTGATTGCTCTTTCAATATGTTGAGCTTTATATTATCATGATAGATTATTATTAAACAATAATTCAATTATCTTTAATTGAATTCAACATTTATATATATATATATATATATATATACATACATATATATATATATATATATATATATATATATATATATATATATATATATATATATATGCTGCGTTACTTATATGTTAAAAAAATGTAACGGGTGAATTAAATCCATTTTGCTCGGATAAGGGCACGGTTTTGCCCGCCATATTTATTGTCTAAAAAGGTTCTAGAGGTTGTTTGGCTTACATCCGAACATGGTGCTCTGTACGCTTAATAAATTGGGAACTCTAGTTGCATACATGATATTTGATATGTGTTTATAAGTATATAAGCTGATATAAGACCGATTCTTTCACTTCAGATGTAACAATAGAACTTCATTTTAAAAATATATATCGGAACACACACACACGCATATATATATATATATATATATATATATATATATATATACATATATATATATATATATATATATATATATATAGAGAGAGAGAGAGAGAGAGAAAGATAAAGAGAGAGAAGTGGTAAGAGAGTTCTTAATATTAAACTTTAGTGATGACTTTATCTTTCGTTGAAATCAAATGCATTACTGATATTATTCTCTACTGGGAATTGATATCATGGCCGATATCTTTCTCTATTGGGAAATGATATCACGACCGATATCTTTTTATTCTCAAAAATAATCAGATATCTATTCCATTCTATGTTTCACACAACGTAATCACAAAAGACTAAAAATATTTCGACTACAAATCCGATTAAAAATCAATTTTCCATCGTATATAAATAAGATTTACAATCAGATATAGAAATGTATGCATAATTAATCCCATAAATACTTTCACTAGAATAATAATCAATTGAACAATCACGAGTTCTTTTTTCTTTCCCTAAATGATTTTAAATTTGTCGTTATCCAACATGGAAACAGTTTTTTTTTTTACGGAAACTGTTAAAACTATTTTTATTGAATTTGAAACGGAGATACGAATTTAAAGAAGCTTTTTCTCTACAGTCTGTCACGCAAAGCTTAAAGCAGCTTTTTCTTGACAGCCTGTCACGCAAAGTTTAAAGCAGCTTTTTCTTGACAGCCTGTCACGCAAAGTTTTAAGCAGCTTTTTCTTGACAGCCTGTCATGCAAAGTTTAAAGCAGCTTTTTCTTGACAGCCTGTCACGCAAAGTTTAAAGCAGCTTTTTCTTGACAGCCTGTCACGCAAAGTTTAAAGCAGCTTTTTCTTGACAGCCTGTCACGCAAAGTTTAAAGCAGCTTTTTCTTGACAGCCTGTCACGCAAAGTTTAAAGCAGCTTTTTCTTGACAGCCTGTCACGCAAAGTTTAAAGCAGCTTTTTCTTGACAGCCTGTTACGCAAAGTTTAAAGCAGCCTTTTCTTGACAGCCTGTCACGCAAAGTTTAAAGCACTTTTTCTTGAGAGTCTGTTGGCAGTCTGTACGTTTTGAAACGTCTTTTTTTTCGTCGGTCGGTTACGCTAAAGTTAAAAAAGCCTTTTTTCGTTGGTCTGTTACGCAAAGTTTAAAGAAAATTAATAATTAATTATTTGTCGCCTTCAAACTAGGACCGGCTCTGTAACGTGTAGTCTTAACTCAGTCGTCATCGTGGCTTAAATGCAATGTTCTTTTTAAAATTAGAACTCTCTACGACAGCTGCCTTTTGAGTAGGATTAATGTCTCGCTGATTTACCGAGTTGTTGACGGCGGCCGAAAACTCAAAGACGTTGGAATTTGAGTTTGAAATACTACTTGTGTTTCAGGGTTCTAGCCCGGTGACCGGTGTGAATAATTCGTCTTTAAACTGACGATTCTCGGATGAAACGTATACGTATGTAGATGAAAAACAAATATTTATAATTAATTATATATATATATATATATATATATATATATATATATATATATATAAGGAAAAGTTTCAGTTTATAAAATCAAAGAATTCAATAGTTACATTAGTTGAGTAAAATCCATATATTCTTGTAGTTAAAATAGATATTATTACATACCCAAGATATGCTTGAACATTGCAGATAGAAGAAGCTCAATAACTGATAGTTCAAAGCTATCATATGCTTTTATGATAGATTTTAAAAAATAAAAAAATTAATTATAATTTTAAAATTTTAATCCAGTTTGGGAAAAAAATAGTTAACAGCGTCGATTTTTATGAACGCATGTTTCTGAAAATCAATTGGATTAAAACAATTATATTTATTAATTAATTTTTACGTACATAAAAGAAATATATGGACACATGTTCCTGGCTATCAACACTCATCAGCATGGTTAACCTGGGCAAGGATCGAACCTCCAACATCACCGTCAACAGTCTGGCGTTTTACCACTAGAACACAAACACCTTGCCGAAATCTGAACGACTTTTTATCGCCATAATGTGAGTTACGTAGCCTGTTTTATTGTTTTTTTTTCTTCTAGCTCAGGTTAGTCATGCTGATTATACTGATAGCCAAGAAACATGTCTCCATAGATTTCATTTTATGGACGCAAAAATTAAATAATATATATAAATATATGAATATATATATAACATTATATATATATTATTTACCTTCTAATCAGGAGATTAGACACAAAGTCAGGTGTTATTTTGATAAGCCAGCTCACTAGGATTAGTGCACTTTTTCATACAAAAATGCCTTGCATCTCCATTGGCATTTCCCAGTAGGGGCGCGCTTCAGGCGATTAGCAATAAACTAATCCCTTTTTACGGAGAAGGTAAAATATGCGATGATTTAATGCTTAGGACAATACGCTATCCCGACAACAACAAAGCAACCGTCGACTGATTAAACTATAATATAAATATTTAAATTAAATTACGAAGAATTACTATATAACGTAATAGTTTCAGAAATTGTGACTTAAGCATTGACGTAGTTTCAGTTGCAGACAGACAAACTATCTCCATCATAATAGCAGATTGTGTTTATTACATAATTAGCCAAGAATCCATATTTTACGGTTACATCTTTTCTACGATTTTGTATCGTTTAACGTCAGACAGAGTCTTCGATCTTTTGTCAGTTTCATAAAGAAATCCTAGTTCAATATCATCTTTTGCTTATTTGCATCGCATGTTTATTGGATATTTTTCGTGGATCACTGCTTTCGGGCTAAACAGATTTTTAAATATTCGTAGCGATATCAGATACGCTAATATCGGTCATGGAACGAATGACCAACATTCGCAAGTTTGTATTAGATGCACACTTCCGGTTGACAGAACAAAGAACGATACTAATCGAACTCGATGAAGCAGGAGGAGAACTACATGCGGGGAGAAGTAACAGTTACTCGACATTTAGCTCTAACTTGTCTCACTCATCGTCTTGTTGCTATGGACGAATAAAACTTGTTGAGTGCTAAAATGTTACGTTTAGTTTATTTTACAAACGCCCCACGAGGTGAATATGAAATCCACGGCGGATCCTGACTGAATTTGCTCTTGTAGTTCACCTATCCTGCTCTAAAATAAAACGCTATATATATTTTATTTATATTTACTAGTACATTTTTATTTTTGTAATATGGTGGAATAAATAATAGTAAACTTATTTTACATGTTTTACTGATTCGACAATCCATTAAAGCACACGCACACACCCACAGATACGTATATAAGCATTGGTAAGACTTTCTAAAATATTATTATGCCAAATTCCTCGATGCTTATAATAAATCATAGAATATTATTAGTTCTAATTATTTGCTAGGTTTGATTTACGTTCTTCGAGGAATTGGTTCAATGATGAATAAAGAGCGGAAAACAAATCAACTCAGATGTCATACCGGATGTAAAGTAACAAATGCTACGGAAGAAAAGTAAAATGATATAACTAATCCGATAAGGAGTTTTTGTCTCGAAATATCATAACATCTGCGTTGTTTACTTCTATAAATACGCATTAACGATGCCTTCTAAAATATAATAATTATATATGTATATATATATATATATATATATATATATATATATATATATATATATATATATAATTATTCAACGCTTCTAATAAACCATGACATTATATATATATATATATATATATATATATATATATATATATATATATATATATATATATATATATATATATATATAAAGAAGGAAAGATCGAGATAAAAAATTGCATAAAATTACATAAAATTACATGAAATTGATACAAATTGTATTACATAGAATGTTCAGATGCAAGAAGTTACACTAATCCTTAAACCATGGTTTTCAAAGTAAAGCTCTTCTCGTCAGAGGATAAAAATCGTTTATGGATTAGTGTAACTCCTTGCATCTGAACTTTCGATGTAATAAAATTTGTATAAATATTATGTAATTTTATGTAATTTTCTGCAATTTTTTATCTCCATCTTTCCTTCTTTAAATTGATTATTCTACTCAACGTATTGAGTCTTACTTTATAACGATAGATCATTTTAACGATACTTCACTTATCGTTAATTCTATTATATATATATATTATATATATATATATATATATATATATATATATATATATATATATATAATAAGGAAGGGTAGTTTGCTTGAAGCATTGTGTGTAATATTTATATAGAGGAGTATTAAAAGGCTATCACAATGCAAGAAAATATGTCGGCGTTGAGAAGTAAGACAAAAACAAGTGATTTTACTTTATATATATTTTCAAATTTTTTTGTAATAATCTTTTTCCTATATAGCAAATCTTACTTTATTAGACAAGACTTCAACACTGTGATGTAATGTGTGTGACCGTGTTCCATAATAAATTTCGAAGAAGACCTCTTTGTTGAATGGTAGGTGTTTCAGATCTCAAAAAAACGTTTGATAAATTGATGATTAATAAATCAGCAACGTTGCATGGTTCTGTCCCTTCGAAGAGAGAGCTCTCTTTAGAATTACAGTACTTGTGGTTACATTGAAAGAATACGAGGCGTATGTCTTGCATTTTCACACATGATTGCCGCGTTTGCTGAATGGTTACCGCGCCAGCTACCATAATACTTAGATCCGGGGTTCGAATTGTTCGACTGGCAACACGATTAAGTAACTACACACTGACAAGCGTAAAATAAAGACGCGAAACATATATATATATATATATATATATATATATATATATATATATATATATATATATATATATATATATAGTATGAAAAGTCACACATGGAAGCGTATATAAAATGACAATAATAAGGAGAATATTTTGAAAACCTGGACAACGCATTTAATTATTTTTCAGAATAAATTATTGTTTACATTAAAAACTTGAGTACTTTCTGTTTCATACACCCTTGTCAAAAGTATAAGCATATTCTTTTTTCCTCTTTTTTCTTCGTTTAATCCTCTTTGATTTATCGCAGTCAAGTTTAAATTTGTCTTGATGTTATCGACGATTAATGTTGATATGCCGCTGTTTTTAGCACGCGGTTACATGAATAAGGTAGTATGAAAAGTCACACATGGAAGCGTTGATGAAATGGCAATAATAAGGAGAATCCTGTGACCACTTCGGTCACAATCACTATGTTTATTATATATTTACTTTTATTCAAGAATACATGAACTGTGGCATATATTTTAAGACATTGTTCTTGAATAAGAAAACAATAAGTCTCTTCATTTCTATATTATTATTATTGGTATTATTCTTGTAAAGAAATATTATTCATTATTCTTACATTGAAGTGCAGCCTTATTATTAATTTACATACGGGTTGATCCTGTGTACAGACCCAAGTATATAAATTAGATTACGACGCCGAGAAATAGTCACTCTTTCCTCTAAATACTTAGGGAGAAATTAATAAATATTAAAAAGTGGTTGAATCAACATAGAATGAGAGGGACGAGGGAAATACATCGATAGCTAAGAGGGAGAGGTAGATGACGTATTGAGATAAGTATAGACTACGGCTAATTAGAATTTATTTAAAACATAACTTAATCCCATAATTAAGGTATATATTAGCATGGTTCGTGTTATTAAAGTATATAGGAAGGAACACATTTAGTATAATAAATCACCGATTGTCATGGCACATAACATCCTACCTGCGAGTTCAACATTTAAACTCCTCGCCATAACATTCACAGGTAACATGAATTGGGACAAATACATTGAAGACATTGCCAAGGCTGAAGCAAGGAATGTGGGCTCCTTCTACCGTGCTAGTAAACTCTTCACACCTGACATCATCCTGTATCGCTACAAAGCCATTATTCACCCATACATGGAGTATTGTTGCCACATCCCCTTCTAGTTGACTGATGTTTGTGTGTGAAAGTGCAAATGTTAAGACCTTATTTAGGGTGTCTTTTGTAATGGATGGGTAGAAGTCTACTATGTCTAATTGTGTGAATTTGCATCTGTGTTTTTCTTGTATGTTATGAAACCAATTAAGGATTGAGTTAGTATTGCCCCACAGACTTAAGTTTGTTTTTTCCTTAATTTTATTAACTATATTTTAACAATGGGTTTGCTTGCCAAGACAAAAACAACTGCTCCCTAGAGGGAAATTGCAAAATCGATTCAATATATGAAACAACCGTCACAAACCAGAATACCGGTAGTGCAGAAAAATACATTGAGATGACGATGGGAAACTTCAAACAAAGATTATACGCACACAGACTCTTTCAGATACAAAAACACGGCAAATACGGCACTCGCGACCCGAATATGGCAACTTACAGAAGAAAATACACCCTTCACCATCAAATGGAAAGTAATTGAGAGAAAACCATCCTTTTCTCCAGCCATAAACAGATGTCCTCTTTGTGACGCTAAAAAATACCACATTTCAAGGGCCATCATTGATCCGAATATAACCTGTTTAAATATCCGCGATGAAATCTGTAAGGGATGTATCCACAAGAGACAAGCACTACTCATAAACTGGACTGACCGATTCACATAATGTCTAGCTACCCACACTACTTCCCATCATTACTAATATAAACAATTAAAAAAATACGAACAAACACCTCATCAACCCATATCCACATAAATTTCAAGAGCAAAAACTTCGACTTTCACAAAAATATTTAATTTATTCATCAATCATTAGACTAATCTAACAAATCCATTTAAGCAACCTCAAACCTTTATATTTCCAACAAAGTTACTTCCCTTAGATCAATCAATTTCTTTATCAAAATTACTCCGGGCTGTCTTAAAAAATTTTAACACGATATTAACTAACGGTTTTCCTTTTAGAACGCACACCTTCAAACCTAAAAACCGTAACGGCTAATGATACAAATTCATAAAATTGGCTCACGGGAATTACATAGAAACTTTTTCATTTTTTATATTTTATTTTTTATTTTTTATTTTTTATCTTTTAATTTCTTATGTTTTAATTTAATATTTTATTTTAATTTTAATTTATTTTAATTTTATTTTTATGTCCTTTAATCTTATACTATTATATCTCTCTAAATCTCCTCCGGTTTTAAATCTCAACAGTTTCATTACACTAAATTTAAATTCAAACAAACATACACAACACACTGAGAAAATAACGCGCCTTAACGAGAGTGGCATGTGACTTCACATTTCCAAAACAGATTACAACAGATGCTGAAGAGAGCCGGATGGCTAAGACTTTCCGTGCTTGAAACCGACGGTACAAATGTTGTACTATTTTTTCTGTACCAAAATATATATATATATATATATATATATATATGAGTAAACTGATACCGAGAGAAATACCGCCGAGCTGTGCGCATGTGCAATAGTAAGAAAGCGTTACATAAACATGGCTTTAAGGCCCATTGATTGCTTGTAGTAAGTCGATCCCAAACAGGAGCCATCTTGACAACAACTGAATGAGAAGATGAACAGCGGAATGCGCTTTGGCTAAAAGCTCTGTTCAGAACGAGAAGCATCCATGACTAGCTGACAGCCTCCCTTGTTCTGAATGCAGAAAATCGAAGAGAAAGTCGAAATTCATATTTGCTAACATTAGTCGAAAGGAAGTCAAGGTCTTCGATTCAGTAAGTTTTAAAAGGAATCAACATCGTGGGAATCATATAAATTCGAAACCAAACACCGACTTGAATATGCATTTCCAATGAAACACGTTGGGCAGTTGTATGCAGTCTTAATACATGGAATGCTAAATGTTATAAACATTTTTAGTTGTTTGGAAAACATTAATTTGGCCTTGTGCCAGACTAGATCGGTGCACGTCGGTGTACGGCATAATTGCGTTGACACATCGGTTCTCGTTAGATCACCGAAGATGGTACTTCTCCAGTTTATCGACCGTGCTAATATAATAACGTTATTATTTAGAAACCCATTATAAAATGGGGAGGGTTCTTTGTTTACTATTCTGTATATTCACCTAACAATTTAATTACCAAAATATACCGTAAAAATTGAAATTAACTTGAAAACACTATCTAAAAATAACACGGTCCGTAAACTGTGAAAGTACCCCGAAGTTAAGTGAAGTTGAGTCTGTATAAGTGTCGGATGGGTGACCATTCAGGGAATTACATGCTTTCCATATGGAAGGATGGCGACACCACTCTGTACAAATTGCAGAAAACACCTCATTAAAATTATCTCGCTTGAGGGGGGGGGGGTACACATGCGACTGAAGACCGTTTGTGAATGTAATATTCTCTAGAAACGTCTTTTTTTTAGAAAACCTACTGAAGCTATCCAGGTTGCGTGCCACATCAGAGGAGGACAAGATGCTAGCGGTGTCTATCTTTGATGAAGTGGTAGTACCTGATTTTTGATCATTTTTGCATACAGATGTAAGAAAAGAAATGGCTAAGGAATGAAAATGAGCGTACAACATTGAACTCCTATGATAACTAATGCATAAAAGAACCATGAGAACCCATAACTATCATCTTAGGATTAATAATTGCAATCATAACGGATGCTAATTTGATGAAAATCTTTTTTAAATTCTGAAAAATTAGTTTTTATAAGAAATCTTTATCTGTCTTACATGGGAAAACTGCTAAGTATCACAAAATGGATTCTATTGAATCTAAAAGTCCCTGAACCAAATTATCCAAAAAGTACTTTGCTCTATTTTGAGATATTTTCTTTTTTAATTAAAAAATTAAAGACATTCTGTACACAATTCTGTACATTTTGACTCAATTTCCTAATTTTTTACAAATGTATCCAAATAAAATCAGAAATGTTTTTACCTAAAATGGCTATTTTAGTTTTTGATTTAAGTTTAAGGTATACTGAGTCCAAAAACAACAGAAATAGAATACCAAAGTGTATTTTATTACACATTTCAAGTATTTTCTGACTAATATGCATTTTCATCGAGCAAATATGTGATAATAAATAAATACAAGTTTTAGAGCTATTTCTGAAAGTTAAAACATTCATAATTTCACTCCAAGACATGATAAAACATACTTTCTTTTGTTTTCTCAAAAGTTTAAGTTAGATTTCAGAAATATTAACTCTGAAAGGTATAGACTTTTTGCCTATTTAAACCAACGAACCCACTGGTTCCAGGTAAGTAAAGATCAGATAGCGTCGCCTAAGACTAATGATACACGGATCCAAGAAAACGAAAACTTCCCGGATAGATACGAAATAATTATTTGACACGTTTTTAAATTTGATAAAATCGCGATGCCATCAGAAAATGGTCCTAAATCATTTGAAAGGATGAGAAGATAAAAGCGAGAAAGCACTAGCCAAACCTCCATTACTAAGAATACTAAAGTTCCGTTGAATTTTATCGGCTCTCTAATTCCAACGAAAGGCAACAGCCGTTATGAACGAGAATCCAATACGCAGGAAAGTCAATAAATTTCAAAGAAATATTCATAAAATAAATTTTCTATTTAAATATTTGGTGGTCTGCTGTTTAACCATGACATATATAAAGAAATGAAAGATTTCAAAGAAATATTCATAACTAGATTTTCTATTTAAATATTTGGTGTTTCCCCTGTTTAACTATGACATATATAAACAAAACAAATATTTCAAAGAATATTTATAAAATGGATGTTCTATTTAAATATTTGGTGTTTCTGCTGTTTAACCATGACATACATAAAGAAATCAAAGATTTCAAAAAAAAATTCATTAATAGATTTTCTATTTAAATATTTGGTGTTTCTGCTATTAAACCAAGCCATATATAAAGAACAAAAGATTTCAAAGAAATATTCATAAAATAGAGTTTCTATTTAAATATTTCGTTTAAGCAAGACATATATACAAAAACAGCTAAAGAAATGTATACACTTTGTAATGTACTTACGTGGTAGCTTAATAGAAGACTGTACACTAAAAATTATTCATCCAGTATTTATTTATTTATTGAAAATTAAAAAAAAACGATTTTTATCGAGTCCGTCATTCTGCATATTTCAATACTCCGATTTTGTCCTGGGTCGCCAAGGGACAAGGGAGACAACTCATATTTTGGGGATTGTTTGGTATTCTGCTAAATTGGTAATACAAATTTAGTTATCTCCCTTGTTACAAAATGTCTTACAATACGTAAGATAGTTTTTTTTGGATGAATTTGCGTCATTTTTCTGTGCAATTTTATTTTCAGCTAACACGTAAGTATAGAAGAAAGTTTGTACATTTCTTTAACTATTTTAATGTCATGATGAAACAGCAGAAGCACAAAATATTTTATTGTGTTTTTTTTTCGACGAAGCAATTCGTGAAAATTACATTTTTGTTTCCCCCTTCTTTAACGTTTGCACAATTTTCTAAAAAAAAACTATTGTTTTTCTCACGTGTTTGTTCTATTATTGCAAATTAAACATTTTTTTCACTGCATTTAAAATCAATTTCTTCGTCACGAACACACCTTTGACCGATCTGCAATAAAGATTGAACAATATTTCAATCATCTACCGGAACGTAATGTATTTTACCGCGTTTTCTCATGGTGCAAATTTGTACGTGAATCAATATTTTATACTTATTTCTTCTTTATTTTATGAGAATTTAATCCCACAAAAGATTGCATTTGCCATTCCATATTAAACATTGCGAAGTTTTTTTTTAGGGGGGGGATATTTTATTTTTTCTTTAAATATTTCATCATGTCAAAATTCACTTAAACGTATTTATAACGACAATCAAAATATATGAGTAAAATATGTTCACATTCTTTTTATATAGAACATTAAATTGAAATGTGGGCAAAGCGCCAAATATAAGGTACACAATTATTATAGAAGTGACAAAATTCCTAAATTAAACCTGAAAGATATCAAAGTCAGAGTCTGTGTTCATATTTCCCGGTGCCTTACTTCAAACTCCTCGCTCGGTGCGATCAACCTTTCTTAAGCTCTTTACTTGACAAACCCCACGTAAGTATCCTTTCTTACTGTTCTCTTTTGATTACACATAGACTGCTACTAGCCTTTTAAACATGCATGTGACTATAGACAGTAAGACATCCATTCTACTATTAAAAAAAGTACACATACATCTGCTATAGACATACACATCTGTATATCACATGCACCGCATTAAAACTTAACAACAAAATTTCATCATCGTAAATATTTTATCTCAGAAAACATTTTCCTACTTTCTTACAATATTATATTTGACTTATGTATATTTGAATATATATACAGGGTGGTGCAAAAGTCGCGCATTGGTTTGTTTAGGTGATAGAAACTACAACATTTCAAGTAATTTGCTAGGCTTTTCTCATAAATAATACATTTACTTGGTAATTTTGTTGCAGTAGGTTTTAAAAATAATATCTTTTAAATGGGCACCATTTTTAGCCTCACAAAGAGGGCTCTAGTTAGGGCATTTTCCATTACAGTCCTTAGAATAACTGGCTCTAGTTCTTGAATTTCATGTTAGATATTGGTTTTAAGCTCTTGAATCGTTGTAGGCTTGTTCACATAGACACTTTCCTTTAGATAACCCCAAAGGAAAAACTCAGGGGCTGTTAAATCCGGTGAACGTGAAGGCCAGTTAAAAATCAGAAAATCTGCTAATTAAACGCTCGCCAAACAATCCCCTTAAGAGCGCCATACTTTGTCGGGCAGTGTGGGCAGTAGCTCCATCTCGTTGGAATCACAATTCTGAGTTGTCCTGAACAGCTGGCCTTAAAAAAATCCAATCATTTGTTGATATCGCTGTGCTGTTATCGTCACAGCGACACCTTCTTCGTCTTCAAAGGAATATAGACCGATCACTCTTTCCGAGGTAACACCACACCATACGGTACATTTTAGTGGATATAATTCACGCTGATTGAAATAATTTTGAAATAATTTTAATTCAAAATCGGTAAAACGTTTAAACGTGGGATAAAAAAGGGAGTTCAAAGTTCCACAAAAAGATTCAATGTGTTAACGAATTCTTTCTGCCGGCACAAGGAAGGTTTACGAATGGCGATAGAGACAGACTCCAACATTTTCAAATGTTTTTTTTTTTTAATCTGCTTTATGCAACACCTCAAAACGCTATATTGTAAAGCTACTGGCACAACATGAATTTTCAACCTAACGCTGGCCAATAGCTGAGTCCAAAGTTGGAAAGGAAGGGTGACACAGAAGTCCTACCCTTCCCTGTCGAAACTTAGATGGAACGTGCTGGTTATGTATGTATGTGCTAATTATATATATATATATATATATATATATATATATATATAATGTGGTTTGTCACAAAACAAATGAAACGGAGCGTAATATATATCTTACAGAAATGTTATGTTTTTTTGGAAATGTGAAAAAATAAAAGTAAAAATAATAAAATAAAAACATGGTTATTGGAATATATTGGAATATAATATGAACCTGGGTTAATTTTTTTTACAAAATCATTTATTTGTTTTTCAAGAATTTAACATAAAACCAGTTTGTGTACGATCGTTTCTGAGACGATATATCTTTATTACTATTGTTTATGTACGCCTTTCTTATTAGCTTGTTCATTGCGTATTTAATTATAAATTAAAGATGGGATATCTTTATTAAGATATGCATTCGAAGAATTCTTCACATTTGTATTTCCTTATTATATAATCCTACCACACAGACACGCCCGACAACTCCCGAATGTCGGAAATTTAAGTTGTCCCATTGTATTTCTTTAAAAAGAGTGGAGTGTGGCATCGAAGTAACATCTCTAGAATTCACGCCAATGTGAAATATATGGAGATATTACGGTTCGCACCTGTCATAGCACGTGACAGGAGTCATATGTTCATATATTTGGATATCCAGGAATTCGCACCTGTCAGATTCTTCCGTCTTGGTAGTGTTAATCGATTCGAAAGTGGCAGCTGAGTAATACGTATGGCATCAATTCAGAAGCTGCTTAAAGTCCCCATCCCTGATTTGTTTTCACTCCCATAGACTTGCTGTTAATTGTGTGTGACAAGACCAGTGTATCAGGTTTCTTTTTTCATTTCAAGATCAATTCTTCGAAGGTTTTGTTTTATTTCGTGGGTTTTTCATTACATAAACGATGTTTTCAAATTTCTGATACGAAGAAGTTACAGTATTTTACTCGGACGAGTATCCAATGTTCATTGTTGTTGTCAAACTTTAATTGCAGTCTGTCCAACTTTTAAGTAAATGTTTTTGTCTGTCCAACTTTTAAGTTAATGTTTTAGTCTGTACAACTTTTAAGTTAATGTTTTAGTTTGTACAACTTTTAAGTTAATGTTTAAGTTTGTACAACTTTTAAGTTAATGTTTTAGTCTGTACAACTTTTAAGTTAATGTTTTAGTTTGTACAACTTTTAAGTTAATGTTTTAGTCTGTACAACTTTTAAGTTAATGTTTTAGTCTGTACAACTTTTAAGTTAATGTTTTAGTCTGTACAACTTTTAAGTCAATGTTTTAGTCTGTACAACTTTTAAGTTAATGTTTTAGTCTGTACAACTTTTAAGTTAATGTTTTAGTCTGTACAACTTTTAATTAATATTTTAGTCTGTACAATTTTTAAGTTAATGTTTAAGTCTGTACAACTTTTAAGTAAATGTTTTAGTCTGTACAACTTTTAAGTCAATGTTTTAGTCTGTACAACATTTAAGTAAATGGTTTAGTCTGTACAATTTTTAAGTTACTGTTTTAGTCTGTACAACTTTAAAGTTAATGTTTTAGTCTGTAAAACTTTTAAATTAATGTTTTAGTCTGTACAATTTTTAAGTAAATGTTTTAGTCTCTACTACTTTTAAGTAAATGTTTTTGTCTGTAAAACTTTTAAGTTAATGTTTTAGTCTGTACATTTTTAAGTTAATGTTTTAGTCTGTACAATTTTCAAGTTAATGTTTTAGTCTGTATAATTTCAAAGTAAATGTTTTTGTCTGTACAATTCTTAAGTTAATGTTTTAGTCCGTACAACTTTTAAGTTAATTTTTTAGTCTGTACAACTTTTAAGTTAATGTTTGAGTTTGTACAATTTTTAAGTTAATATTTTAGTCTGTACAACTTTAAAGTTAAGGTTTTAGTCTGTGCAATTTCCAAGTAAATGTTTTAGTATGTACAATTTTTAAGTTAATGTTTTAGTCTGTAACAGTTGTAAGTTAATGTTTTAGTCCGTACAACATTTAAGTTAATATTTAGTCTGTACAACTTTTAAGTCAATGTTTTAGTCTGTAAAACTTTTAAGTTAATGTTTTAGTCTGTACAATTTTTTAGTAAATGTTTTAGTCTCTACAACTTTTAAGTAAAGGTTTTAGTCTGTAAAACCATTAAGTTAATGTTTTAGTTTGTACTATTTTTAAGTTAATGTGTTAGTCTATACAACTTTTAAGTAAATGTTTTAGTCGGTACAACTTTTAAGTTAATGTTTTAGGCTGTACAACTTTTAAGTAAATGTTTTAGTCTACAACTTTTAAGTAAATGTTTTAGTCTGTACAATTGTTAAGTCAATGTTTTAGTCGGTACAATTTTTAATGTAAATGTTTTAGTCTGTACAATTGTTAAGTTAATGTTTAAGTCTGTACAATTTCCAAGTTAATGTTTTTGTCTGCACAATTATTAAGTTAATGTTTTAGTCTGTACAATTTTAAAGTTGACGTTTTAGTCTGTAGGATTTCCAAGTAAATGTTTTAGTCTGTACAACTTTTAAGTTAATGTTTTAGTCTGTAGAATTTCCAAGTAAATGTTTTAGTCTATAGAATTATTAAGTAAATGTTTTAGTCTCTACAACATTTAAGTAAATGTTTTAGTCTGTAAAACCTTTAGGTTAATGTTTTAGTCTGTACAATTTCCAAGTACATATTTTAGTATGTACAATTATTAAGTTAATGTTTTAGTCTGTACAATTTTTAAGTAAATGTTTTAGTCTGTACAATTATAAAGTTGATGTTTTAGTCTGTACAATTTTAAAGTAAATGTTTTCGTCTGTACAATTATTAAGTTAATGTTTTAGTCTGTACAATTTCCAAGTAAATGTTTCAGTCTGTACAATGAGTATGTTCATGTTTTAGTCTGTACAATTTTTAAGTTAATGTTTTAGTTTGTACAATGTTTAAGTTAATGTTTTAGTCTGTACCATTTTTAAGTCAATGTTTTATTCTGTAATATTTTTAAGTGAATGTTTTGTCTGTACAATTACAAAGTTAATGTTTTAGTCTGTACAATTTTTAAGTTACTGTTTTAGTCTTCACAATTTCCTAGTAAATGTTTTAGTCTGTACAATTTTTTAATTAATGTTTTAGTCTATACAATTTCAAACTTAATGTTTCAGTCTGTACAATTTTTAATGTAAATGTTTTAGTCTGTACAATTTTAAAGTTGATGTTTTAGTCTGTACAATTTTAAAGTAAATGTTTTCGTCTGTACAATTCTTAAGTAAATGTTTTAGTCTGTACAACTTTTAAGTTAATTTTTTAGTCTGTACAACTTTTAAGTTAATGTTTTAGTCTGTACAACTTTTAAGTTAATGTTTTAGTCTGTACAATTTCTAAGTGAATGTTTTAGTCTGTAAAACTTTTAAGTGAATGTTTGAGTCTGTACAATTTTTAAGTAAATGTTTTACTCTGTACAATTTTTAAGTTAAGGTTTTAGTCTGTGCAATTTTTAAGTTAATGTTTTAGTCTGTAACACTTGTAAGTTAATGTTTTAGTCTGTACAACATTTAAGTAAATGTTGTAGTCCGTACAACATTTAAGTTAATATTTAGTCTGTACAACTTTTAAGTCAATGTTTTAGTCTGTACAATTTTTAAGTTAATGTTTTAGTATGTGCAATCTTAAAGTGAATGTTTTAGTCTGTACAATTTTTAAGTTAATGTTTTTGTCTGTACAATTTTTAAGTTAATGTTTAAGTCTGTACAATGCTTAAGTTAATTTGTAAGTCTGTACGATTTTTAAATTAATGTTTTAGTCTGTACAATTTCCAAGTGAATATTTTAGTCTGTACAATTTTTAAGTTATTGTTTTAGTCAGTAGAATTTCCAAGTTAATGGTTTTGTCTGTACAATTTTTAAGTTAATGTTTCAGTCTGTACAATTTCAAAGTAAATGTGTTAGTCTGTACAATTTGTAAGTAAATGTTTTAGTCTGTACAATTTTAAAGTTAATGTTTTTATCCGTACTCTTTCCAAGTATTTGTTTCAGTCTGTACAACGTTTAAGTAAATGTTTTAGTCTATACAATTCTAACGTTAATTTTTAAGTCTGTACACTTTTTAAGTAAATGTTTTAGTCTTTACAATTATTAAGTTAATGTTTTTGTCTGTACAATTCTTAAGTTAATGTTTTAGTCTGTACAATTTTTAAGTTAATGTATTAGTTTTTACAATTATAAAGTTAATGTTTCAGTCTGTACAATTATTAAGTATATGTTTTAGTCTGTACAATTCTTAAGTGAATGTTGTAGTCTGTACAAATTTTAAGTTTATGTTTGTGTCTTTAAAATAATTAAGTTAATGTTTGAGTCTGTACAATTCTTAAGTGAATATTTTAGTCTTTACAATTATAAAGTTAATGTTTTTGTCTGTACAATTTTTAAGTTAATGTTTTAGTCAGTACAATTCCTAAGTGAATTTTTTAGTCTGTACAATTTCCAAGTAAATGTTTTAGTCTGTACAATTATTAAGTTAATGTTTTAGTCTGTACAATTTTTAAGTTAATGTTTTAGTCTGTACTATTTTAAGGGAATGTTTTAGTCTGTACAACATTTAAGTAAATGGTTTAGTCTGTACAATTTTTAAGTTAATGTTTTAGTCTGTACAATTTTAAAGTGAATGTTTTAGTCTGTACAAGTTTTAAGTTAATATTTTAGGCTGTACAGTTTGAAGTTAATGTTTTAGTCTGTACAATGTTTAAGTGATTTTTTTTGTCCGTACAATTATTAAGTGAATGTTATAGTCTGTACAATTTTAAAATGAATGTTTTATTCTGTACAATTTTTAAGTTAATTTTTTTGTTTTTACAATTTTTACGTTAATGTTGTGATTTGTAAAATTTCTAGAGGTTATTAATAAGGCCGTATACTTAAACAATGTCAATTGTAAAGCGACCGAAGCATTATGATACTCTATAAATTTAAAGGAGTGTCTGTTTTTTCTTGTTCTCAGAAAACTATTAAAATATTTTCAATCAAACTTGGAAGGAAGGTATCGTACGTCTGACTTACGGAATGTACATTAAATCGAATTAGTAATTAGTCATGGAAGAGTGAATCAAGTAAAAACGTTTTAACATATAAATACTGTTAGGTTGGTCGCATGGGCAAAAGGGTTCAGACTTGAATTAAAAAGTGACTTGTGTTGGAACTCTGCGCAAGCAACAGCTATTTCCACACTGATGATTCCCGAAAAAGATGAAACATATATGTATGTGGATAATAATAAAAACATATTTATTATAAAAGGGAGGTGATGGTGGTTAAGTTGATAACGACACAGTTTTGCCAAGTTCGAATCCAGTCGATGTCATTATACCACTTTAACTTAAGGATGTTGGCAACGATAACGTGGTCCTTCCTGCAAGAAATCCGACAACAGAATCAAAACCGATCAACAAAGTTGTACGATTTTGATTCATGCGAATTTAATTTTTCATTATAACATCATTGAATAGCACCCCCATACGGCTGGATCCTTTAAAAGAATTAAAATAAGCTGCCAAATAAAGGTGAGTTCCGTTAATTGGTGACGTCGAACACTGTATAGCAGCTTACTATATGTGTCCGCTTGTAAAGAAATAAATAAACTTTAATTTTTGGTTTTCCGTATAGCCGTTGGGTTGGCCACATAGACAAAAGGGTTTAGACTTGAGTTAGCAGGTAACTCGTATCAGGGGTCGAACCTAGCGACTGGCAGAACAGTTATCTCGACACTGACGATTTATGAAAATGATGAAACATATATGTGATTATAATTTTAAAAAATATGCATTAAAATGTTATATATATATATTTATAAATATAAATGTATTAAAAAGGCTGAAGGCAATGGGGGAGCCGTATTGATGAGAAGCAGGAAAGAACAAAAAATAAGTATGGCCTACTTCTGAGGTCCATCTTGGTGAATTCCAGACAGTCGGACTCTTCTTTTGTGTCCATTTATAACAAGGGAAAGATTTTTCCCGAAATATCAAATGATTTCTAATAATCATCCGGTCATTATATACAGCTAACATAATGATTGCTGTTTATTTAAGATTTAAAAGAAAAAAATAGATAGTTGCATGTCCTCTCCTTCGATTGTTTATTTTTGTTCTCTCCAGCTTCTCATACATCCGGCTCTCTGCATTGCCCCCAGCCTTCTTAATACATTTATTACAATTTCCAGCAATGTTTCGAGCAAACTACCATCCTCTTAAGGATATATTTTATTATTTTTATTCTTTGACTTTGTTCATTCTGTATTGAAATATTTTAATTTTCTGTATCCTATATATTTTCATTAGTATTATCATCATTGATCTTACAAATGGAGTCGTATAAAATTACATAATAAGAATTTATGTTTCCCATATTGATTGGATGTATATGTTTTTTTTTATAATACTGAAATTTGATGTTTTTCTTGCTTGAGTTCTATGTGTGATGTTATAAGGGACGCTGATGAAGAGACCTTTTGGAATCATCTAAAGTATAATACAAAATAACATTTTCCAAATTGTCTTAGAAACGATCGTACGCCAAATATACTTGTCTTTTAATTTTTGGGACTGATATAAATAATGTTCTAAATTTGTTAATGTCAACTTACGATATTAATTAAGGATATATATATATAGATAGAGAGAGAGAGAGAGATAGATAGATAGATAGATAGATAGATAGATAGATAGATAGATAGATAGATAGATAGATAGATAATGAATATAAAAGCCAACTCTATCATTACTTTGTAAGTATCTTTTTGCTGATTTGCTCTGTAATTGAAACGCTTTTGTGATTTCGCCCGAGAGGATTCACTGATTTCCTCCTGTTTTATACGAAACTCGATTTCATACTCGGCTTCTAAAACAGGCAAACTTTCATTCGCCCCAGTCTCTACTTTCACAGCCACAACTCTTCACGGAGTCAATTTACAGGAATGAGAGATGCCAGCGATGTTCCGTAATGTTTTCCCGATGAAATACTGTCTTACATATAAATAGATTTGTTCTTGGGAAAACGGGTGGACGAAGCGGGCACTGAGTATTCACTAGCCAAGGAAATAACTCAGAAGAAGAAGAAGAAGAAGAAATAGAAGAAGAAGAAGAAGAAGAAGAAGAAGAACTAGAAGAAAGAATGAGAAGGATGAAAAAACGAAAGAGATGGAGAAGGAGAAAAGGAAGGAGATTAGGTAGAAAAGAAAGAAAGATGACTTAAGAGAGACGAAAAAAGAGAAGTAAATAAAAAAGAAGAACGAAAGAATAAAAGGGAAGAGAAGAAGCCGGGGACTAAGAAATTAAAGTAGAAGGAGAAGAGGAGGAGGAAAGAGAGAAGAGGAGAAGAGGAGGAGGAAGGGGGAGAAGAAGAAGGATGAAACAAAGAAGAAGAAGAAAGAGGAGGTGGAGGAGGAGAAAAGGGAAGAAGAAGAAGAAAAAGAAAAAGAAGGAGAAAAATGAGATGATGAGGAGGAAGAAACAAGAAAAAGATAAGGAAGAAGAAACCGATAATAAGAATACAAAGGCACATTTTTACATAAAATTTCAATGCGTTTTTGATTCAAACTATTGAAATATCAAGTCCTGGCGAGAGGAATGTCTTTGTTACCAAATCCGTAGCGTCATGGAACGGTGGCTAAGTGGTTAACAACGCTCTGACGACCTGAGTGTGCCGAGTTTGAATCCATAAACAATTTCATCAAAACCAACACCTGCGCTTGTGTCTAGTAAAATGTCTCTGTAAATAAAATCTCATATATTTTGCTCGAAAATTTTAACATTGATAATTCGTTTGGACGCACCTGTCGAAGCCAGAAGCGATGATAAAAAAGAAACCGTGTTTTTATACAAACCTTAACCCTAACTCTAACCCTAACCCTAAACCCCGTTGCCATCATGCGTGAAAAAAACTGTTTCCCGTCGTTTCGATTTGTAAATATCGCTATTTATCTAGAAACAGTGATAGCGCCCGTATCCCTCAAACTTAAGGCCCCTCTATATTTTACCCTGAAACAGTTATGATAGCAAAATAAAACATCATTGTTATATTGAAAGAAGTAACTTTCCAAAATGGCTGCACGATTTTATCGATTAGTATTTCTGGCTTTGCAATTAATGCTGTCTGAATTTTGCGGTTTTCTTTTTTTAAAACAAGTTACTTTGCAAATATTATATTGTAAATTATTCGTCGGAAAAATTTCGTTGGGAGTATTCTATGTCGGATACGTTATTATTATGATGTTTTATTCGTAATATTTTGCATTTTAATTTTTAATAAGCACGGTTTGATTTTATCATGTGTCTTACAAAATAAAAATACTCTCGCTTATCCGTACCGCTAACCCTAAGTTCGGGTGGAAACGTCCATTCACAAGAAAACCTCCGAACGAACTAGGGAAGAAAGATAGTAGCTGCCACCGAGACGTAGGCTTTGCGCTAGGATTAAGGGGTGTTAATTTTCTTCAAAACGTTAATCTTTAATCATGATTCGGGATATTTGCAAAATCAAATCAAAATAAAGAAATCCGCAAAAATCAGAAAAAATATTATTTGCGAAATAATCCGAAAAATACAATTTAATTCGGAAAAAAAAGAAAACAGATTATTATTTGCGAAATAATCCGCAAAAATCAGAAAACAAATTAATAATATGATTTGATTTGTCCTTTCATTGGTTGCAAAGTAAGACAAAACTAATTGATAAAATTTGGCGGAAATATTGGAAAGCTAACCGCTTCAACATACTCAACATCACCGTTTTGACCAAAGCCTGTTTTAACTAACCATATTAAATAGAATTGGATAATTGCTTGACTGAACCTGATCGGATGAGCTGCTTGCTGAGATAAAATATATCATTTTTTGTACAACATATATTTATTTAAATATTCCGTTAGAATATCGCATATTTGTGTAGCTTACAACCGATTTGCAGGAATGCAGTTGATCATAATCATATGGGTCGCCTGTGTGAAGCAGTCTGTTGCACGAACCGAAACTTTTAATGTTCTCAGACTCACACTACCATGGACAATACTGATCCTGTCATTTTGACGATTTATTTTAAAACATCAGTAAACGACAAAAATGCATGTATCCATATTTTATGTATGAGAAAATAAAAGCATGTTCGGCCTACCTTAGTTGTTTTTTTTTCTGGTTCATCAAGTTAAAACTGAGCAGCGACAAAAAAACACTCGAAAAATAAAACTCGGTACTTACCTGCAAAAGAAAAAAGAAAAAAGTGTTAGTTAAATCATAGTATCGAACATTTCAAAATATAAAGCTGCATTTCAAACACACTTTATTGATTGCACTGTGAATAGAAAACAGTGTTATTATACATTCAAAATAACTGGAATAAAAGAAAAAAAATAAAGCAATTAAATCATTTGTTACATAAAAACTGTGAATAGAAGAAATGATCAATGCAAATTCAAAATCACAAGAATAAAAGCATGAAAACGAAATAACAATTTAAATCATATGTAAATATGTAGGAAAGTTGCTTAACAGAAACAATGAGATCATTATGCATTGTAGACAGAGCATACAGTTGTCATGCTCAACGCCACCTATAATAGTAAGAAACACATAACCTACTTAGAAAAGTTGTGTCTAAAAACTTACTAGAAAAAGAAAGTATTTGATTGGCTGATGGAATATGAAGCGTGGAATTGCAACTATTTTTCCGATTTGCTTTTGCGTATCTGAAGAAGATGCATAATATACCGAAACGTCATCTATATAATAAATGTGAACGTACGTGTGTGTCCGGCTCGCTTCAGTGATCACGTATACAATTTTTTTTTTTATTATTGATGATAATAAAAATGAAAGTAAAGAATTTATTTTACGCTCAATATAGAAAAAAGAAGTTCCATTATTATTATGAATAGTAGTAATAGTAGTAGTATTTTTATATGTTATAATTCGTCTATGATATTTTTCAGTTGCTTGAGAAAATGAGAGATGAAATGATAGAGAAGGAAGATGGGGTGAGAAAGGGAATCGTTATGGATAGAGGAGGAGGGAAGAGGAAGTATAGATAGATAGATAGAGAGAGAGAGAGAGAGGTTTTAAAAAGATGTGATAGAGAGGGAGATGAGATGAGAAAGAGGATATAGTGGAGCGGACGGGCAGATAGGAGAGAAAGTAGTCGGGGAGAGAAAGGGTAGATCAAGAGAAAAAGAGAGAGAGATAGGAGGCGAGAGAGAAAATGTTTAAAAGAAAAATATTACGCACACTCAATACTCTTCTATTTTGTTGCACATACTCCCGGGCAACGCTGAGTAGCCGTGATAGTTTTGGATAAATAAGTCCGTTTACGCATAAAACAAGTATTTTCAGGTCATCTTTATACCATATAGCCAGGGATTTTCCTCCTTTTCTATATATCGATATATATCTATACCTTAATTTATATAAAATTAAGTATGAATAGGATTAATTCCTAAACTAATTAATCGACTATTATTATTTTCAAGCGTAAGGCTGTGTAATTTTGGCAATATTAAGTTTAATTCATTATTTTGCAAAGAGGCCAAAGAGGAAGGTAAAATTCAGATACCCTCGAGTTTTTAAAAATCTCAACAAGAAAAACAGCAAGTAATAAAGGGAGGAGATGGTGGTTAAGTGGATAACGACACGGACTGAAGACCTGGGTGTTCCGAGTTCGGATCCAGTCGGTTCCACACTACCACTTTCACTTAGGGATGTTGGCGACCTTCTAGTGGTACTTCGCGTAAGTACCCGATGTCTTTCCAGAAAGATTTCTAAATAGAAAAACATTGGGGAAACTAATGCCAACACCAGAATCATCTGATTCACACAAAAGAAGAAGTAATAAAGATTCCTCAAATTTCAATTTGGAATTAAAAGCTTTTTAGAATACATGAAATAAGAACAACCTTCTATTTGAAAATTCAAGTATTTTAGATGTGCATTGTGTGTGATTCATAGTCATTATAGACCAATTATATAAGGCCCCTTAATTTAAATTTCTTCCGAAGACAATTGTTGCTTAAGCCTTACATTTTTATGATTTTCTAAAAAGAAAATCATGTAATAGACTTTAATCAAAATTGGAACAAGAATTCTTGACATAAGGTTTAGTAGCATTATATGTTGAATATAATCTTCGTTAGGTCACATAAAAGAAAAGTGATGCAACACTTTTTTTTTGCTAATTTTACTTCTCCTGGAAGGGGTGTCAGGCTAATCGCTCTCTCTCCCTCTCACTCTCTATCTCTCTCCATATATATATATATATATATATATATATATATATATATATATATATATATATATACATATATATATACATATATATATATATATATATATATATATATATATATATATTTAGGCAGCAAGTAATTATTCAAATAGGCTTTGTTGAAGAACACGAAATTTTCGCGTTTGCATGACTTCTTTTTAAGGTTTTCGAAGCGTCGAGCAATCTTTCGGCTTTCAGGCGGCAGTTCATATAGTGTTTCGCTGATTGTTCGTAATTCGGCCATTTTTCTAGCGCTTTTGAAACCCGAAAGATTGCTCGACACTTCGAAAACCTTAAAAAGAAATTATGCAAACGCCGTCTTTTTAAAATTCTCTTCTTTCTTCAGCAAAAAACATCAGTAAAATACAAAAAATAAACAAGGTATAATTAAACACACGAATTCTGTTATTTTTAACAATATTTGCATAAATGAGAAAATGCTGCTTAAATACACAATATAGATAGATAGATACATAGATAGATAAATAGATAGATAGATATATTTGTTCTTGTGTCATAAGGGAAGTGGGATCTGATCAACTCTGCTGGGAAGCCATGAAATAAAATACTGTTTTGTTTTTAAATTCCCGAAACAGTTTTTCATGGTAAACAACTGATGATGCCTTAAATAACGTTAAGACTAGCAAAAATTCTTGGAAGCAAACTAATATAGTGACTGTCAAAAGTAAATTGACTTACAAAAAAGTGATTTTCCACCAAACGACTTAGGACTTAAATGTTTTTTTGTTTTTTTTATATAGTTTTAATGGTTGAGCAACTTCCAAGACTATATATATATATATATATATATATATATATATATATGAATAGAAGATTACCCATCGAAGGACGGGTCTCAGCAATATGTATAGCATGTTGCACTACACATTCTCATACTTAGAGACATAAAACTGATCCATGTGTACCCATCGAGTAAGTCTCAAAAAGTAATTTATATATGAAAACTCAAGCAACTAAACGTTATTTATTTGGTAAGACATCGTAATTCAGTTATTTTAATTTTGGGATGGGTTCAGGTGGTGTTACGGGAAGGGGAGGCTACTAAATGGTAAATTGTATATTATTGCCGCTGACACGCGTGTGTATCAGTTGGATTACATTCTTATTAAATAATAAATGACTCAAAATTTGATGTAGAACAATTCTTTTCTCTATTAACATTTTTATATCTCGCTAATTTAGAAAGAGTTTTTTATATGTTTTTAAATAATGTGTTCACTTAACTGTTAACGTGTTGCCTGGAATATATTTTTTGTACGGCATGAAGACAGAAAATAGTTATAGGTTTACAAATAATTCAATTACAACGATGTTAAACAAATAAAGAAAGACGTATTATTCACCTAAATAATATGTAGGTGACAAAAATAATTATTTTTACGGAAGAAGAAAGAGTCATTTTTTAAAATAGTATTCAACCTGATAGACAATTATGATTTTAAAAGTAATATTATTTTAAACAGTAAATTATACAGATTGATGTAGAAAACACCGTGGAATTTCTACAAGGTTTCGTTAGTTATTATTATTATTATCATTATTATTATTATTATTATTATTATTTTATATTATAATTATTATTATTTTTATTATTATCATTATTATTATTATCATTATCATTATTATTATTATTACCATTATTATTATTTTTTATTACTATTATTATTATTATTATTATTATCATCATCATCATTATTATTATTATCATTATTATCATCATTATTATTATTAATATTATCAGCATCATCATCATCATCATCATCATCATCATTATTATTATTATTATTATCATCATCATTATTATTATTATTATTATTATTATTATTATTATTATTATCATCATCATCATCATCATCATTATTAGGATTATTATTATAATTATTATTATTATCATTATTATTATTATTGTTACACCGGCCGATCTAACAAAAGAGAAACTACACCGGTTCTCACTATAAATAGTGCGATCCACCAGAATCACGGGAGAGAGAAAAGGGACAGAAACGTTTTTCTGCCGTGCGTCACGTTTGTACCCTTTTAAAAATCTTACTGTTGCCAGTTATTGTTAATTATTGTTATCGTTGTTACTGCATTCTCGTTATTTTTTACTGTTAAACTGTTTTCCTTTTTGACGTCGTTTTTTTCTGCCACGTTTTGTTTTTTTAAAACTGTTTTCCCCCTGTTTTTTATGCCTCTAGTTTTTAACTAGATGGCGACCAAAATGACCGACAATTCTGAATGGTGTAAACCACCAAAAGTGTCGATTAATGTTAAAGAATTCGTGGAGGAGGCAAAGAAATATGAACACATGGTCACAGAACACGCTATTAATGTGGATTTACCGAAACTCGAAGAAATTAAAAAAACGAACTGTAACGATGTTTGTGGTCGATAAAAAAATCAAAATATTTATCAGGGCCTCTCCTGAGTTAATTTGTAAACTACTGGCAACAGCAGGATTTAAATCCGAAAGGTTGATCAAATGCAAGGACTTTAATACATGGAACGCATTATTTCCCAATGAAGACATTTGTGCTAATCTTTCGCTAACACAAATAATCACACAAGAATACGTTTTACGCACGGAATGCATGGGTAGAAGAAGATCTTCGATTTCCATCTTTAATGTGCCGTTTTACGGCAAAGGTGAGCATATTGGCGCTTTTTTCTTAGATATGGTGAAATTACAGACGTCAATTTCGACGAGTTTCCAGGCACCTGGAATTTCGAAATACTTATTGATAAAAAAGCTTTCGACAACATCCCCTACTATTTACTAGTCGGGGAGGAAAAACTCCCAATGATATTAACAGGACGAAGACCGGTTTGTTTGTTTGTTTTGCGAGCAACTGGGTCATTTAACATTGGATTGCCCGCAAAAAATCCATTCAGAAGACGATTACCCCGATGGCCAAGACATCTAAGGCAGGCCCCCACCTCGATCCTCTAGATACAATTGGTCAGCTAATCACATCAGCATCTGACGACTCCAACGACGAGTTTCCTGCTCTGCCTACTTCGGAAAAAGACAATGAATGGATTATAGTTCCGGGTAAGAAACCCCCGGGTCGGGTCTCTCTGGAGGAAATGAGAGAAAAAGAAATGCTAAAAAACGACCCGGGGAAAGACAGTTTTTTAAAAGCCAAAGAGCTTAAAACTAAATTAGATAAAAAAGAAGAAAACCCGAGAAAAAAGAAGAAAATAATTGATCTACTTCAAATAAAACCACTACCCCCAAAACAATTCCGCAGCCGGTCACCAAACCAATAATCACTAAAAAGTCACATTTTCCCAAATCAGTGCCCCCCCCCCAATCACTGGCCCAATTTTAGATAAACCTTACAAACTGATCCTTCTAAGTCCTATCAAATCGTCCAAAAGAGTAATTTCTCCCAAACCTTCTCCCTTTGTCTCCCCATTAAATCCCCAAAAAATATTCCACCTGCATCCCCCAGAACGCAACCCTCCCCTTCGCCTTCTCCAGCATCTCCTATAGGGTCTAGCTCCCCTTCTCCCTCCCCAATGGATTACATGCCTCCCCCTCCACCTATTGCACAGAAGAGACAGATGAGCCCCTCCTTGGAAAGAAAAAGCAAAAAAAAACGCCTACCTCTCTGGGGAGGATATTTGCAAGGTTACCAATGTCCAAGAAGAAACAGTGAAGTATCATCACCTCTCAAATCTCAGTGAGCTGCTTAAATTCAAAGAAGTCAGGGGTATAACCATAGAAGACCCGTCAAATTTTCCCAACGCCCCTAGAATCTTAACTGTTATAAGGAAAAAAATCTGAAGCGAAGGCTCTATGGCAGATGCTGGAAGAGACGAACAGCACTTTTAATTTCACCCTTCCAATGGCCATCGTTCAAGATGAAGGTTTATCTGTCTTAAGGAAAGATTGTGTTGGGAGGGTCCCCATAAAGTGACACCCCGCCATGTATAGGGTCGCTAAACTAATCTATCCTTTGGATGTTGGCGGCATCTCCCACGATGGTCAAATTAATGATCAGTTGGCCAAACAATCTTTTGGGAGAGCCGTCGGAATCCTGACCTCTTCTATGTTCGTTTCTGGAGCCCAACCCTAAGGCACCCTTATGGCTCTCTTTCTAGCGAGTTTGAATGTACGGGGCCTGAGGGTCGACGCTCGTAAATTTCGAGTCGCTACAGACCTTCAGCGTCTCGGAGTGAAAATATGTTGTGTTCAGGAAACCCACTTGATTTTAGGGGACTATTTGGGTACGCTGGCTAAGGGTTTCCACGTTTATTCAGCGTACTTTAATTCTTCCACTAGGGGGGTTTCCTGGCTGGTAAGCAAATCTTTAGATGCGGCGTGTGACCCTTGCTACATGGATCTGGAAGGGAGACTTTGCGTTTTGGATATTACCATAAAGGAGAAAGCATTTCGGCTCGTCGGGGTTTATGCGCCCAATAGCCATTCTGAGCTCGGTTCTTTCTTTCGGCGAATCGAGCAGTTCTTGTATTCTACTACTCGGACGGTCATTCTAGCGGGAGACTAGAACGCGGTCCTGGATCACAATTTAGATCGTAATCGACCTAGGAGTACTAACACCGATCGGGATTATAGGTTATTTCGGGACTTCCTCAATAAGTTTGATCTTATCGATAAGTACCGGAATGAAAAGCCCCGAGATAGGGTATGGACTTGGACAGCTAGACGCGGCTCCGATTCGGTACAACCTTCGAGTTATATCGATTGGTTCTTAATTAGGAGAGTCGACGTAGGATTAGTTGAATGTCCAAGTTTTCATAACATAGTTTACTCAGATCATAGACTTGTTCGGGTTCGAGTAAACTTAGATAGACCTAAGCCTAGATTAGCTGGGTACTGGAAGCTCAACACTTCGTTGTTCGAACCTTACAGCGGGAATTGACGGGGGCTGTAATGGGGAATAGGAAGTGGGTTAATTTTAAGAAGGTTATTAGGTCCTTTACTGCCGATTTTAGCAGACGACTCAACCTATCAACTAGGGCAGCTAAAATGGTACTAGAGTCTAGATTAGATTGGGCGGTGGAGGTGGGGATGTCTCTAGTGTTACTATAATTAATAGCAAGCTGGCTTCTTTGGCTATTCAAGAACGCCAGGCTTAAGTGATTAGGGCTAGGTTAAAAAGAGTGCCTAACGAGGTGGCAAACATGGCCACTGAACTGCGTGCAGAGGAACGTCGACATGCATTTGATCGACATATCGATCGTGTCTCATTGCCGGATGGGGGGCTCGTGGCCACAAACGAAGGTATTCTGGAGGCTTTTCGTTCTCATTTCCAGGATATTTTAACTTGAGAACCCGGTTTGTCTTTAGCACAATTCGACCCTTTTTTAGCCGACTTTTCTCGTCTTGAAGCGACCGAAGCGGCTAGGTGCGAAGGTTGCATAACAGAGGATGAAGTCCAGGAAGCCTTAAAACATGTCGGTCTTAACAGGTCTCCGGGATTGATGGTTTGCCTTACGAGGTGTATTTGAGGATGTCGCACATTTTTGTTCCCTTCCTGACAGTTTTGTTTAACTCGTGGTTTAGGAATGGGACTATTCCCCAGTACTTGACCATGGGTTTAGTGAAATTGTTACGCAAAAGCAAAAATGGTAGAGATTGGTTACATAATTTTCGGCCCCTAACAATGCTTAATGCGGAGTTAAAGATTTTGGCCAAGATCTTAGCCAATCGTCTGCAACTTGTTTTGCCTGGTCTAATTAGCCCCGAACAGACTTGTTCTGTAAAGGGTCGGACCATTCAAGATAACTTGCACTCGATACACTTGATCATAGATAAAGTCCACACTGTAGCCGCGCTGATCAATTTAGATCAGTCCAAAGCATTCGATAGGGTGGACCATCGGTATTTGGAGGCTGTTTAGTCTGCAGCCGGTTTTGGCCCGCAATTCCGCTCTTGGATTCACCTCTTGTATGCGAACCCCGGTGTTAGGGTTGAAGTGAATGGTATGAGGTCTGAGACCTTCAGATTGTCCAGGGGTGCCCTCTTTCACCGATGCTTTATGTGCTTGTTTTGGAGCTTTTCCATAACAGGCTAAGGGTGAATCCGGTCCTGCGTGGAATTACTTTGACAGATGCTTGCACCACGTTGAAGTACTCTGCCTATGCCGACGACTTGACTGTGCTTGTAACGAGCAATGCCGAGATTAGTGTCGTCGACAGAGAAATTAGAATGTATGAAACGGAGACAGAGGCCAAAATCAACTGCGATAAGTCTGTTGGCTTGCGCATTGGTGCCTGAAAGGGTGCTTCCTTGCAGGGACCTTTTGGCTGGACGGATGGGCCTTGCAAGCTACTCGGCGTCTGGTTTGGTCCTGATCTTCAGCTGGAGAAAAATTGGTCGGAAGTCCTGAAAGCGATTAGGGCAGCAGCTGGTCTGTTGTCCCGCAGAAATCTTTCGTTAAAGGGGAGAGCGGAGGTGTGTTCTTCTCACATTTATCCGATCATCCTATATCGTCTTTCAGTGCTCTCACTCCCGTCGGATACACTGCTGGAATTGCAGCGGGCTCTTTTCAAGTTTTTGTGGCTTGGACAGTGCCCTATGATCCGTCGCGAGATTTGTTACTTTCATCCTTCTGAGGGCGGTCTGGGTATGCCAAGCATCGAATTTCGATGCCACACACTTCGGCTGCTTTATCTAGACCGAATGAGTACACAATCTGAGGGAAACGGTTTCTTCTGGAAGGAAGACACTGAGAAAGCCTTTCCGGCTTTGAGAAGTGTGCACTTGGATGAGGGGGAGGCACACAGGTTGCCCCGAGTGCTCCTTCTATCGCGAATGTAGACATGCATTGAAGTTCCATTCAAGGGTGACAGAAAGCCTCTATGACACCCTTCTGTTGTCTCGAAAAGCATTATATCGGGTAATGGTGAGGAGGACTGTCCGAGATGTTAGGCATGAGGGGCTCGCTTTGATGAGGGGAGAGCTCCGCTCAATCTGGCCTTGGGCGCCTGGGTTAAGGTGCTTTGACAATGACGAGGCATCGCTGACCTGGCTGACGATTAAGAATGCACTCTGGGTAGGTAAGAGGCTTCCTTCAGCACGCTTGAGTAATTCTCCGACTTGTATCAGATGCGGCGATGAGGACGAGACCATAAGTCACGTCTTCGTTTTTTGCCGCATCGTCGTGCCGCTAGATTAAGCTTGTTGCAGGCTACATGGTTCGTATTCTTACATTATCGTCTTTTGACCTGGAACCCATTAATGTATGCAGCAACTGGGCTCCGAAAACTGATAGGCAAAAACGGTATACGTATTTAAGCTTACTAGCCATTATGAGAGTTACGATTTGAAAGACTAGGTGCAAGACAGTCTACGGAGCTAGACCTTCACTCGTCTCGACCTTATTGCGATTTTCAAATATTACATGAAGGCTCGCATTAGGGTCGAGAGGGTGAAACTCTCTTCGGCAGATTTTGGTGAAAGGTGGGTGACTGGAGTGCGACTGTGCAGAGTGGCTGGCGCAAGATTAGAGTGGTACTTGGACGTGCCTTAGGCAGAGAATACTGTGTTCAGGAAACGAACACTGCTTTAATTTTAAGTTAGATTAAGACTTATTTTTAGTTATTTTCTGTTTAATTTTTGTTGATTAAAAATCAACAAAAATTAAACAGTTCAACAATTTAGCTAGTGTATGATTGATTCCATTACATGCCCCCTTTTATTTGTGTCCTTATCCCACTCCCCCTTTTATGGACTGCCCCATGTTAAACTCCCGTCCCCTCCCCTCCCTAATTAGGTGACTGAGCGCCAGATTTGTCGGAGATGCAGGTCACCCTTCGATATTTTCGAAGGAGGTGTTCAGGAATAAAACGTTGGGGCCTGCATCAAACCGATGGATGTAGAGTATGAATGTGGTATTTTGGTGAATGATGGTCATGATTGAAACTAGCTAAGTTGAGTTTTTTTAAGTTAGAGATGACCGATGCTTTCCCCTCCCCCCTTTTTGGCCTTGTGCCACATTTTGTGTATTCGTTTACACGAATAAATATTGAGAGAAAAAGGACAGTCTTGTAACTGTCTAGTCAAGTGCCAGTCAGTTTCCTTACCTTGTACCTTTCATGTTAATACACTTGTTATCTTAACCCAACCTCGACTTGACTTCTTTTTACTGTTGGACTACTTCACAACAGATTGGCGACGAGAAATCTAAACAATATCACTGAATAAAATCACCCAAAGTGATTGATATACAAAGATTAGCAAGATCTTCACGGAAAAACAACTTCGTCTTTTCAAACAGATATTTGGATTCGCAAGGATTAACAGTAAATGAACCACTACAAGAGTAGTTAAGCGACGAAAAAAAAAACACAAACTAAAAACTTGCTACCAAAAATCGAAAACTAGAAAACGCGAAAGACATTTTCACTGACACCTTTTTTTCTCTTCAAGTTCACTGACTCGTTGATAAATGTTATCCGCGTCAACTATTACAGACATTATGTAAGTTTGTTGTTATTATTAGGACAACATCTAATATTTGAGCAAGATCCGGATTGATTATTTATTAAAACGGTCTACCACAGAATTGTCGAGGGCAAAGAAGGGCGCGCAGTGAAAAATATATATTCGCGTAAGTCATTTGTGCTTCTAACAAAGAACTGTTAAATAAGAAAGTCGCATTAGGGTTAAAAAGATTTCCCATAAAACTAGTCTTATTAGGCTTATAGCAACGGACTTGGTTTTGTAAAACTACGTACACATATAAAAAAAGGATTTTTTTCCTCAGAACTGGGATTTAATTTTTTTTGCTAAGAAATAATATATTTCTTACTTTGTATGTTGGTTGAGCAAACTAATTATATTAAGCATGTTCTGGGGAAAACTGATTTTTTTTACAAGTGTAAATTGTGTGGTGCATAATTTGTATTCGTGAATGATGGACGCTGAATTCAAAGATTCTCTTTTTCAATTAGTTGAATTCCAAACGAAACAAAATGTTACGTTACAAAGACAGTAAGTTGAACAACAAATGGAACTTCAAAGAAAATAAGTTGAAATTGAGGAGAACAGCAAAAAGCCCAAAGAAAAATGCATGCTGAACAAAAAGAGCTGGCGACCACACGAGAAGAAAGATTCCTAGAAAGACTGCTACAACAGCAGAAACATTTCGAAGAACTCTTGATAAAAACACAGGAGGAACATAGAATATTTCTGGAGGCAACACAGTTAACGAAAGCAAACTAGAATCATAATGCATTCTCCCAGACGGCTGTGTGGAGCGCTATCGAAATTTTCAATCATAATCTAGAAGACGATGTCACTTTTGCTCACTTCTATAGAAGATATGATGATATTTTTGTATCGGACTGCAGTACATGGACAGACTCTAAAAACGTTAGATTGTTGCTAAGAAAATTAGGAGCTGCCGAGCATACAAAGTTCGTTAATTTTATCCTTCCAAAAAAGACCAGTGAGTTGAACTTCCAGGAGGCAGTTACTTTACTAACGGAACTGTTTTCTACAAAAACTTCTCTTTCCCACAGGAGATATAAGTGTATGAATGTCACTAGAAGAGAGAAAGATGACTACATTACGTATACAAGTATAGTAAATAAACTTTGCGACGATTTTAAATTAGAGGAATTATCATCGGATAATTTTAAATGTTTGATATTCATTCAAGGTCTGGTCTAAAATAAACACTCCGATATCAGACGTCGTGGTTTAAATAAACTGGAAAATGAGCCATTTCTAACAATACAAAACTTAGCGGAAGGCTGTGACCGTTTTGTTGCGTTGAAACAGGACAGTCGTGGCATAGAGGAAAACGGAGTGTCGCACATTAAAAAGATCCATCAGAAGAAAAAATTGACTTCAATGAATAACCAGAGAAGAAAACATGGACCGTGTTGGAGGTGTGGAGATAACCATTGGTACAATGAGTGTCCCTACATATTCAAACAATGTAACAACTGCCACCAGAAAAGATATAAGGCATCACGTTGTAGGAAAAAATCTAGTAGAAAGACAGCCATTAAGCTTACAAAAATTTAACCTAAGGAACAAAATATCCGGAAATATGTGCAGGTCAAAATGCTTTAAAAAAAGTAAGACTACAGCTTGATAGTGGGTCTGACAGTTCAATCATTAATGCACAGACATGGAAGAAGCTTGCGAGACCCACTATGATCAAATCACAAACAACGGCGAGAAGCGTCAGTGGTGAAAAAATAACCTTCGAAGGGGAATTATTGACGAGTATTTCTTTCCAGAATAAGACCGAAAAAGCCAAAGATATTGTTATGCGAAAATCGAATAACCTCTTTGGAACTGATCTAATTTAAAAGTTTAGACTATGGGATCTGCCTTTAAGCTCCTTTTGCCAAAAGGTTGAGGAATCGAATGTGGAGGCAGAAAAACTCAAGAGGGAATTAAAATGGAATTTTCCAGACGTATTTTCAGGCGGTCTTGGAAGGTGTACGAAAGCGGTAGCAAAGTTTGAAGTCAAAACAAATAAACTGTATGTGTTCAGAAAGAAAAGAAATGTTCCATACGCCGCTATAGAGCAAATAGACGGTGAATTAGAAAAAACTCGAGAACATGGGTGTCATTTCAAAAATTGATCACAGTGACTGGGCTTCACCTACAGTTTATGTTAAGAAAAAGAACAAGGAGATTCTGGGTTGTGCCGACTTCTCCACAGGCTTGAACAAGGCATTAAAAGATCACCATTACCCTCTTCCGAGCCCTGAAGAAATATTTGCGAAACTGAGTGGAGGAAAATATTTTTCTAAAATCGACCTCAGCGACGCTTATCTCAAATCCCTGTTGAGGAGTGTTCAAAACTGCTATGCATCAATACCCATAAGGGATTATACAAATTTAACCGACTTCCTTTTGGGGTCAAGATCGCCGCTGCGATTTATCAATAAATTATGGACATGATGTTAAATGGGATGGATTTCGCAGTAGGGTACCTGGACGATGTGTTAATGAACATCGCTAGCAAAGAACAACACAAGACTCATGTAAACCAAGTATTCAAAAAAATCCAGGATTATGGGTTTAAACTCAAAGATGAGAAATGTACTTTTTTCATGGAAAAAATAAAATACTTAGGACAAATCATCGATGAACAAGGAAGAAGGCCAGACCCAGATAGGGCAATGGCGATAAGGAACATGCTTGCTCCAGAAAATATTGCGTCTCTACAAAGCTTTTTAAGGTTGGCGAATTACTACAATGTGTTCTTACCAAACATGCATGAACTAAGATCACTTTTAAATGAGCTGTTATGGAAGGACTAAAAATTGGTCTGGACGCAAGAGTGCGAAGAAGCGTTTCAGAAAATTAAAGATATCTTAACGTCTGACTTGTTTCTGGCACATTATAATCCCAAGCGTGATATTGTAGTTGCAAGCGATGCCAGCAACTATGGCATAGAAGCATACATATTGCACAAAATGAATGATGGAAAATTTAAACCCATTGCCCATGCATCCTGGACACCTTTTCCAGCCGAAAAAAATATTCTCAAATTGAGAAAAAGGCTCTAAGCATTATATTCGCGATAAAGAAATTTCATCTTTCCTGCATGGTAGACAATTTCTGTTAGAAACAGACCACAAACCCTTATTAAGGATTTTCAGATCGAAAAAGGGACTACCAAAACACACTGCGAATAGACTCTAAAGATGGGGTACCATTCTTCTGAACTACAATTTTCAAATCGAGTATGTACCATCTAAGAAATTGTGTCATGCAGACGGGTTATCAAGGTTGATACCTAAGCAGTCAGAACCATTGGAGGATATGGTGATAGCAGCCATTCAAGCGGAAGCTGAAGTAAAAAATACGTTATGTGACACAATAAGAGAACTTCCAGTAACGCTTGATGAGATTAAGAGTAAGGCAGAGGTGGACGAATTTATCATAAGCACGAAAGAAAAAATCAACAATAATCAACTAGATGAGGGAATTAATTCAATTTGCGACAACGTCCTGTTATACAGCGACAGGGTTGTAATTCCTATGACATTACAGAAAAGAATGCTCAAGGAATTCCATGTAGGACATCCAGGCATATCGAGAATCAAAAGCCTTATGCGCTCTTTCGTTTACTGGCCAAACATGGACAAGCATATCGAAGAAAATGTCAGGGAGTGTAGAGGATGCGCCTTCGGATCGTGGACTAAACCAGACCGACCTTGGTCTAGAATTCACTTAGACTTTGCGGGACCACTGGATGGGTTTTACTATCTCATTGTTGTAGACAGCCTAGCTAAGTGGCCGGAAGTACGAAAATGCAAGAACCCCACATCCGAGGCAGCTATCAACTTCCTATACGAACTATTCGCTAGGTTTGGAGTAGTAGACTGCATTGTCACCGACAATGGTACTCAATTCAGGTCTACTGAATTTAAACACCTTTGCGAGGATCATCTCATCGAGCATATAACAATCCCTATATACCATCCAAGAAACAATGGACTGGCAGAGAGATTCGTTGACACATTCAAGAGAGCTCTGAAAAAAGCTAGTGGATCACCGACGGATAAGTCAATCCAACAATGTCTGCAAGTTTACAGAGTCACTCCGAATGCAAACATCGAAACGTCGAAGACACCTGCTGATGTCATGTTCGGACGCACGGTTAAATCGATTTTCCACAAGTTGTTACCAAACCAGGATAGGGCAAACTTAAAAGGAACGATAACTAAAAAACGGTATGAAGTTGTCGAAAAAGTTTTTTTTAAGATTTGCAGAAACAATAGGACTTTCTGGGAGTCCAGCACTGTGGATAAACAAATAGGCAACATGGTCTATATGATTAAGGGACCAGATTTCGTGCACACTAACCAAATCCGGAAAAGATACTCGAACAGTGAGGTCACCAGATCGCCCGAGGAGGACATCATGGACACAGTGTTTGATACTTTTCAGGTGCCCATACCAGAGACTGCTCCTGAGATTAGGAGATTAAAAAAAAAGGGAATTCGACTGAGTTGATGATAGTGATTCCCAAACAAAAACGTTATTAATCCTCAGATAGGATATTTTAAAAGGGGGTGTTACACCGGCCGTTCTAACAGAAGAGAAACTACACTGGTTCTCACTATAAATAGTGCGAGTCACCAGAGTCACGGGAGAGAGAAAAAGGACAGACTTGTAACTGTCTAGCAAAGTGCCAGTCAGTTCCCTTACCTTGTACCTTTTATGTTAATACACTTGTTATCTTAAACCAACCTCGACTTGACTTCTTCTTTTTACTGTTGGACTACTTGACAACAATTATTATTATTATTATTATTATTATTATTATTATTTCATAGTATCTCAACTTTTGGATATTGTTAGTTGGACTTTTCCTTTTTGAACATCAAGTCAATTCCCTTGACCTTAAACATCTAAGTGAGCCTTTTGCAGAATTGTAAAAAAAATTGTCTCGTCAATCTGTTTAAGCCATTTATGGTGGTTTTAGTTATGGTTTCAAGCATTCCAATTACAATGGGAATCACCTTTACTTCTTTACATTTTCATAGTCTAACTAATTCCCATTTTAGATCTTGATATCTTTTTTTCCTGCAATCTGGTATCAAAGAGGCAGGCTATATATTAATGATTAAACAAGTTCTCTTGTTTTTGTTTCGTCTTTTGAATGCTCAAGAACCTTATCAGTCTGTGTGTGCATGTCCCAAAGGAGTTTGGCATTGTCGTCCTCCTGTACCACTTCTGGCTTATGCTCATACAACTTCTCATTGCGGTCCAATTCATAAAGTTTACATATATTCCAATGTAGTATATGGGCGACTTTGTCGTGTCTCCATTTTCTATACTGATGTTGCACTAGTATTAGGCATTTAGATACAATATGCACTACGATTTTTTCCCTTTCATTACACAATCGGCATATCGGTGATTCTTCAGTTTTGTCAATGTAATGTTTGATGGGCCTAGTGTGGATGGCTTGTTCCTGGGCTGCCATTAAGATGCTCTCGATAGATCTTTTGATATCACCCCTGACCAACCAATTCCAGCTGTCTTATCTCTAAATGCAGTATTCTTAAAGAATACACTGTTTAGTTTGTTTCTAAATCATGTTAACTATCTCTTGTAGCACCTGATCCTTTTTCAAACCAGTTTTAAGTATTTCTCTTTTCACTTTACGAAAAATAATCTCATTACTCTCAGAAATATATTTATATAGACAAACTTCTTCTATATTCACAACATCTTTAACACGAAGTCAACTTCGACCAACTTTCTTTCTAGGTAGATACAATCGATCTGCATCTCCTTTTCTTGCAAACACTCCATGAATTGTAAGCATTTTCCATGTTTGGGTATTCAAACATTTTAGTTCATGTACAATTATTATTATCATAATAATAATAATAATAATAATAATAATAATAATAATAATAATAATAATAATAATAATTATTATTATTATTATTATTATTATTATTATTATTATTATTATTATTATTGTTTTTATTATTATTATTAATATTATTATTATTATTATTATTAGGGATTAAGAATATTATAAAATACATATATGGCTATGAAGAAAATAAGATATCCATGAAATATATAATTGTTGCGCACGAAAAACGAGACGATTCGAAGAGGCAAAGTAATTTGATAATCCAGCGGAAAAATCGCAGAGCTTCAAGATGCGATGACATTGGCAGCCTCTTTTCTTCGCTGCCGGCCATGATGCAAGCAAGCGGAAGAAAGGCGCATCCTTCTCGAACAAATTAATGATGTCGGCTTTAAACTTCATTTATTGCCTTCTATGTCAGCGTGTCCCGATGGAAATGTGGTGTTCGCCATTTATTTTGTGTCTAGTCTCTTTGGACCTGTTTGGACAACTTTTAGTTTAAGCAATAATCACACTTGAATGTTTTATAAAATAGCATTCGCAATCAGAGAACTTCTATCAAACTATTATCGATTTGCAAAATATTAGGATCTATCACAATACTTATTTGTCACGCACTGTATAAAAAGGCTGCGGGCCCCCGTCCCATCGCCGCTATGTTACATCCCTGTGCTTGTTTTACAAGTACTTCAATTAGAATGTTACCCAGCGAATTTACTTCAATGTAAATAAATACATAGAAAGAATTGCCAAGGATGCAGCGAAGAAAGTTACCTCCCTCTACCGTGCTAGCAAACATCTAACCCCCGTCAGTTTCTTATTTTTACAAAGTCACCATCCGCTCATGGATGAGGTATTATTGTCACATCTGGACTGGTACACCCCAAATAGTCTCTCCCTCTTAGAATGGGTTAAAAAAGAGTCTCTAATTTATTAAGTCCCGTACTGTCAACCAGGCTATATCCCCTGTCTTATCGGGTCAATGTTTCATCGCTGAGCTTGTTTTAAAATTAATTCAATAGAGCATGCTCCGACGTACTTGCTGCTCTTGTGCTTCGCCGTAAATACACCCAACCAACCAAATAATCAACTAATCCCCATCCATTTATTGTATAGGTCCCTCTGATGCTGTGGGGCTTTCTACTCTTATACCTACTTTCCTCGAACCGCTAGCGTTTCGAATTTCTTCCCTGCTTTCTGTTTCTCCGACTGTACCAATCTTGCTACACAACCTCACATTTAGGGTGCCTAATATAAATATGGTCCCCATTCTTAGTAGCCCTTACGTCTCAGTAGCAATGTTTGAGTGTTGCGAATCAAAGTAAAAATAAAGTTTTTAAATTTTTTTAAAACATTATACTGCAGTGTCTAAAATATATATTGTGTTAGTGCACTATAATGTTCCAAAAAAGTTTTTTTAAATTATACTGCAGTGTCTGAAATATATATTGTATTAGTGCACAATAATTTTCAAAACAAGTTTTTAACATCATAGTGCAGTGTCTAAAATATATATTGTGTTAGTGCACAATAATTTTGAAAACAAGTTTTAAAAATTATAGTGGAGTGTCTGAAATATATATTGTGTAAGTGCACAATAATTTTAAAAACAAGTTTTAAAAATTATACTGCAGTGTCTAAAATATATATTGTGTTAGTGCACAATAATTTTCAAAACAAGTTTTTAACATTATAGTGCAGTGTCTAAAATATATATTGTGTTAGTGCACAATAATTTTCAAAACAAGTTTTAAAAATTATGGTGCAGTGTCTAAAATATATATTGTGTTAGTGCACAATAATTTAAAAAAAAAGTTTTAAAAATGATAGTGGAGTGTCTAAAATATATATTGTGCTAGTGCACCATAATTTTCGAAACAAGTTTTTAAAATTATAATGCAGTATCTAATATATATTGTGTTAGTGCACAATAAATGTTCAAAACAAGTTTTTAAAAATATACTGCAGTGTCTAGAATATATATAGTGTTAGTGCACACTAATTTTAAAAACAAGTGTTTAAAATTATAGTGCAGTGTCTTAAATATATATTGTGTTAGTGCACGATAATTTTCAAAATAAGTTTTAAAAATTATACTGAAGTGTTTAAGATAGATATTGTGTTAGTGCCCAATAATTTTCAAAAAAGTTTAAAAAATTATACTGCAGTGTCTAAAATATATATTGTGTTAGTGCACAATACTTTTAAAAACAAGTTTTTAATATTATAGCGCAGTGTTTAACATATATATTGTGTTAGTGCACTATGATATCCAAAACAAGTTTTAAAAATTATAGTGCAGTGTTAAAAATTTATATTGTGTTAGTGCACTATAATGTTCAAAACAAGTTTAAAAATTATATTGCGGTGTCTAAAATATATATTGTGCTAGTGCACAATAATTTTCAAAACAAGTTTTAAAAATTATACTGCAGTGTCTGAAATATATATTGTGTTAGTGCAAAATACTTTTCAAAATAAGTTTTTAATATTATACTGCAGTATCTAAAATATATATTGTGTAAGTGCACAATAATTTTAAAAACAAGTTTTAAAATTTATAGTGCAGTGTCTAAAATATATATTTTGTTAGTGCACAATAATGTTCAAAACTAGTTTTAAAAATTATACTGCAGTGTTTAAAATTCATATTTTGTTAGTGCACTATAATGTTCTAAACAAGTTTTTAAAATTATATTGCAGTGTTTAAAATATATATTGTGCTAGTGCACTATAATTTTCAAAACAAGTTTTAAAATTTATAGTGCAGTGTCTAAAATATATATTGTGTTAGTGCACAATTATTTTCAAAACAAGTTTTAAAGAATATACTGCAGTGTCTAAAATACTTATTGTGTTAGTGCACAATAATTTTCAAAACAAGTTTTTAAAATTATAGTGCAGTTTTTTTATATATATTGTGTTAGTGCACTATAATGTTCAAAACAAGTTTTATAAATTATAGTGCAGTGTTCAAAATATATATTGTGTTAGTGCACTATAATGTTCAAAACAAGTTTTAAAAATTATTGTGCAATGTTTAAAATATATATTGTGTTAGTGTACTATAATGTTCAAAACAAGTTTTAAAAATAATAGTAGTGTCCAAAATATATATTGTGCTAGTGCAGAATAATTTTCAAAACAAGGTTTAAAAATTGTACTGCAGTGTCTAAAGTATATATTGTGTTAGTGCACTATAATGTTCAAAACCAGTTTTAAAAATTATAGTGCAGTGTTTAAAATATATATTGTGTTATTGCACTATAATGTTCAAAACAAGTTTATAAAATGATAGTGCAGTGTCTAAAATATATATTGTGTTAGTGTACAATAATGTTTAAAACAAGTTTTTGAAATTATACTGCAGTGTTCGAAATATATATTGTGTTAGTTCACTATAATGTTCAAAACAAGTTTTTAAAAGTATAGTGCATTGTTTAAATATATATTGTGTAAGTGCACTATAATGTTCAAAACAAGTTTTTAAAATTATAGTACAGTGTCTAAAATATATATAGTGTTAGTGCACTATAATGTTCAAAACAAGTTTTAAAAATTATACTGCAGTGTCTAAAATTTATATTGTGTTAGTGCACAATAATTTTGAAAACAAGTTTTTTAAAATATACTGCAGTGTTTAAAATATATATTGTGTAAGTCCACAATTATTTTTAAAACACGTTTTAAAGAATATACTGCAGTGTCTAAAATTTATATTGTGTAAGGGCACAATAATTTTCAAAACAAGTTTTTAAAATTATAGTTCAGTGTCTAAAATTTATATTGTGTTAGTGCACAATAATTTTCAAAACAAGTTTTAAAAATTATACTGCAGTGTCTAAAATATATATTGTGTTAGGGCACAATAACTTTCAAAACAAGTTTTCTAAATTATAATGTCGTGTCTAAAATACATATTGTGTTAGTGCACTATAATGTTCAAAACAACTTTTAAATATTATAGTGCAGTGTCTAAAATATATATTGTGTTAGTTCACAATAATTTTTAAAACAAGTTTTAAAAATGATACTGCAGTGTTTAAAATATATATTGTGTTTGTGCACAATAATTTTCAAAACAAGTTTTAAAAAATATACTGCAGTGTCTGAAATGTATATGGTGTTAGTGCACAATAATTTTCAAAACAAGTTTTTAAATTCATAGGGCAGTGTCTAAAATATATATTGTGTTAGTGCACAATAATTTGTAAAACCCGTTTTAAAAATTATAGTGCAGTGTTTGAAATATATATATTGTTTGTGCACTATAATGTTAAAAACAAGTTTTAAAATTATAGCGCAGTGTTTCAAATATATATTGTGTTAGTGCACAATAATTTTAAAAACAAGTTTAAAAAATATACTGCAGTGTCTAAAATATATATTGTGTTAGTGCACTATAATGTTCAAAACAAGTTTTTAAAATTATAGCGCAGTGTTTAAAATATATATCGTGTTAGTTCACTATAATGTTTAAAACAAGTTTAAAAAATTATAGTGCAGTATTTAAAATATATATTGTGTTAGTGCACAATAATTTTAAAAACAAGTTTTCTCAATTATAGTGCAGTGTCTAAAATATATATTGTGTTAGTGCACTATAATTTTAAAAACAAGTTTTCTCAATTATAGTGCAGTGTCTAAAATATATATTGTGTTAGTGCACAATAATTTTCAAAACAAGTTTTTAAAATTATAGTGCAGTGTTAAAAATACATATTGTGTTAGTGCACTATAATTTTCAAAACAAGTTTTTAAAATTATAGAGCAGTTTTTTAATATATATTGTGTTTGTGAACTATAATGTTCAAAACAAGTTTTATAAATTATAGCGCAGTGTTTAAAATATATATTGTGTTTGTGCACTATAATGTCCAAAACAAGTTTTAAAAATTATTGTCCAATGTTTAAAATATATATTGTGTTAGTGTACTATAATGTTCAAAACAAGTTTAAAAAAGTATAGTGCAGTGTCTAAAATATATATTGTGCTAGTGTAGAATAATTTTCAAAACAAGTTTTGAAAATTTTACTGCAGTGTTCAAAATATATATTGTGTTAGTGCACTATAATGTTCAAAACAAGTTTTAAAAATTATAGTGCAGTGTTCAAAATATATATTGTGTTAGTGCACTATAATGTTCAAAACAAGTTTTTAAAATTATAGCGCAGTGTTTAAAATATATATCGTGTTAGTGCACTATAATGTCCAAAACCAGTTTTAAAAATTATAGTGCAGTGTTTAAAATATATATTGTGTTAGTGCACTATAATGTTCAAAACAAGTTTCAAAAAATATACTGCAGTGTCTAAAATATATAATATGCTAGTGCAGAACAATTTTCAAAACAAGTTTTAAAAATTATACTGCAGTGTCTAAAATATATATTGTGTTAGTGCACTATAATGTTCGAAACAAGTTTTAAAAATTATACTGCAATGTTTAAAATATATATGGTGTTAGTGCACTATAATGTTCAAAACAAGTTTTATAAATTATAGTGCAGTGGCTTAAAATATATATTGTGCTAGTGCACAATAATTTTCAAAACAAGTTTTTAAATTTATACTGCAGTGTCTAAAATATATATTGTGTTAGTGCACTATAATGTTCAAAACAACTTTTTAAAATTATAATGCAGTGTCTAAAATATATATTGTGTAAGTGCACAATAATGTTCAAAACATGTTTTAAAAAGTATACTGCAGTGTCTAAAATATATACTGTTTCGTCATCAAAAGAGTTTATTTGCGGTTCATCAAAACTTTTGTAAAAACATTTATCCCTCCCCCCCAAAAAAAACAATCAGCATGAAACTGCATGTCGTGTAGATTGACCAAATTATCGTGGTAAAAAGAAGATAAAAATGAACATTGAGTTCGATCATTTGAACGCCATTTTGAAAAAGTCGGTTGCAAGAGAACAGATAGTTGGACGTAATCAAAAAGACAAACATTGTTTGTTTGTTCGTTTGTTTGTTGGTGTTTCTTCATTTTTCTTTTTTTATTTTCATTGGCCGACGAAGTTTAGCTGTGACAGGTTGATAATTGGCTCGTCAATTGGAAGAAGGCCGAAGGGTGTCGTTCGGAATGGGGAGAAGATGTCACAGTTGATAGAGAGATTTTGAGCGGCGTAGATAGAAGAAGAGGGGGGCTGCTGATATGAAATCGAAAGCTGATACTAACAAGAAATAGACGTTCAGCTGACACGTAGGTGAGCCGAGAATTAAAATTAATTACAGACACCCCATTAATTATGCAATTCCATCATCCGATCAGATCGGATTTCTTTCACTCAGAAATATCATACAAGTTATAATAATACACGTCTAACGGCAATATATAATTCATATATATATTATTAGTATTATTATATATATATATATATATATATGTGTGTAGGTAATATGTAGGTAATAAATAATTAATATTTATTTATAAATATTATAATATAGCCCCCTTTACTAAGGCTTGGCACTCTGAGTTAATTTAATAACAAGCAGTACTACTAGCATCATTGCGAGATCCAATACGATTTGTTGTTGTTGTTGATCACTCTTCGCGCCTTGCTGTGAATACCCGCCGACTTGGCATTTACAAAGTTAAAATTTTCCTAAATTCTAAGCTAATTTGTGGTGACCAACAGGAAAAAGCTCTTGACTGCGAATCGGAGTTCGCGCCCGCCGACCGTCAGAAATTAACTTCCTGCACTGAAGATTGTGTTAGCATGAAACATCGATGTCTGTAGATAATAAATAATTCATATTTATTAATAATTATATATATATATATATATATATATATATATATAATATTTATTTTCAAGATATAAACTACTTGCCGTTATAATTCAAAAATGAGCACAACAGTAAAGTCATAATTTGTAAAGACACTAAAGCTAATACCGCCTGAAGATGATTTGACGATTCAAATCGAAAGTACTTGCAAAAAAGAAAAATGAATAGAACAAGAAACCCATGCATCATATTTACATCAATTTGACCGATACATTAGATGGACAATTCGGAAAATTGAAAAAAAAAATATATATATATATGGGAAATGAAAAAGGAAAAACCAAACAGGAAGTTTTTGATGTGTTCATCAACGTTTCGTCTTTATTTGTAAGACTTCTTCAGGATGATAACATAAAGAAGAAGTCTTCCAAATAAAGACTAAACGTTGATGAACACATAAAAACTTCCTTTTTGGTTTCTCCTTTTTCATTTCCCATTACGTCGGATTACCTTCATCCTTCTTTTCCCATATATATATATATAATAAATATTTGTTTTGTTTATTTTCTATGTATGTATACGTTTCGTCCTTTATAATCGGGACTAATCAGCATAGATATATGCGATTCGAAACCCCGGTATTTTGCAACTCAATAGCTAAATAAACAGTGATAATTTTAACACTTTATCTGGCGGTTTGATGTCATAAGAGCACCTATTTATCTACGTCCCACACAGTAGAATGTGACACAAGGTCGGAAAGTGGGAATGCACTCCAGAGGAGGAGGGCTAGGGGCTTTTTAAGAGCATTCAACTCAATGAAAGGGACGATGCATTTATAGCTAACGACCTCATAGTGTGCTAATACTACACTTACAGTGCCCTTGTAGACGGGTTTTCTAGGAGCTATAAATAATAAATATTTGTTTTGTTTAGTATCTATCTATCTATCTATCTATCTATCTATCTATCTATCTATATATATATATATATATATATATATATATATATATATATATATATATATATATTTGTAATGTGTATTTAGGCAGCATTTTCTCGTTTATGCAAACATTGTTTAAGATAACAGAATTCGGCTGTTTGATTATACCTTTTTTAATTAATTTTTTTTCTAATTGTCTTTTTTGTATTAAAATAAAAATAAAAAAATGTTCCATAGGTTTCACATGTTTCTCGAACGTTTTCGATTCTTCGTCGAAGTATCCTCATGTGTCAAAAGCAAATGAACAAAAAGCTGGAGAAAGAAGAGAATTTTTTTTGAAAGACAGCGGGGAAATACGCATAGAACGTTTTTCGCATTGTTCCAGGAAGTTGTTAACGAATTAAATTCACCAACGCTGGAGGACATCACAGAACAACATCGTATTACGTTAGGTATTTTAAAATGTTACCACTGGTTTAATATGTGATTTTGTTGATTTTAGGTTTCTGTGTTTTATGTAGATAGCTTCCAGTACTTTTAATTTTTTTAAATTGGTTTCGCAATGTATAATTATAGTGTTATTAACTAGTATTTGTCTTAAATCAGAGGGAGGGCAGTTATGTTTTTGTAGATGTTGGTAAATTGAGCTAGAGTTTACAAGATGCTTGGTGAGGCGGCTGGATATATATATATATATATATTATAGATAGATAGATAGATAGATAGATAGATAGATAGATATGTGTGTATGTGTGTTATACGCAGTCAGTATGGAAGATCACAGGCTTCCTAATCAAATGTTATATGAGAACTACAGCATGGAAAACGGCTGAGCGACAAGCGAAAAAGACGTTTTATAGATGTAGTCTGAAAACACATGAGAACACTTGACATGAACGTGGACAACTGGTAGAAGATGGTTCTGAAGCGATCGATTTGGCGCAAACATATTTATGACGGCTGCAACAGATTTAAGTAAAAGCGAATAGGCTACTCGATTTCTAACCTGTTTTGAATTATCACAAGAAAACAGCTATATTTTCGGAGTCTTTTACGTGTTTTTAATTTTTTGTTTGTTTATTCATAACAAGGCATATTGTCAGTGGAGTGTCAAGGGATACTGTGATAGTGTACAGATGTAGAGAAAGTAACCTGGGTTGATAGTTGGACAGTAAGATGTTGTTCACAGTATTTAATTTCTGTGTTGGTATGGCCGGGGAAACCGGAAGCAAAGAGGGAATCCCAAAGGCAACAAGTCCAAGAAAAGAAGCTATTGGAGTACAAACTCTTCCGGGATCTGGTGATCTTTAAAGCTAAGGGAAGTGCCTTTACTCTTAGTAAAGTGAGTCAGAATTATTTAGGTTGACGCGGTACAATTGCAGTAAGTTCATCGGAGCATATATCGTGGAAGTTCTTGTAAAACAAGCAATTGAATGAAACACTGCGGCGATCCGACAGAGGCTGGGGATTGGTTGACAGTGCAGGACCTATTATGTTATAAATTATTTTTAAAAGAAAAACGTACAAACAGGAAAAGCCTGGTGGTTGGTGCATACACTCAGATGTAGAAACATGAATGGGAAAATGGTGACTTTATATTGTGGTGATATAGCGATAGTTCACCACCTTGGAGATGCTAGACTAGTTCAGAGAAAGATTGACATCTGGTTGGTCTGACTCACTTGTCAGTTGAAAGTTGGCAAGACACTACAAACGTTGTTGATTGGCTGGCAATGTGGTTTTATTAGCCCATGAGCGTTTAAGACTAACAGTATAATTAACCATATTTCAGCAGGATTTGTATTTTTTAAACTTATCTATATTTAGTCGAAAATATTGGAGAATATTTTAAAATCTAGAGTGGAAGCATACAATCAGTTTAATCTATTATTCAATTAAATTTCGTAGATTAGTAGTTTTTATAATCAACCCATCTCTCTCTCTCTCTCTCTCTCTCTCTCTCTATATATATATATATATATATATATATATATATATATATATATATATATATGTATATATGTATATGTATATATATGGATATATATGGTATGGTTTGGTAGTTTTGTTTTACGGCATATCAACCCTTTTTGGGTTATTTAATGCCGAATCTGGTCTTGTTTTCTTCTCTTTTTTGTTTCTTTCCCCTTTTAATATCTGTTTCTATTTAACCCATAGTTGGGACCCTAACAGGTACTACCACTCCGGGTCAGGGTGGACCTGGGAGCAATGGTAATTAAGAAGAGGCTCCACATTCCCCAAAGTCCGTAAGCCGGATCTCACCATCGGATGTAGTTTAAGGTCATATCCAGGACCGGGAGTAGGGTAGGAAAAATAAAAATAAAAAAGGGGAGGGAGAAAGGGAGAGGGGCTGTTGTTTTTGTTTTTGGTTTTGTAGAACATAATTAAGTTTTACAAAAAAAAAAAAAAAAAAAACGTCAATGTAGGTGAATTTCGTCTCAGGGAGCCACAGGGCAGCCTGATCTGGTATCACCAGGATATATATGTATATGTATATATGTATATATATGTATATATATATATATATATATATATATATACATATATATATATGTATATATACATATAAATACATACATATATATATATATAATATATGAAGATGTAATAGATTTGCCAGTCTTACATTTTGAATTTTTCCTCTTTCAACTGTCTATATAATTGCTCTATTTCGTATATTGAGCTTTAAACACTTAACGATGGGTTCACATATTTAAAGTATACGTTCTACTTTTAGCTTCATACCTTATATATATATATATATATATATATATATATATATATATATATATATATATATATATATATATATATATATATATATATATATTGTTGAATATAAGAGACAACTCATGTCTAGATATCCTTTGGTAGATCCTTTAAATAGTCCAAATCAGGATCTTAGTTTTGGAGGAGAATTGGCTAGTGAATTTGCCATAGTTTTGATTTGTGTCCCAAGTACTTTCAGACTCATTACATAATTCCCGCCAAAACCTTCTATAATACTAACACGTCGTCTGTACCTGATTAACCTCATTCTTTCTGAAGATGGACCCGGATGGGTCTGAAAGTACTTGGGAGACAAATCTAAACTATGGCAAATCTATCAGCCAATTCCCCTCCGAAACTAAGATCCTTATTCGGACTATTGAAAGGATCTACCAAAGGATATCTAGACATGAGTTGTTTCTTATATTCAACAATACTTGCCTGCAAGAGAAGATGCTGCCTAGATACATACACACACAGACACACACACACACACATATATATATATATATATATATATATATATATATATATATATATCATAAATGTAAACTATCCTATAAAGTAAAGTAAATCTTTTAAAGTAATCTTATTATCAAGTATCCTCATCATCATCATCATCATCATCATCATCATCATCATCATCATCAGTTTAACCTCCGTTTTACATGTTGGCATGTGTTGGACGAATTTTTTAAAAAAATAACATCTAAACTAACCTATATCTTTAGAAGTCTATACTTATCTCTTTTTTCCTTATCCATTTTTATCACTTCCTCCCATGTTTTCTTTGGCCTTTCCCTGTGAACGAGCTTGCTACCTAAACTGTTCTACATCCGCCAATCCAAGAACACTCCTCAAGTCTTTCAACGTAGGCATATAATCGAAGTCTATTCTTCTGCATACATATCTCTATACTATCCAATTTTCCTCGGAGGTTATCAGATCAAAGCCTGTATTTAAGACACATATACATATCCATCGTATCATCCTTATATCATTTCTCTCCATGAAACGCATGTCCTCAACCATCATTGGCTAGGTTTCACTTCCATACATCATCACATTGTATACACATGCCTGATAGACGCTTCCCGTGGTCAGCGTTACATAAGACATTCAATAAAATTACTTAAAACTGTCCTACAGTTGCTGTAAGAATTTAGAAATTAATTTAAGTAATTAAAGATATTGTAGTTACAGAAGATGTTTTGTAATAAATTAAAGAAAATGGGTGTTAATAGGTTAACTAACGTAGAGGCGTAAAGCATTAATCTACAAATTATAACCATTCACTTGATGGATGAGTAAATAGCTTTTAAAACACTAACACAAACTCGCGCACATTTTGGTTGCTAGGGGAAGGAGTGTGATGTTGTACTCTGCCCTTGTTTTGCTCCAGTTATTATTACTGGATCCTGTCATCATTCTTTCTAATGGAAAAACATACATCGATGCTTGCAGAAGAACACACTATTGATATACCCTCAACGCACTCAACCACCTCACACACACACACACACACACAAACACTTCCCTCGTTTGACAAAGATATAAACATAGCTTACCCTCCGCCATGACTCCTCAAACACTTTCGATAAAAGGTCAATAATCTCGGTTCATCAGTTGAGTGAGGAGTTAGGAAATGTCACGCTCTGAAGAAGCTCACATTTGCAAACGATGAAGCCATGCGCCATCGGTGCTACCGTGAAGGAGTGCGATTTAAAGTTCACGGCTACACGCGTGCGCCGTAAACCCGTTCGGGGTTCGTGCAACACGGCTTTTTACTTATTCGATCCATAATCAACATCACGATCAACCCACGACCCAAACAACCAACCAAGTTCTTAACGAACCGCAGAAGTCTTTAACCATGACTCAATGTTTCAAGTGTCATTGATTAGAGAGAAAACAACTGTCTCCTTTAAATGTTCCCGCGACGACCGCTTTTCTTTTTACTTTGTATTCGTTTTTTACCACCCAATTTTAAACATGTCCCTCCCTATCTATCTATCTATCTATCTATCTATCTATCTATCTATCTATCTATCTATTTTTATTCATTGATTTTTAACTTAGTTTACCGCAAACAAAGCAAGTTGCCACTGTAGACGTAAGGGGCTACTGAGAATTAGGTTGAAAGTTTAGGGGGTCATTCTATGTTGGGAGCTGTGCAGCGAGATCCTTGTTCACATAATGTTTTAATTTCTGCATGTCGGTACAATCGGGGAAACAGGAAGCAGAGGGGCAGTTCACAAGGCTGGCATATATCTATCTATCTATCTATCTATCTATCTATCTATCTATCTATCTATCTATGTCTCGCGATTATATATTAAAGAGTTTAACAATGTCAACGACGGATGTGACACACGTTTATATATATATATATATATATATATATATATATATATATATATATATATATATATATACGTCTCCTAAGGGTGGAGCACTCCGGTAAAATAAATAATGTTTTCCACCTGGTGTAAAAATAATATTTTTTCGTAAAAAATAAATTAAGTACTTTCGGTTATAAATATTGTAAAAATATAAATAAATGAATAGCTTCATTTAGATACGATATAATTTAGCCGACTGTATTTAGAGACAGTGATGAATTGTAGAGACAACGAAACACATGTTTGTAGATAACAATATTTTGTATATATATATATATATATATATATATATATATATATATATATGTATATATATCTTTTTTGTTTGATTTTACTGGCGCTGAAGTTCTCAGAAATCAAGGAGCCTCTATAAAACACATTGATATTCGAATATTCTATTACAATTCTCCTTTATTTCTCAAACGTTGGGTTAATAAATAAATAAAGAACATTTATTTTCCTCTCTACAATCAACCCGTTAACTATGTTGTTTTATATCTTTCTTGTAGACAGTTGGTCTTACCGGATTCCAGGACAAGAATTCATCTAGTCTGGTGGAATAACCAGTTAAGTGTTTTTACTTGAGGTAACATCACTAAGAGAAGGTGCACTATACCTCGTATA
>OY744529.1:46915561-46935561 GCA_963556195.1 Sepiola atlantica
ACATACGCATTTATATATGTATAAGAAACGGTAGCCCGTTTCTTATACATACACTTACATTATATGAAATTTTATAAAATGATATATATACATATGTATACATATAAGTAAGCAACGTTCATTTATATTCAAAAAGCCACGATTTATTTGATTTTTCTTACGAAACATTTTCAAAACAGATACATTTTAGTGCAAGTTATTTTACGAATCGCTTCGCTTAAAGTAAACCAACCAACATTATTATATCAATATTTGATTTGTCTCCCTCAAGCTCGTAACAAAAGTACATAAAAAGTTCTTAATTTTCAAAGATTATACAACGTAGTATGTCATGATTTATAAACGTTCAAAAGGAAACTTTGAATTCACATGTGACCCTAGATATGTATATATAGGATTTCTCGATATTGAACTAAACAATGTCCAAGCGACGAATAAGGGATGGATTAATTATTCATTGAATTATTAATCTTATAGTTTACTTTTTCACCGAATGGATCAGTGTAATATATTTGTTTCTTATTTTTTATTTGTGATTGAATAAAACTTTCAAATTAAAAAAAAGGTTTCTAATATATATATATATATATATATATATATATATATATATATATATGTCTATCTTATAGTTAAGTTTATGGCTTGTAGTTGTTCATCTACAGATGGTTTGTCTGTGACTTGGCTCGTATCTTTTATATCAATGGATTTTTCCTAGGTTTTACTTCTATATACATGAATTTGACGTCATATTTAAATTGCAATTAGAATTGTGAAAAGTATTCTTTAGACTATATATAAAATATAACTCAGTAGAATACAGAATCGATTACATAATCAATATTATGTAATCATGCGCCAACATTTCAACATTAACAAATACTATGTGTACATATGTTTCAGGAATGTTTAATAATTACTTATTCAACATAAAATTTTCCGTATCACTTCGTCACACGTCTAGGTAACAATGGCATTGTTATATGATTACAAACGCAAATAGCTAACAAAATCCAGAAACGATGTCAATCATAAGTGATTATATAATAACCTTAGTTTCAACGTTTTACTGCAGTTTCACGGTATCACCCATCATCAGAAATGTCACGAACGGGCAGTCGCAAACACTCCTTACAGTAAAGTGTAAAAACTAAAATACATTTTGTTATCATTAATTACTGATATAGCTCTCTCAAATAGAGTATCGTGTTGTAATCCTCCATTTTGGGAGTTTGGGGGAGTGTGGAGTAACCCCTTATTTTCTGTTACTCCCATGTCTACTCTGAAAGGGAGTGGCTGTATCTGTCAGAGACAAATACATGGCTAGAATGGATACTACAATTCATTGACGATGTGTTTACAAAATTAGCGCCACACACAACAAATGAATCTGCAAACGAATCGTATACAAAACATATGTATGGCTTCGGTATAAAATGACACAACGACGGTTGACATGCCGTAAAACACATTAAATAATTTCTAATCGTTAGACTTAGGAAAATCGCCTTCGAGGGCAATATCGATATATTGTTAAATAGTGTCTGGTGTTCAACGATGCTTATTTGATTTGTTAAGTGTAAATATGGAACACGACTAGACATGGAAATTGGAATGTAATATTGAAACTGGAAAGCGTGCAAAGAAGGGTGACAGAACTAATAAGTAAAGTAAAGGAGTGCAGTTACAGGGATTGATTGGACAAATTGGGGTTGACTACTTTACTGGAGAGAAGAATGAAAGGTGATATGATTGAGACTTTCAAAATAATTAATGGTATTTCTAAGTATGGTGGGCATTTTTTAGTATTTCTCCTAGATCTGGAAAGTTATTGTCAAGGCAGTTTTCAAAAACTAGATCTGTTAACCATTTATGTTTTTTTTGCTCACACAGTAATATGTTTTTGGAATAATTTGGTTAATTATAAACAATTAGGGCATGTGTCATCAGATTATCAGGTTTCCTACAAAATTCATTGGATGGAACAAAAAAAAAGACGAGAAGAGATGTGCAGATAACATCTTCTACCGGGTAGCGGGGAAGAATCGAGTGTCTGGAAGATATGCGTTGGTGCAATGTTCAATAAGTCTTCGGAATCGATGAAGTTGACTGCATTGTGTTTAAGACAAAATGCATACATAATTAGTTTAATGAACTTCCTCTCCCAACACATACGTTGTAATAGTTCTAATTAAGCGTGATTCTAATTTGCCCACCAAGTCACACATCTCTAAAGGTTCTGTCTATCACTCTCGTCCTCTCTGCTTGACTCCAGATCTAATCTCCTGCACTGTCGCTTTAGTGTATCTCCATCCCTCTGTTTATTAACAGTTAAGAGTAATGAAATCAATTCTAGAACAGAAGATTGGAATTATAAACAATACGAAATATCACCACACTATTAATAATATTTAACCCATAGGTAAAAAGAGAGGTAAAGAAAGCGAAATAGATGGAGGGAGACAGAGAAAAGGAGAGGGAACAGAAAAACGAATTTAGAATTGTGTTTTTATTTTATCTTTATTTAACTGGCTTTTTAAACTCATGATTCATACAAATTAACCAGAGGTCAATGGCTGCCATAACGTGTCACATTTTACAGACACACAGGCACGCACACACGCACACACACACACACACACATATATATATATATATATATATATATATATATATATATATATATATATATGTGTGTGTGTGTGTGTGTTTATATATATTATTTTTATTATTAAAATGAAATTCTCAAAATCGGAACCTAACCGAATAAAGACAGATGTTTCGTACATACAAAGAGATCAATGGTTTCAAAGAAAACAATAATAAGTACACTTAATCGTTTATCTTTACACTTAATTGTAATTTCATGTTTTCTAAAAAAAGTTAGGTTTTTCAGAGTGACATACACACACACTCGTAAACCCACACATGCGCAAAAACGCCAAACAATAACGCATTTCCTCAAATGAAACAACACTCTTTCAAATCGAAAGAAATTTCTTCAAATGGATTGACATATCTGATGAGAGCGGACCACCGCTTGAAACGCGTTATATTAAATTATAAAATGATAAAACAACAAAATAATAAATACATGTTGAGAAAAACTTTTTACAAATGTTGGTAGCCTTACTTTTCTCTCGTTGGCACTGCACTAATACTGCACTAACCCCTTCTCTCTGTCTCTGTCTCTGTCTGTCTCTCTCTCTTTCTCTCTCTCTCTCTCTCTCTCTCTCTCTCTATATATATATATATATATATATATATATATATACTCGCAGGTAGACTTGCTGGCTAGGGAATAAGTTTGTTTAGTACGTAGTTGGGGACGGGTTTTGTTGCTGACCAAATTCTTTAGTAATATCAACCTCTAAAACAATTAAGCATTTGCTTAACACTAAACCCCGTCCCCAACCACCAGCTAAATACACTTCTTCCCTAGCCGGTATTTACAGGGTAAATTGTGCCGCATGTTTGATGTTTTATGTTGATGGAGCGGCCAGAGGTATTATATATATATATATATATATATATATATATATATATATATATATATATATATTTCAAATATAAATTTCATAATTAAAGCAATAGTAATAACTCAATAATGTGAGGCTAGAGCTATGGTATAGACATATGTTAATTTAATTTAGACCACATCAAATGTAAGGAAGACCAGATTCACATCATTTCACAAAAGCACTTGTTTATGTATATATCCCTGTTTCATGCTCTTTTTAATGTACAAGTGAAATGCCTTCCGCTAGATTTTATTACTGTTTTACTTATAACAAAATCGTTGAAGACAACTATTACGTTCTTGTTTTCTATATACTTACACAAAAATATAAAATAATTCTTTTAAATAATTTATACGTATATATATATATATATATATATATATATATATATATATATATATATATATATATATATACCTAACCTTATTATGTATAAATACATGCGATGAAAATATGTTATATTTACTTTACGATGTTCAAAGCATATTTCCATGAATAATCAACATTCAATGTGAAATCCGTTCATTTTTGTTTCAAATCCACAAACACAGAAACACATAATAATGAGATCCACCAAATCAAAACGAGCTTTTACTTACATCACGTGTCTTTTTAAATGCATCCTCGCATCTCTATAGCAGGATCTGTCCGTCAGTCTTTCAATTAGACCTTAGATTACAAATAGTCATCGCTAAACGCGTAGATTGAATGAACATATTTCGTTTTAGGTATGTCAAAGGAACATAATAAGCATTTTTTTCTCAGTCTGTCTGCGAAGCTTAAGTTTGACTTCGCATTTTCGTTGATCTGTCACGCTAAAATTTGAATGAGTATTTTCGTTGATCTGTCAGACTTAAGTTTTAAGTAAGATTTCCGTCGGTTTGTCACGCTTAAGTTTGAATTTATAATGCTATTTGTCTGTAGATATAAAATAGCATATTTATTCGCATAGTTTATGTCGATATGAAATAGCATATTTATTCGCATAGTTTATGTCGATATAAAATAGCATCTTTATTCGCATATTTTATGTCGATATGAAATAGCATATTTATTCGCATATTTTATGTCGATAAAAAATAGCATATTTATTCGCATAGTTTATGTCGATATAAAATAGCATATTTATTCGCATAGTTTATGTCGATATGAAATAGCATATTTATTCGCATAGTTTATGTCGATATGAAATAGCATATTTATTCGCATATTTTATGTCGATATAAAATAGCATATTTATTCGCTAAACGCGCAGATCTTAATAATATCGAGTTTTGTCTTGTGTCACCATTACTAGTACATACGTCACCATTACTAGTACATACGTCACCATTACTAGTACATACGTCACCATTACTAGTACATACGTCACTGGAGTATCAACTTCCGCCGTAAGTTTGACAAGATGCAAAAAACCTGTGGACAAAAATCACCAACAACAATAAGCAGACGATGTATGAAGCATTTTTCACAATGGTGTCAAACCTGTCAAGCTCATTTAATGCGCATGCGTGAATCATTAACATTGGGAACGAGGCTGTCATGTTTACACACCAGTAATGACGGGGTAGAAAGGAGACAGGGAAATTGGCCACAATAAGCAGAAGTATGGTCCGTGAGGCACACTCTCTGCATGCTCTGGTTGATTGCACGGTGTGCATGGGATATGACAAACGGGTGGATAGATATAGAGATATGGGTTTACATGAAATTGAGAGAAGGGATGAAAGAGGGGAGATGGAAAGAGAAAAGGAAAGAGCGAATACTTGATATGATTAGATTTAGGCGACATTTGGAATAATCACGATGATGGGTTATGAGATAATGATGAAAATGAAATGAAAGAGAGATGAGTAAAGAGCGAGCGATAATAGGAAGAAGGGTTAAAGGTTAAGGGTTAGGGTTAGGGTTAGGGTAAAGGTGAAAGAGAAATAAGAGATAAAAAGACAGTTAGAATAAGAAAGGAAGAATGATTTATGTGATCAGACTGAGAGAAATTTATATAAAGTCGTACATATATATATATATATATATATATATATATATATATATATATATATATATATGTGTGTTTGGTTAAACAGTAGCGACAGATTCTGTTTATTTATTTTTTGATTCGTTTTTTCGATTCGTCGCACGACCGGTTTGGTATTGTCGTCCATGTTGTATAAAAAATCGCCACATTTTCGCGAACGTTTTCGACCGACGTCGGTCATCGTCAGGCGGATGAATTAGTATGCAAAATAAAATAAATTTATTAATAAAAAATAACCCGGCCGACAATAGCTTACTAAAAACTAGTAATGCCATATAGGTGTTCAAATGCCATGTCAGAGCATGTGTCTCTGCAAACAACACGTATATCGGCATGACTAGAACTAGCATATCACGCCGACTAACTTGCCATCTCGCCTCCCCTCAAAGTTCCATCTACCAAGACTTGATAACACAAAGTATCACCAAAAATGAATTCAGGAATATTTTAACCAGGAACATGGCCATTCTTGGGATCTCATATTGCAGTAGTCGTCTCCCCATAATGGAAGCGTTGTTTATTCAAGTAAATAAACTAAGTATAAACCATGCTCGTTATGAGGGGGCGAAGGTATGTTGAAATGATATTTAAATGTTTTTTTTTAATCTTTTATTTTGCATACTCATTCATCCGCCTGAAGATGACCGACGTAGGTCGAAAACGTTCGCGAAAATTTGGCGATTTTTATACAACATGGACGACAATACCAAATCGGTCGTGCGACGAATCGAAAAAACGAATAAAAGAATAAATAAACAGAAGCTGGCGCTACTGTTTAACCAAACATGCATAAGAGAAGGAATGCTGCCTAATTACACAAATTTCATATATATATATATATATATATATATATATATATATATATATATATATATATATATATATATATATATAAGTAATTTATTGCATAATTTGAAAGCGTAAATCTATGGAAAATGTTGCATTATTTCTTCTTTATAAACCAGTGTTTTGCTTTATAGGCACCATTGTGTTCTTCTCCCCCCCCCCATGCTACTAACATATCAACCGGTGACTCTTTCTGCCAGTGGATCTTTAACTACAACGAGCTTTTCAATTTTTTCTCTGACCTTCTGTAAGACGTGTTGCTAAAGGCGCTGATGAAGAGCGTTTTGGCTAAGTTTTGTTAATTCATAAAATAAAATAAAGTATTTCCAAACTGTTTTGGAAACGATCGTACGCCATACTGGACTTGACGTTCTAATTCTTAGAACAATAGTAATGTTTTAATTCATTGAATGTTTATATATATATATATATATATATATATATATTTATATATATATATATATTTATATAGTAATATTTATATATATATATAGTAATATGTATAGTAATATTTATATATATATATATATATAGTAATATATATAGTAATATTTATATATATAGTCATATTTATATATATATATATATGTGTGTGTGTGTGTGTGTGTGTGTGTGTGTGTGTGTGTGTGTGTGAAAAAAAATGACAAACGGAAAAACAAGTTACGGTGCAGGAGAAAAACAAAAACAATAGATTTTGACCGGTTTCGTTCTGTTGGAGAACGTCTTCAGAAATGAAGTATTGAAAATAGTTTTATTTTGAAGGCACATACATGGGATGAGAGGAGTATCTGATTGGACCATATGAAGAAGATACTCCTCTCATCCCATGTATGTGCCTTCAAAATAAAACTATTTTCAATACTTCATTTCTAAAGACGTTCTCCAACAGAACGAAACCGGTCAAAATCTTTTGTTTTTGTTTTTCTCCTGCACCGTAACTTGTTTTTCCGTTTGTCATTTTTTTTTTCACACATTTTGTCCACCACGAATTATCGTGTACCTTACTCCATATATATATATATATATATATATATATATATATATATATACCTATCTCTTTAATCCTTAAACCCATTTTATCTCCCTAATTCCTTTAGAAGACTCATCATCAAACCCCAAAACAGTAACGGCCAAAATATACGATATTCATAATATTGACTCACGGGAATTATATAGAAATATTTGTTTATATTTTATTTTTATATCTCATTAAATCTCCTCCGGTTTAAATTTCAACTGTTACTTTTAAACCTCCCCCTTTTTTTCAAACCTTATTAAACCTTCCTTACACTAAATGTAAACAAACATACACAACACTCTTAGCAAATAACGCGTCTAAACGAGAGTGACACGTGACTTGACATTTCCGAAACAGATGACAACAGACGCTGAAGAGAGTCGGATGGCAAATACCTTCCGTGCTTGCAACCAACGCTACGAATGTTGTACTAATTTTTCTGTGCCAATATATATATATATATATATATATATGTTACGGTTGTACTCTTCACAGAGAGTCAACCTTTTCTGTCTTCGTTGGTCTGAAGAGGTTGACTCTCTGTGAAGAGTACAACCGTAACATGTATGCACATATGTTACCAACAATGTTTGTATAAATAAACATGTATACTATATATTTATATATATATATATATATATATATAGTCATCCATATACAGACTGTTTCGCTGTATCACAACTCTTCAGTGCGGCTAGATTAGTGCCTCAAGCCGGGATTGAAACTCGACCGTCGAGCTGACAGTCGGCGCCTCTACCCTTGCGCTATCATACGAGACTGACTGAATGCAAGTGATATATCAATGTAAACATTGTCAAGTGCCGGGAGCTCGAATAGTTTTACCCATATATATATATATATATATATATATATATATATATATATATATATATATATATATATATATATATATATATATATATATATATATATATATATATATATCTACTGAAAGAAAATACAATGGTTGCCTCAAAATGATACTTTGCCCTATAAAGTGGTGTGACTCATTCGGAAAATATCTAAATATTATTGGATGATTCATTGTAGGCTATTTATCCTGACTGCGAATGTCTATTTACGTCTTAGCGAATGTCGTCAACAGGCAAAATAAAGCATTGCATCATCTTGACTTTTTCCATTCTTTTCGGGAGGGAAGAGAGAAGATCGGAAACTGGTTTAGTGGTTAAACGTTTGATTTCCATATTCATTTCTCTCCGAAACAAAATTCAACATAACCCGTTATTGAGCCATCCTTGCCTCACCATAAACTCGTCATCAGGCAAGAGTACTTATTGTCACTTGAGGCATACAGATATGTTATTTTCATAAACAAGAACGAATCCACTCTTAATATCAATCCATTCAATCTACGCGTTTAGCGATGTAAATGCGATTTCAAACTGAGCCGTTATAGACCGACTGACAGACGAAACCTCCCATAGAGATGCATAGACGTTTCTAAAAGACCTGTTCATTCAATCTGCACATTTAACAATGTAAACGCGATTTGAATAAGCAGTGACGCTGCGATTCGCGTCGAGATGCTTGTCAGAAAACAAAATATCAAATTAGATTCAAAATTAAAATAGATTGAACGTAGTCGAGGGGGATCCGGAGGCTCTCTTTTCAGTAGTGACTATACCAAGATGCAAGGGAGAACGCCACTCTTTTTTTGCTCTATTTAAACTTGATACTCACTGTATGCTTACCGTTTAGCAAGGAGGCATCAAATATCATTACTTTTGTTTTTGGTATGACTCGACCGAGGACTGAACCCCGGTCTTCCGAACCATTAGCCCACCCCCCCCAAAAAAAACTTTTACTCGCAGGAGAATTCGAACCGGGACGAACCTATAATGTAATAAGTTTTAGAAGATCACCTCAAAATTTTACAATTATGAAAACTGACTAAAAATCCTACTTAATTTGTTAACAATGTGGTTGACAATGTTGTTAACAATGTTGTTAACAATGTTGTTGACAATGTTGTGTACAATGGTTGACAATGTTGTTAACAATGTTGTTGACAATGTTGTTGACAATGTTGTTAACAATGTTTTTAACAATGTTGTTAACAATGTTGTTAACAATGTTGTTGACAATGTTGTTGACAATGTTGCTAACAATGTTGTTGACAATGTTGTTGACAATGTTGTTAACAATGTTGTTAACAATTTTGTTAGCAACATTTTATGATTTACTGTTTTTTCAAGTAAATTTCCATGGACAATCTTTAGCAAAATGTTCGCTCATATCAACCCACCCAACTTACCTTCACGAAACTCATATTTCTAACATATCCCTTTTCTACATTTTCTATTTATTGTTTTTCTTCTCCTGTTTACCCTACTTCCCTAACCTTAACCCTAACCCTACTTCCCACACCCTACTTCTCTAACCCTAACTCAAACCCTAATCCTAACCCTTACCCTAACCCTAACCCTTACCCTAACCCTAACCTTAATCCTAACCTTAACCTTAACCTAACCCTACTTCCCAAACCCAACTTTCCTAACCCTTACTCTAACCCTAATCCTAACCCTAACCCTACTTCTAGCCACTATGAACTACTCACACTTGGTTCATTCCAACCCAGTTCTATATATAACCTCAAAGTCAATATGGTTGTTAGGCCCCAATTTCGGAGCTTAACGGTGTATGTTGTCACCCCTTAATCGCGATTACTCTGACCCGGAGTTGTACTATTTTTCAGTCTCCCATCAATGGAGTATATCGTTTGACGATTGTTATTTACAATATATAAACAAATTAATCTATACATATTTTAATATATGAGATATCTGAAGATATTAAATATTTGAAGAGATAAATGTTAATCAAAAATGGCTTCATTCAGCATTAGACGACCGAAAAGTCGTTGATATTTTGTCAAATAAAATCATTAAAACACCAGTTTTTTTCAATTTCATTAAAATTAGAAATATAACATACTGAGATCAAGCTTTTTAGTCTATATATAACATCAGCGATACGCGTGCACAGGCGTTACTCAAGAGAGAAAAAAAACAAGAAACTCCTGCTCTCATTTGAAACCTATGTAAGTATTTTTAATCGCTTTTTTAACGATCTATAAGTATTAATCATTGTGTGCTTTAATTAGTAAATACATACATAATAATTAAAATAACATTTTTTTTTTAAACTACGTATCATTTCATAACTAAATAAGAGCATCCACGCATGAACGTACTTACGTCGAAAGGAAAAGTTTTGTTTTAAAATTACATGTGCATAGAAATTGTATACAATGGTGTCTATGCACAGACACTAGAAGGAAGGTACTATTTTAATAGTCATAAATGTATATGTAAATAAAGTAAAGGTATATGTATTATTTTGAAGCAGATCAGCGATTAATTAGAAAAGTAAGTAATATTTTTTGTGCATAAACTGCTCTGGATTTAGAACCATAATTAAAAATATAAACAAGTAATAAAAATAAAAATTAAAAATTAATTGTGTAAATAAAATAGAACAGTGAAATGTTCGTATTCGTTTATAAGTCAGAACGGACATTCGCGCATCAACGTACGTTTCGAATGTAACTGACCTACTTTTTCGCGCGACACGCCAACTACATCAATTTCTAAACTGATTTCCTTAATTAATAAATTACACAAATATATTGAATTACAAAGCTGATTTAATTAATTACTTATTAATTAATAAAACAACTACCATTTTTTGGCTAAATCATATTTGTAATCCGTATGCATGTCAAACTTTCAGGGAATATTTTAATATTCATTTTGTATCATATATTTGTATCATGATAAAAATACAGTCTGAAATATTGCTTAAGTCTGGGATTTCATATTATAATAATTACGTTTTAATTGATGGGGTCCGAAAGTGTAACGTTAATTATGTTAATAGTTACATTTTAATTTGGGTATACGGGAAACCGCTAAATATTCCATGCTATTTTGATAACATTTTAATTTAGAGAAAACGATCTAAACTTAAAATAGACTACAAAGCCAACTAATTAGCCTAGAAAAAGGCATAACAGAATAAAATAAAGCACAAAAACCGTGCATGATCTCATAAAGAAACCCCTATACAAATACTAAAAAGGCAGCAGCCCAAGTATAAATAAATAATCTTAGAATTAAATAAAAAGCCCCCAAAACCCGAAATAATTGATCTAGACAATCGTAAACATGGAACTTCTCCCATAAAGGATCATTTAGAAAAAGTCATCTGTCACTTATAGACGGTGAATGTTGGTTTTTACCCTTTTTTCTTCCTTCCCGTTTTGTCTTCGTTTTCTGAAGTATTGCGATTCAGAACGGACACAAAAGACGGATTTGAACCCAGAAACCGTATGTCCGTAACAATGTAATGCCGGTTCATCTCACAAAAACTATGATGTATAATTTTGAAATAAGATAAGATAATTTATATTAGTTATTGTAAAACATACGATGAGCACTTTATTCGTTTCTAATAAACCACTCTTATATATATATATATTATGTATAATACTTTGTTTAAACTAATATATATATATATATATATATATATATATATATATATATATATATATATATATTAGGTATAAACCTTTAAAATTATTCTTCGCATCCACTTCAAATAAATAGATGAGAGGGGTCTAGTTGTTTTACATCTTTGACCTAAATATGACTGCAAATGTGTAGCCCAAAATGTTTTATAAATAAAAGATTTTGTACCTAATAAACGATTATATTTTTTATTGAGAACTTTTATATAAACACTTTATATTACTCTATGGACATAAACTTATCCGGTTTCTCTCTCCGGTTTCTCTCTCTCTCTCTCTCTAATATATATATATATATATATATATATATATATATATATATATATATATATATATATATACGCAGAAAGAGAAAGAGGAGAGAGAGGGGGAGAGGAGAGCGAAGGAGGAGAGAAAAGGGATCTAAAACTAATAACTAGATGAATGAGTTTGTTTCTTCTAAGCATCCTATTATCCCAATCGAACGATCAAATCTGGCCAAAAAATCCCATTTATTTAATTAATTCTGCACAGCATACATTTCTGGCATCGCAGACGGGAAGTTACGGAAATACACGATCCGTTCCGAATGCAGACTCATTAATCTCGCTGAGATTAAAGCAGTTGGCAGCATTTGGAGATAAATTACCGACTGGCACAATCTCGTCCAATTTATTGAAAACCAGCAAGACTAGCCGCTATTTTACCGTCTCTGGCATCTCTTCATCAAAACGAGCATGTTGTAAAAGTTCGCTTTTCAAATCCAAAGTCAAATAGGTAAGAATGAAGGTTGGAATATGATATTACAATATTATTCAAGTCGTCATGACGTAGTAGTCAGTAGTAAATATTTTAGCTTATATTACAATATATTTTAAAGGAAAATCAACCTTTTTTTAATTACGGAAGGCCATAATAAACTACTTCCACTATTTTTTATAATTGAGATTCCAACCGAAATCTCATAAACTGTGACATTTCTGTTAAGACATTCTTATAGATTATTTAACATAATGAGTCTATTATATTAACTTTATTATTATTATTATTAGTAGTAGTAGTAGTAGTAGTAGTAGTAGTAGTAGTAGTAGTAGTAGTAGTATTACTATTATCATTATTATTACTATTATTATTATTATTATTAATAGTAGTATTTTTATTATTATGATTATTATTTTTATCATCATCCTTATTATTATTATTATTATTATTGTTGTTATGATTATTATTATTATTATTATTATTATTATTATTATTATTATTATATTATCATTATTATTACTATTATTATTATACAGAAGTAAACAAACTTATTATTTTGATATTTAATATACATACGTGTTAGTGGTTTTTACAGATACACTTGTGTTCATTAGATGGTAACGTTTAAAAAGAGTAAGTGTTATACATTAGAAAACATTAGAGAGTGCTGAGACGACGTGAAAGTAATGCATGGATAACTAAAAGAAAGATGTTTGCTCGAACGTTCTTATATATTAATGAGTCACACCTTAGCAAGGCCAAAAGCCGCTCGAGGATAAGGGATAATCGGATTATCAGTTGGATGATGAACAATATTATGAGAGGATTGGAAACGATGAATCGAATGGACAAAATTTGATTACTGAAGAGGGCGGCTTAAATAGTATTTGTTGACTTGAAAACGACATGCTGTAGTTTGTAGGGGAGCAGTCTTGTGGTAATGTGTTCCACAGATAGAAAGTCTAATGTAACTGCAAGCTTAGGCAACCTTATACCGATGAGGTTTGATGTAACCCTAACCTTTGACGAAATAAAGTTGGATTCATCAGACGCTACGGTTTACGAACGAGCTTTTTTTTCTTCCTTCCCACAGCGGTAACATGTGACACAAGGTCGGAAGGTGGGATTTGATGAGCACTCTGGCCTACAGAAATGCCTGGACAGCCCCGTCAGCGATTAGCAATAAACGAACCCCTTTCTCAAAGGGTGAGAATTTATTTAGGCTGGTGCATTCGTCGGAAACATTCATTTCTATATTAAATGAGAATTACATCCCTCAGAATGCACAAAACCTTAGGCATAACGCCCGTTGTGGAAGGAGGAAAGGTGAGGTCGAGGGTGTTTGTGACATTTAAAGCCAGCGCTCGTCGGCATTCCCCTGTAAGGGCGCCTCAGACGATAGCAATAAACTTCCCCCTTTCTCAAAGGGTGAGAAGGCAAAGCCTGGGAGGGTTGATCTCCTAGAACTGCACAGGACAATCCCTCAGACCGGCGGAATTAAGGCCCGAACGCCAAGAGGATACCGGTCTATAGGGTGTAGTATCCATCTGAACAGATACTACACTTTGATCTTAGCCAAAAGATCAAAGATTTTCTTTCTGCCGTGATTTTCCCGTTGCATTAAATATACGAGAGTTCATCCCGAATTGCATCGATGATATTTGAAGCTTCGACGGGCGAGATTTGACGCTAATTTTAACGGGCGAGATTTGACGCTGCCTCTAAATGATGAAATTTTAAACTACGTTTCAGAGACGAGATTTGACGCCAGACGCGATAGTTCTTGCCTGTGTTTTATTTTTAATTCTTGAAGATATCGCTTCATGACCGAATTCTATTCAAATTTTACGCAATATCCTTGTTCAGCTTTTCAAAATTTCCTGGAATTTAAAGCCAGGTTAGAAAAATAAGAGGCATTTTTGAAAACAATAAAAATAATAATGTTTATGTATCTATAAGATTATTTTTGGTTAAGTTTAATTTATTGACTCTGATTTTGTAATTATTAAAGTTAACACTAAATTTTATTTAAAAAAAGAAAATTATTTTATTTTGTGTATACAGTTTAGATGAGCTAGCAACCTCTCTTAATCTTGATTGGTCCTGAAATTATGTTCCAGTGTTTAGATTGATAATATATTAATGACACTAGTTGAATCATGCTTATACTATGTTTCTCTGCTATAAAAACGCATCATAATGAATTATAGTTGGATGGTAATATATATTGTCTGGTATTTTAACTAGTTTTAAATAATGGTTATTTTCCGTTTGCGTACATTAAACATATTCAATTACATGTTGTCTGGCAGGGTTAATAGGTCAAATCAGTTATAAACGTGGGAACGGAAGAAAAAACAAAAAGAGAATAAAGAATTGCATCATCAGGGACAGAATAAGAAAATTGCTAAATCATTGATGAGTTAGTGACTAGAAGCGAATCGGAAAAGGCCTATTAAGCTTGTTTCTTAAACCAGGATAAGAAAGTGTCTGCTGTGTATAAGACCCACACAAAAGACAAATTTAGTGTCGAATTATCTTGGGGTTAGTGTTATTCTATTCGAAGTACGGTAATAGTTTCGAAATAATTCATTTCTATTACTTATATTTTAAAGCGAAAGTTGTTTTTTTTTGCTAGAGTTTTTCTTTTTAATTGAATTTTATTTTCAGACTCCTGTCAGGCGTCAGAGATTCTAGTTTGTCCGACCAAAAGCAGCTCTACCTCCTAGATTCTATACTAGAGCCAGTAGCAAGTATTTCGATCAACCATGCGAGTCTATAATCGTATGATCAACTGGGAATGGTTGAGCGATGTGCATGCAACGCAACAGCGGGGTCTCTAATTAATAATTGCTGCTATTATTTCTACCACTTACCGTAAGTCTGTAGATGAGGAGACAGCAAAAAACTTTCTGTGAAAATTATTGCATTTATATATAAAAAAACAGAAAGAAGAACGAAATAATCTTACCATGACAGAAACTGAACGTCTATTACTTATATTTTTATCTATAAAATTTAAAACCTTGTAAAGCACATACCTAACCTACCTGTAGCTGTTATGGTGGGATTAACCCTTGATGGTTAGGGAAGAAGACGAGGTTATTTTTTTTTTGCAATTTTTCGAGGGAGGTATCAACCTTCTTTTACATACAGCGCCTGGTATTCCTAAATGATCACCCATCTGATACTAACAAGACTGCAGCAAAGAAGGTGGCCTCCCTCTACCGTGCTAGTAAACTCCTCACACCTGACATTATCCTGTATCTATACAAAGCCACCATCCGCCCATGCATGGAGTATTGTTGACAAATCTGGGGTGGTGCATCATCTACTAGTCTTTCCCTCCTTGACAAGGTCCAAAAAAGAGTCGCCAACATAATAGGTCTCTCACTGTCAACCAAGCTCCAGTCCCTGTCCCATCGCCGCAATGTAGCATCCTTGTGCTTGTTTTACAAATACTTCAATGGATTATGCTCCGATGAACTGGCTACTCTGGTGCCCCCTCGACGTAAATTCACTAGACCAACTCGACAATCAGATAAATCCCATCCATTCACTGTGGAGGTCCCCAGATGCCGAAGAGCTTTCTACTCCAAAAGCTTAGTTCCTCGTTCTGCTGGCCTCTAGAACTCCCTTCCTTCCCCCTGTTTCCCCGACAGTACTGGCATGCAGAAATTTAAAACTAATGTAAATAGACATCTCGCTTCGCAGCTCCCAATTTAGGTTGAACCCCCCCCCCCCAAAAAAAAACCTTCTACCTTTTTTCTCAGTAGCCCCTTACGTCTACAGTAGTGGCCTGCCTTGTTTGGGGTGAACTATGTTAAAAAAAAAAATTAAAACTAGGCTCAACGTTGCTTTACTTCGGTTATCTAACGAGAACTGTTGTGGCAACGTGATTATTCCGTACGTATGTTTAGCCTGTATGTAAATGCAATTCATAGATGTCCGTTGAGTTAGTTATACATAATTAAAACTACAGGGTTCTGTCGTTTTAGCCACTGACAGTAATCTCCCTTTAAAGAAACTAGTGCGATGTTTGATATTGTAAATATGAAAATGCAATTTGTGTATTTTGTCTGACACTAACGTAAGTTGATCTATTATTTTCTTGTTTTATTATTTAAAACGTTTTCTTTGGAACGTATTGTTCTCTAACGAAATCGATCAAACTATCATCGTTTCTTTTCTAAATAATGTTGATTTCAATCAGGTTTAATTTTTAACTACGGGCTCATTTGACATAACGATTAGAATATTAGCTGATGAGCCAAGAAATCGGGATACCAAAGACTCAAAGAGTGGCATTAATGCCGTCTTACTAAACCTTTCGAAATCGAACAGAGTTTCTTCCCAAGAACTTCTCAACTGTGGAACACGTTACCACGGGGTTGGTTCTCTGTAGACTACAAGATGGCCATCTTCGTAACTGGTGACTCATTAGTAAAAAATAAAGGGTAACGATAAAAAGTAAGGGGTTACTGAGAATTAGGGTGTAGGTTTTGGGTGTCACCCCAAGTTGGAAGCAGTGTAGCGAGATGTCTGTTTACATTAGTTTTAAACGTCTGCATGTCGATACTGTCGGGGAAACACGGACCTAGGAGGGAGTTCCAGGTGCCAGCAGCACGGGGAAAGAAGCTATTGGAATAGAAGGCTCTCCGACACCTGGGGACCTCCACAGTGAATGGATGGGATTTAGCTGATTGTCGAGTTGGTCAAGTGTATTTACGTCGAGGGGGCACCAGAACAGCCAGTTCATCGGAGCACAATCCATTGAAGTATTTATAAAACAAACACAAGAATGCAACATTTTTTGCAGTTTTTCTTTGCCATGTGTCGCCCTCCTCTCATACACAGCACCTGATATTCCCAAATGGTCACCCATCTGTTACTGACACGGCTCAACATCGCTTAACATATTGTGTTATTCTACACGGTTTATTCTGTAACATTTGCAGTTTTAATTACATTTTATATTAACAATATTTGATCTTTTGTTAATTATTTTGCTTTTCATATGCATAAAAACCAGGAGTTTTATACTGTAATTGTTTTGTCATATGCGACCCAAGTTGGTGAGAGGAATTTTAGAAAATGATAAACATTTCTCTATTTCCATTAATTTCAAAACCTTTTTAAAAACAAGTTCACAACATTTAGACACCGCTAAATATTGACACTATAGCTGACTACCATAAAATAAGCAAGCTTAATATATCTACAAAGCCGACACGCACACACACATGTATGTATATATGTATGTATATATCAAAGCACAGCAAAGCACACATTAAAACGACATATATACATACCTATATAACATGTACACATTAAAAAAAAAGTGTTTGTATGTATATTAAGAAGCATTTTCAGAAAACACCGTAGATAGTAAAATGGAATTATACTTATTAAACTAAGGAAAAATGAAACAGTCACGAAAAAATGAGATTGCGACTAGTATAGAACGAACCATCCCGCTTTATCGAAGTGTTGCGACATCAAATATTGTGGGAATAACTATGAATTATTGAAAAATATTATATATATATATATATATATATATATATATATATATATATATATATAGCCAAACATTGTTAATTAACACGGAGAGTTTTTGCTTGTAAAGACTATTTTTTATTTTTTGAATTTTCCGAATAATCCATTTAGTGTTTCGGTCAAATTGGTGTATGTAAGTTCTGTGGGTTTCTTGTTCATTTTCTTTGATTTTTCGCGAGTACTTTCGATTTGATTTGTCAAATATACTTCAGGCGGAAAATGGAACAAGAAACCCTCGGAACTTAAATACGCCAATTTATTGAGACAAACATTGTTAACTAATACGGCGTGTTTTTGCTTGATAAGACTTGTTTTGTTCAATTTTCCGAATGGTCCATTTAGGTTTCCGGTCAAATTGGTGTATATAAGTTCCGTCGGTTTGTTGTTCAATTGAATTAATAATTTTAAAAAACTCAACAGTAAAGACATATTTTTAAGAAACCAAAATTAACGCTGCTTGAAGGGGATTTGGCGAATCAAATCGAAAGTACTCGCAAAAAAGAAAAGAAAATGAAACTAGAAATACATGCAACTTACATACAGCAATTTGACCGAAACACTAAATGGACCATTCGGAAAATTAAACAAATCAAAAAAGTATTATCAAGCAAAAACACTCCGTGTTATTTAATACTGTTTGTCTAAATAAAAATATTCTGCCTAAATACACACAATATATATATTTTATTATTAGTTATTTATGCATTCATCAACGTTTTGTCTTTATTGAAAGACAACCTCAGGATGAAGAAAACAATGTAGAAATATCATACGGAATATTAATTTTGATTTGTCAGTTCCCAGTTTATTCATATATATATATATATATATATATATATATATATATTTATCTAACCGAAACAATTTTCCCCTCATATCTCATTCGATTTTCTTAGTTTGTAATTTATCATTCTGACGTTTTCTCTTAGAGGGTCAGAAGATAAGGCTTTAAGGGAAATTTTAGCAATTTCCTTTTTTCCCCAGCTGCCCTTTTCATTGATTAAAATATGTTCTATCTGCAATTTATCTTACTATTTTGTTGTACTCGAGATCTACACACACACACACACACACACACACACACACACATATATATATATATATATATATATATATATATATATATATATATATATATATATATATATGGTGTGTCCATGTTACCTGTGAGAGTAATATTGAATGTATTTCTTTTCATGTTTTTTTCGTGGCTTGGCAATCTGTAAGCAAAACGAAAATCGAGATCCAATCGTTATGATCTGCGCTGATTAGACACTCAACGGCGATGATCTAGCGATTTCTGATTTTTCGAATCTCTACGATATGTGTTTTATTATTTATGAAGGTTTTATTTCAGAATGAATGTACTTTATGTTTCACAAGGAAGCAATCGCATGAACCTGTAAGACAACAAAAATACCAAACTTAACAACAGTAAAGTCAACATTAACATGGCCACCACCGCCACCACCACCACCACTAAAACTGATTGAAGCCCTAATTAGCCAGACTATTAATAATTCACAAAAAGCCGGTGCATGCCATGCCTTTCATAGATTTGTGAACAGCTTGGTACTAACATTTTTTACTGGTTTAAACATGTTTGTAGTGATGTAAATATGGCGAGTTGCACAAGACACACACACACACCTTACACGCGTATATATATATATATATATATATATATATATATATATATATATATATACGAGACCTGTCTAAAAATTATCTGAC
>OY744529.1:46940561-46945561 GCA_963556195.1 Sepiola atlantica
CATAATTTGAAAAAATCATGTAAGTCGTCAAAAATACATATAGTTAGTTCTGTTCCATTTAATATTGAGATACTAGTATTTGCAAGATTGATATTTGAGGTTAACTCGTAGTGAGGTTTCTATTTGATCTAATTGATATAGATGCATGTGTATGCATATGAATATATATATATATATATGTGTGTGTGTGTGTGTGTGTGTGTGTATCTATCTGATTTTCTCACATAAATAAATGGATAGATAAATAGATACGCAGACAGATAGATGGGTGAATGGATAGATGATAGATGTATATGAATATATATATATATATATATATATATATATATATATATATGATAAGATTTGTGGATAGATGTTTTTAGAGAAGATAGATAGATAGATAGATAGATAGATATAATCATAGATAGATAGATAGATAGATAGATAGATAGATAGATAGATAGATAGATAGATAGATAGATAGATATTGATGAACAACGTGAAAGAAACAAACCATCCTGTTGACTTACGATTGGTTTAACGGCCTCTTTTGTCCATATACATCCTTTTACATGTTGTCGTCTAAGTGGTCTGGTAATAATCCTGAAACGTTATACAGTAGAGAGAAAAAAAAGGTAGAGATGAGATGGAGGGTGACCAGAGCTGCAGAGATGGACAACGGGAAGAGACGAGAATGGCCGGAACCCGGGGAGGAGGCATTGCCTCCGGCCAGTGCCCACTCACATAGCTGATTATTGGTGCACATTGACGGCATTGCGACGGTACAGATTGAAGAACTTGTCCAAATAAATGTCGTTTACAATTCGTGAGACTCACACGTCAACTAATAAACATACATATTTATATATGAAGCGTATCGTTGGTCTGTTGTTGATGTTTTTTTTAAATTTAACACCATTTTTCGTTGCATACGATTGATTAAATGTTTTATTAACTCTGATACTATACTTCACCTTCTCTGTCCTTAATCAGTGAACGAGAAATTTTTCCAGAGTGAGACATTTTTTTTCATTTTTGTCCTAATGGCGGAATATATATATATATATATATATATATATATATATATATATATATATATATATATATATATATATATATATATATATATATATATATATTAGATTTTTCACTTAGAAAAAAGATTATTCAGTGAAGACCGGGATTAGTCCAATAAAAACAAGCTCTTCTATAAATAACAACTATGTAACTCTCGTCAGTAAATTAAATAAAAGATATTTTCCCGGAATGAAATAAGACGTCCCAGACGTTGGATAATTAGTTTTTATAAAGAATAATTTTAAAAATAGAAACTATATTTTTCTAAGAAACTTTTTGTAGCAATATTTTATTTATAGTATATTAATTGATTTTTTCAAAATGATTACTTCAATAAATAAAAACAAGGTAGCTCTCGGCAGTAAATTAAATAAAGGTAATTTTCCCGGAATGAAAACAGACGTAGTTAGACGTTGGATAATTAGTTTTTATAGAGAATAATTTTTTAAATAGATGTTAGATTTTTAGAAAATGTATTATGGATAAATATTGTATGTCTACTATTTTGGGAGCTTTTTCTTTAAAGAGGAGTCTCTGCGGGATCGTTATTAATTAACCTCGTTATGTGTCCATCTCAAAAAGGAGCGAGTTAGCCCTGGAAATAAGCCCAGCACGACCGCATGCATTACAAACGAACATTTGTGTCGCATTTCCTTTTGATGGAATAGATCTGGAATGCCAATAATATCAGTGGCTTTGAATGGTAACTTGGGAACAGAGTTTTGACTGTTTGGTCTTTATTTGGGGGGGATACTTTTCATAGTTGTGCCGCCCGTCGAGAGGGTGTATTCTCACTCATTATTACGATTTCATTGGAGTGCATTTGGGACTAATTTTTTTGCTGTATTTGCTGTTTTGGGACTAATTTTTTGCTGTTTCGCCTAGTAGCAACAATGTTGTGAAAATCGTGCGAGATATTCTTCTACGACATTCTCTATTTTTTCCTGTTTACCTTTTATTTTTTATTTTTCATTTTTTATTTTTATTATTTATTGTTTATTTTCTATTTTATTTTATTTTTTTCGTCCCTTCTTAAGTGACCTCAATGAAAGCAACACCACATTGTGTATTGCCGGTTGTTGTAATTCTTATTTAAGGTACTTGATATTCCCTGATGATCTGCTAAGCAAGTACCTGCTTGGTAGTGAAACACGTGTAGGTAAAAAAAAACTCTTTAATTTGGAAAATGATAAATAAATAATTTTTGAATAAAAAACTCGTTTGTGGTGTTGATTGGGCTCCTGGACGGAATGCTTTGGTAAGCTTTCAAAAAATCATATATATATATATATATATATATATATATATATATATATATGTTTGTGTGTGTGTGTGGGGGGGTGTGTATGTGTGTGCAAACATTGTTAAAAATAGCAAAATTTGTCTGTTTAATTATACCTATTTTTATTTTCTCGATTTAGGAATAGCAGATTCCTTAAGTCTGTCCATCTGTCACGCCTAAGTTAGAAATGTCACTTTCACTACGACACGTGTATATTGAATATTAAATGAAAGAACTGCAAAAGATACCCGTGTTTATTTCATAAATGGACCGAATAATTAAGACTTCCGCTAGACATTAAGAAATGCTCAAATGGAGTGAAAGTATTCTTCGGGCAAGAATTAATTCTACGAAAATGTTCCGAAGAAGTCTGGAAACGTGTGGACATTTTATGTGGAAAGTTCTTCAAGTGAAATTGTGTTCTTTCTTTTTATTTCTATGGCACCAGTAATGGTTTGGTGTTGGCAGAAAGAATAACAAGCGGGAGAGAAAAACAGAATAGAAAAGCCAAATCAAAACAACAATAAGAAGATGGAGGGGGCACGACATGAAACATACATTTTGGTGGAACCATTGCGTGTTGGCGTGATTAGTCAAAACAAACAAAGGATAACATTGAAATATGTTCAAAGTTCACTGAGATACACGAATATCTTTTCAGGGGGTGCGGGTATTACGGAGAGATATCGGGTGGGCGTGGTTACCAACGTAGAGCTGACGAGAAAAGCAGATATTGAGGAAGAGCTTAACAATAGAAATGGTCGCAATGTCAATGGTGTTCCTTTTGTAAAAAGAAAAAGAAAACATTTTTGTTTGAAAAGCCAAAAATAAATAAATAATAGAAAGCAAATAAATGTCCGTGTTTTCAGCAAAAAAGCAAATCGTGATGCAAATAAAAGCAAATAAATGTTTTCTGATACAATAAAAAGCATTTGGATTTGTAACTTTTGACTAGAATTTCTTTCATCTTAATTTTATTGCCTTTCTCTTTGCCATGAGTTGTTTGAGGAAAAAAATCTTACTCTACAAACATCTATAACGTCAGTGGTTTATCTGACAGGGACAGCGTTTTTGAGTATGTTGCCACAGAATAGATCAGTTGACCATCGAACATATAAAATTATCTTGTCGGATTTTCAGCGTCACATCGAAATGGTGCTGTACTTGGAAGGGAAGGGAGACGACACTACCCTTTAAAAACTAACGTTGTCGAAGTCATCTCCTTTGACCGGGATAAGAATGCGACTACGACCGCTTGAGAATTTAATATTGCATAGAAAATTGGCTTTTAACTACTTAATTATTCAGTTGTTAATCTTTCACAATTTTACTCGAAATATAATAACGTACATCGCTACAATTTATTTAAAAAACAACTTAATCCATGGATTTTCAAAGATAAACCCTTTTCATCAGAGGATGAAAAGAGTTTATCTTTGAAAATCCATGGATTAAGGATATGAAGCTCCTTGCTCTGAACTTTTGATTTTCTAATAAATATTGTATATTTACATTTTTTTATTCTCATCTTTCATCCATAAAATTATTTCTCTATTCAATATATTGAGCTTTATATTATCACGAGAGATTATTATTAAAATATAATTCAATTATCTTTAATTTAATTCAACATTTATATATATATATATATATATATATATATATATATATATATATATATATATATATACTACTACTACTACTTAGTTTATATGTCGTTTAACCGAATATCTAAGTAAGACCGACTGCGTTGGACCATTGATTAAAGATACTAATCGACCAAGATTTCACTGTATACCATTATTTCTCTTATTTCTGGAGTGAGGAATAAATAGATTAATATTCTTATAGGAGTGTATGAGCAGATGGATACAATAAAATCGACAGTACTAGAACTTGCTTTTCACAAGTGAGAGTTTGTTAAGCAGTGCATTTCAATAAAGGTTAATTCTGCTACATTTCGAACTACATTTAAATACCTATGCTAAAAACGTATATACGATGATTGGACAGAATTGCATCAAATTTGGCATGAGAGCGCTCGCAATGCTACTACAATTACTAATCGGTAACTATTATTATTATTATTATTATTATTATTATAATTATTAATAATAATAATAATAATAATAATAATAATAATAATAATAATAATAATAATAATAATAAAAATAATAATAATAATAATAATAAGCGTTTCAAATTGACAATTGTATTGGTCTGATATACACTATAATTTCGCAATGACAATCCCTTTGTATGTGAGGTGTGTCATATATGTGAAAATAAACATTCTAGTGCTACTAATAGTTATTAGTATAATACTTATATGCTCCAAAGCTATTCTTCATAATTGAAACAAATATAACATTAGGACTCCTTGTTATGCCAAATGTGTCGTATGTGATAACAATAAAATACTATCAATAATGAGGTTTCTAACAGGTATAGGCTTAAAAAATCATTCAATGGTCTCAATAGAACATGAACACAGCTTTATTAGCCGACGCTATCATCCGAAAAACATTACTTTAAATGTTCCTCCTCATGGATACAGTGTCAATTGAGTTTAGACTTGATATGCAATGCAATTATTATCCCTTAACTAAAACTGTTTTTATTGCTTATAATGATTATTTATTTAGTGGCATCTTCATAA
>OY744529.1:46948061-46988061 GCA_963556195.1 Sepiola atlantica
TTTTGTTGCTTGTTAAAAACAATCGATCAGTTCGTGACTTTTCCATATTTTAAAGGAATTTGGAAGAATGTTAACTGTTGTACAGAAAGGCACACAAACTGGCTTTAAAACTATCAGCAAATATCCATGTATTAAAAGATTGAACGTTCTTGGAGCGATTTACATCCAGTAAGTTCATAAATATAGAGTACAACAGCATTTAGAGAAGAACGATGGAGAGTAAGACAACTCAAAGAATCAGCACATATGTTAGGCGACAATGACTTACTAAGCAGACCTAGTATAGAATCCAATACAATATGGGAACCTATAATTATAAATAATAGATAAGCGTGATCTATAGTGATAAGTAGTTAGATCAAGACTAATAATAGGAATAAGGCTCCCAAAATTCAAACTAGAATTGTCCGTAGCGCAGTGGATATAGTACTAAGTAAAATTCAGTTCTAAGTGACAGTCATCTGAAGGATGAAAGTTCAATCCTTAGTGTGGGCGATTCAAGAATTGCGAATTACTGAAGACTTCTTCCCAGATGGAACGAGAGCATGCTAACCCCGTGGATTCCGTTCAAAATTTCGTCCAGATTCCTGAGTTCGACAAGGTACACCTCAAAGTCGGAGGTTACATCGGTCGAAACGTTGTGATAAAAACACCCAAGATGAGAACAGTAGTCCGAATATACCAAATTCTACAGAACAACATTTTATTAACAAAATTAGTTATAGTTTTATAACAAGTTTAGAATTAGTAATTTAATAACCGTAATAATAATTCGTAACAAAAAATACAGTAAAAAATCTTCCGGGTAATGCTGAGTTGTAAGCTAATATAAGATATAAAATTATATTTTCGGATCTTTACAGTCAGACAGAAATTTGATTGACGCTGACAAATCTAACTTTGCTTCTAACTAGCATATTGTTATTTGTTATTCTCTACTATGTTATTAGCAATAAAATAATTTACTTAGCTACAATTTATTTTTTTTAATTACTTCGTCCGAAATAAAATAATACTAAAATGAAATACTTTTACATAGTCATCTAACATAAATTTAAAAATCAGCGAGGGGGCTAACTAATTTAATATTGAAGAATATAATAGGAGTCGTCTACCTTAAGTTTAAAAATGTGCAAACAAATAAAAATTGAAAACTAAAATAATTTTACTGCACCCCGGACAACACCGGGTAGGTGCCCTTAATCGTTATCAAATACATTAATTTAAATAAAGCAACACAGTACATTGTTTAACATATTTTATCGTTGTGAAATAATGATCGTATCACGCATCACTTAAGTTGTATTAAGTTCTAGTTCCACTGTGGAAAGAGTTAGGGAGAGAGGGAGAACAAAAAATAATTTTAAAAGCTCTAGATTGTTGGGAGGAGAGCATCAAAACACACATGGATATTATTGTAATTTTCTGGAGTGAATGAAAGTACAAATCGAAATTGCCGAACCAATTATTGTTGAACCGAAAGAAAGTGAGTGAAATTGTGAAAGATGATCGACAGAAATAATCGTTTTTTTATGACGTTGGTTTTAGAAAATGTGAGCGATTAAATTCAGCTATCTAATAACACGGCAAAACGTATCAAAATAAAAAGTTAGTCGTTTGGCTTATAAGTATATTCTACATCAATAAGACAAACTAATGCAAAAATGTGAACAGTTTTAAACGAGATGTTAGTTGTCTCTGCTTCTATCGTGCGTGATATTTCTTTTTTAGAACTATGTGAATATTTATTCCGACTCGCCTCCCTGGATTAGTGTTGCGATTTATACAATTTTCAAGTGTACGACTTACTAAACAATAACTGGGTTATTTACCCGAAAGTCAAGGGTACACGTTTATCGCAGATTTAACTTGATTTGGTTAACACACATAAATAACATTCATGCAACGAAAAATTACCATTATTATTACCGTAAGAATTACAATCTTTATTTCAGTAAAAGACAACCACCAATATTAAAGTAAGAGATTAGCATAATTATGCGTCTAAGACCGATCCTGTTCTTTTAAAGCAATGATTACCATCATTAAAACAGTTATTATTACCATCACTATTGCGGTAATAGATTATCAACATTATTACAGTAAAAGATTACCATCATTATTGCGGTAATAGATTATCTACAGTATTATAGTAAAAGATAACATCATTATTTCGGTAATAGATTATCAACATTATTACAGTAAAAGATTACCATCATTATTGCGGTAATATATCATCAACATTATTACAGTAAAAGATTAACATCATTATTGCGGTAATAGATTATCAACATTATTATAGTAAAAGATTAACATCATTATTGCGGTAATAGATTATCAACATTATTATAGTAAAAGATTAACACAATTATTGCGGTAATAGATTATCAACATTATTATAGTAAAAGATTAACATCATTATTGCGGTAATAGATTATCAACATTATTATAGTAAAAGATTAACACAATTATTGCGGTAATAGATTATCAACATTATTATAGTAAAAGATTACCATCATTATTGCGGTAATATATCATCAACATTATTACAGTAAAAGATTAACATAATTATTGCGGTAATAGATTATCAACATTATTATAGTAACATATTACCATCATGATTGGGGTAATAGATTATCAACAGTATTACAGTAAAAGATTACCATCATGATTGCGGTAATAGATTATCAACATTATTATAATAAATGATTACCATCATTATTGCGGTGATAGATTATCAACATCATTACAGTAAAAGATTACCATAATGGTTGTGGTAATAGATTATCAACATTATTATAGTAAAGTATTACCATCATTATTGCGGTAATAGATTATAAACATTATTTTAGTAAAAGATTACCATCATCATTGCGGTAATAGATTATCAACATTATTATAGTAAAAGATTACCATCATTATTGCGGTAATAGGTTATGTACATTATTACGGTATAAAGTTACCATAATTATTGCGGTAATAGATTATTATCATGAGTAAAGTGATATCTCACCAACCATCATTATTAGAGTTTAATATTACTAGCACTATTACAGTAACAGGTTACCATTATTATTACGGTTAAGATTACCATTATTATTGAAAGATTAGATTACATCATAAGTACAGTTAAACTTCACCATTATTTATAAAGTATATATTTCCATCATTATTAAAGTAAAAAGATCACCATCGTTATCATAGTAAACGGTTACTATTATGAGTAAAGTAATAGCACCATAATTATTACAGTAAAATATTACAAACAGCATAGTAAAATTATAAAATGTTACTAGCTTTATTACAGTAAATAGTTACGATCACTATTATAATTAATTATTACCATAATTATTACAGTTAAAGATAACTAGCATTATTAGTGTAAGAGATTAACATCATAATAAGTGTAATGGATTACCATTATTATTAGTGTAATAGGTTACCATTATTATAAGTGTAGTAAGTTACCATTATTATAAGTGTAATATGTTACCATCATTAATAGGTAGTCTTTATTATTAGTGTAATGGGTTACCATTATTATCAGTGTGATAGGTTACCATTATTATTAGTGTGATAGGTTACCATCATTATTAGTGTAATAGGTTTCCATCATTATTAGTGTAATAGGTTACCATTATTATTAGTCTGATAGATTACTATTATTATTAATTTGATAGGTTACTATTACTATTAATGTAATAGGTTACTATTATTATTAGTGTAATAGGTTACCATCATTATTAGTGTAATAGGTTATCATCATTATTAGTGTAATAGGTTACCATAATTATTAGTGTAATAGTTTACCATTATTATGAGTTTGATAGGTTAATATTATTATTAGTGCAATAGGTTACCATCATTATTAGTGTAATAGGTTACCTTCATTATTAGTGTAATAGGTTACCATCATTATTAGTGTAATAGGTTATAATTATTATTAGTGTAATAGGTTATCATCATTATTAGTGTAATAGGTTACCATTATTATTAGTGTGATAGGTTACTATTATTATTAGTGTAATAGGTTACCATCATTATTAGTGTAATAGGTTATCATCATTATTAGTGTAATAGGTTACCATTATTATTAGTGTAATAGGTTACCATCATTATTAGTGTAATAGGTTACTATCATTATTAGTGTAATAGTTTACCATTATTATTAGTGTGATAGGTTACTATTATTATTAGTGTAATAGGTTACCATCATTATTTGTGTAATTGGTTACCATCATTATTAGTGTGATAGGTTACTATAATTATTAGTGTAATAGGTGTCTATTATTATAAGTGTAATATATGCATATATTCTAATGTGTGAGCTTGTACGTTACTTGCCGTAATCGATTATGCCAATTCATCTTGAACTGCTTTCGAAAGTGAATTTATGCTTCTGTAACAGATTCTTCGAATAAGAAGTGTATTGCTAGCATCGATCACAGTTGATGGCGATGTAGGTGACTCAAAATAGGTGACTCAAAATAGGTGACTCAAAATTGGTGATTCAAAATAGGTGATTAAAAATAGGTAACTCAAAATGGTGACTCAAAATAGGTGACTCAAAATAGGCGACTCAAAACAGGTGACTCAAAATAGGTGACTCAAAATAGGTCATTCAAAATAGGTGACTCAAAATAGGTGACTCAAAATAGGTGACTCAAAATAGGTAACTCAAAATAGGTAACTCAAAATAGGCGATTCAAAATCATGAAAGTGCAGCAAACCTTTAGCTTAAAGATGTGAGGAGGGAATCCTGATGAATTCGACTGGTTGATAAATTCCATAGGATAATGTATTCCATTATCTACAGTGTCGCCGTTGTTTGAGACACATTTATAACCAGAAGATAGCTTGGCTGTACAAATCTACTTATTCAGCTGATTCGTTGGTTGGTTTGATGATTGATCGATTTGCTACTCAGTCAGTATTCATCAAGTTCTTTTCAAGATTATCATATGAAATTAGAGATATCACTCAGTTTATTTAAATTTAGAAAAAGATCATTGGACAAGTGTATTCTATGATGTCCAACGTGAGGCTCCATCGGCAACCCGATATTTCCTCTAGTTTTTCAGGTATTAGCAGAAATAATTCAAATATTAATCATCAGATCTAAAGTTTTCAGATGTCCCCAAATGTATAAATTTTCGAGAGAAAATGATGAAAATAAAAAATGATGTAATAATGATGAAAATGATGAAAAAATAATGAAATAAAAAATTATGAAATAATGATGAAAATGATGAAAAAAATGATGAAAATAAAAAATAATCATGCAAATGATGAAAAAATAAGGAAAGTAATAAAAATGATGAAATAATGATGAAAATGATTAAAAAATAATGAAAATAAAAAAGTAATGAAATAATGATGAAAATGATTAAAAGAATGATGAAAACAAAAAGATGATGGAGTAATGATGAAAATGATGAAAAAATGATGAAAATAAAAAATGATGAAATAATAATGAAAATGATGAAAAAAATGATGAAAATAAAAAAATGATGAAATAATGATGAAAATGATGAAACAAATGATGAAAATAAAAAATGATGAAATAATGATGAAATAATGAAAATAAAAATCTGCATAAAAATCAAATGATCAGAAAAATCGATAATAATACATCTGCCTTATTTTAATAGGGAAAACATTTGATAACAAAATAAACTAGTTTGGACTTAAATTAAATTGCAATAACATAAATAATCAAGTGACAGGGAAAAGTAATGAAACTGTCATCTATTAAGAAGAAGCTGAACAATTCGTCACAGTTTAAAAACAAATTGAAAGCAATCTGTATACTAAAGTGAAGCTGAGCTATCTCTCAACTTTTTTAATCGAAAGCTCTGAATCTAAAAAATCGATATTTAATTCAGACGAAATTTTTTTATTATTGTTAAGAGTACCAACTTATTTATAACCGCGAACCATGCGGAACAACTATTACGGCGAAGAAACGTGCGTGCAAACAGATAATGAAGGCGAGAAGACAGCACCAAATGCTGGTATTAGATGCTCTGTGGATCACAACATCTATCTTCCAGTGGAATTTTTGGGAAAAGTGGTGCGGCTGAATTCCTTATTAATAGAAAGACCGCGCCCACACTCACACCCACACCAACTTCTAGCATAATCTAGGATGTTATCTCCTGATTCGCTACTCATCTGAAAATCAGCTGTTCATGTGTTACTCTAAACCGTCAAGCATCCAAGTCAGCCTGTAACGAAATCAATCCAATATTTTAGAAATTAAAGCATTAACTCAAACTGAACCGAATTCGAGTTCATCACTGAAGTTACGTTTCCCAACCAAATTGCAAGTCTTATAAAAGAATACACTTCCAGCCTTAATAGAGGAAATGCAGTCAAAATCGGATTCGGCGCCAAATAACTCCCATTAGAACGTCTGCAGAACGTCGTGCCAAGAAATAACCTTCATTTATTTCTCGCGTGAATCAATCATGGGACAATTTCGTCCAATCAAAGCGAGTCTATCAACAGTTTTTATCATTCTTGTATGGAGACATCAAATGAAAACTATCTCCCTTTGACCTGAACTTATCAGCCATTAACAAAACTGAACGTCGGAGGAGAAATTCATTTAACATCAAACGAATCGAACAGATTGTTGTACTATTTAACTATCAGCCGCAAAGAAATCGCACCGTTTTTCTCCATATTTTATTTATTTACGAACAAATCTTCGAAAAGGAAATTAAAAAACTTTACCGCACCCATACATATATGTGAAACGAAGTATAACCTGTTCAATCACGCAATGAGTTCAGGGTTAATTGTTTGAATCAGGAAAAGGTAAGTTTGAAAATCTAGTAAAATTAAAAAGAAATTTGACAAATATTAAATTAATCATTTTCTTATTATTATTATATATATATATATATATATATGAATATATATATATGTATATATATATTTATTTATTTATAGTTATATACATAGCACGTGATAAGATAAAGTAACCGGTTGATTCGATATATTCACAAAAGGGATGCGCCACCCCCATACAAAACAAAACAAAAGAAAAAGATGCCAAGTAACGGTCAGCAGAACCTTTGTTTGAGAGAAGCTCGGCAATTGGCTAATAAACACATTAACCTGTGAAACGGAATAACAATGAATCTGATTGGTTAGCTAGCTAGACTAAACAGCACATAAATATATATGAACAATCAGTAACACGAATGCCATGCACTTAGTCTGACGATTACCTACGAGGTTGAAACGCGGACGCCTCTCTGTAGCTTAATTGCCATAACTATATTTCGATAACTTACCGAATATATATATATATATATATATATATATATATATATATATATATATATATATATATATACTTCCTTCTTTCTAACTAGAGTTTAAATAGTACTATTGCCTGTGGTGATAGAATATGCTAATCTTTTTCCACTTTCCTTTTTATTAACTTGGAAGAAGAAAGAGCTATTTCCCTTCAATAGTATTGATCCTGCCATACATTTGTCATTTCAAAAGGATTATTATCATTACAATAAATTATACAGATTAATATGAATAGATGAAAAGTTAAAACATCCGACGGTATGAGATTAAAAATTGAAAAAGTGGAAGATCTGTGAGCTCAACGTTTCGCCCAACTGTTACGTGTGCTTTATCAAGAGCGAACGAAAAATTCTAAAAATGGCATGTTTAACATTTTTCATTCGCCTTTGATAAAGCCCACGTAACAGTTGGGCGAAACGTTGAGCTCACAGATCTTCCGCTTTTTCCATTTTAAATCTCACAGATTAATTTAGAAAGAATTTCCCCTGCGTTCCGCTTGTTTAGTTTGAAAAGGGATAATACATGCTTAAAAATTGTTAAATTCTGGGATTGAGTTATGTTTGAAAATACTATGTCTAATATATGTAAGGATGTGTGTGGCCCCGCCAAGAAATATTGAAAGTCTCCCTCTCCAAAATCAGCATTCAGCACAGTCAGCATTAATCGACTTTTCTCTTTCTTTTTGGTTCACGAAATTAAAAATCTTAGAGAATGACTTTTACTGTTTATTCCAGTTGTATTTATGTTTTGAAAAATGTAATTGTCTTTGTAAAGGGACTTTTTACCGATTTCCACACAATCGAACCCTAACCCTAACCCTAACCCTAACCCTAACCTCAATACTTTTATATATGCGTAGGTGTGTGTGCATGACAGTGCGTGCGTGTTAGTTTTGTAAATGAAATGCATGCAAGGTCACACAATGTCGAAAATGAAAAAAAAAAAAAAACAGGCAAAATTATACGAACGAAATTGCGTGGGCGTGGCTCTTTACCAACGTTTCATTGTACTAATAATAACTCAGTGAGAGTAACATACACGCGTGCCGATGCATGCTGCGTATATGCACAGGTGCACGTGTATTTGCGCTCACGAGTTCAGAAAAGAAAGAAAAGTGCAACATCCTCATCGTTTCATTAGATACTTTTTATAGTTTTATTTGAAAATGTTCTTTCTCGCTCTCTTTCCCTCTTTTTCTCTCTCATTCTCTCTCTTTCTCCCCCTCCTCTCTCTCTCTTTCCCTATCCCTCTCTCTCTATCTCTCTCTCTCTCTCTCTCTCTCTCTCTATATATATATATATATATATATATATATATATATATATATATATATATATGAGAGAGAGAGAACTAAACATTTGACCTGTAAGATCCCCCATTTAGCTCAAGTTAGATTGTTTAAACCAATAAAAGTCAGTTTGCAAAGCCAGTTAAAAAAAATTTAATACAAGAATGTTTTTCTGTGCGATATGTTCCCCCCTCTCTCTCTCTCTTTAATTGTATAAAATACTATTCTAATGTTCTGTTTTATAGATAGTTTTTATACTTTTGACTGTTAATTACTTTCTCATATATATATATATATATATATATATATATATATATACATATATATATATATACATATATATATATATATACATATATATATATATATATATATATATATATATATATATACATATATATATACATACATATATATACATATATATATATATACATATATATATATATATATATATATATATATATATATATATATAGTCAGTTATTAAAATATATTTTTGGCAATTAAGCTACACAGAGACGCCCGCGTTTCATCCCTGGAGGGAATCTTCAGGCTGAAACGCGGTAGCCTATGTGTAGCTTAATTGCCTTAAATATATTTTCATATCTTACTACCTAGATCTACTTACGTACATAAAAGTAAATATATATATATATATATATATATATATATATATATATATATATATATATATATATTTACTTTTATGTACGCATGAAATAAATAAAAAAAATATATATTAACGAAAAATACGTCCTATAAAGTTAAGGGCGACTCAAATGCAATTTTCTGCATCTTAATCACTTAGGAAATGAGACAATCGAAGTAGTAGTGAAAAAACAACGAACTCTACAATCACTAATAAAATAATTACATAAAAATACATTAAATATTTAGGTGATAAAAATCGTACATATTTCTAAGCAGAGCGTCTTGGTCCGACGTAAAACGCTAAACTATAGACATCAACATCGAAGGTTCGATCCGTCCAAGTTAGCCATGCTGATGACGGCTGTGAACCAGAAACACGTGTCCATGGATTACTTTTATGTACGTAACAAAATATATATATATATATATTAGGGGAGGTCGATTTTGAAACTGTAAATTATCGCACTCGAAGAAAGTTGCCAAATAATGTCAAAAGTTACCACAAGAAATATTTTTCTTCAAAATTTTGTATTTATTAGAGCATTGCAACTTTAAGATCAAATAAATCGAGATTTTTTCTCACTGCCGGGATTTCACCGGCAGATGTGTCGCCTTAAATTAAACCCGGGTTTTAACAAAAAAAAGTAATACATTACTTAATAATAAATATTTTAAAGTTTATTATTATTTTTCTTAAGAAATTAAATGTACATATTCAAATTAAAAAGGAATAAAACACTATGATATTTAATGTTATATATAAATAATTATTTGTTTACATAGGCGTTTTATTTATTGGATATTTTTTATGGTATTCACCGGTTGAAAATTCATCGGGCGAATTTGACTTCCCGTGTTGATTGTCTGTTTAATTATCACACATATATATTGAATTGTCGAGCGCTGGCTTATCTAATCCCACTTTCCCGACCTTTTGTCACACCTTACTTTGTGGGAGTTAGATAAATAAAAACTAGTTCAGCCAGGGGGTTTTACCCCACCAAATAAACCGGTATCGTCCGGGCATTTGGGTCTGGATTCACGCCCGTCTATTGGGGCTTGTCCGTCCTGTGCAGTTCTAGGAGGTGCATCTCCCAGGTTTTGCCTTCCCTCTTTGGGGAGGAGTAAGTTTATTGCTTACTGTCTGAGGCGGCCCTACCGGGGAATGCCGACGAAGCTGCCCAGGCAATTTTTAAATGGCCAGAGTGCTCACCTCTCGAGCACTGGCTTTCTCATCCCACTTTCCTGACCTTTTGTCAATCTTACCTTGTTGGGGGTAGATAAATAAAATCTAGTTCAGCCAGGGGTTTTTACCCCACCAAATAAACCGGTATCGTCCGGGCCTTTGGGTCTGGATTTACGCCCGTCTATTGGGGCTTGTCCGTCCTGTGCAATTCTAGGAGGTGCATCCTCCCAGGCTTTGCCTTTCCTCTTTGGGGAGGAGTAAGTTTATTGCTAACTGTCTGAGGCGCCCCTACAGGGGAATGCCGACGGGGCTGCCTAGTCAATTTTTTAATGGCCAGAGTGCTCACCTCTATAGCGCAGGGTTATCTAATCCCACTTTCCTGACCTTGTGTCACATCTTACCTTGTTGGAGGTAGATAAATAAAACTATTTCAGCCAGGAGTTTTTACCCCACCTAAAATATATGTATTGGAGTTGATGGGAGAATGGATAAGGACACATTGATGTATAAGGAAATTGTGGATGAAAATAGACAGAGAATTATGAAAAAAACTAAGGGACCAGAACACCATTTAACTTTTACAAAAGAAACACCATGTGAAAGTAAATATCTGACACCGAGTTCTTCCGAATAGTGGTGCAACAGGTGCTGTTCATGCAGATCAAGTGGTGGATGTTTTGCATGAATTCCACAGTGAGAACAGTATCAAGGCTATACTTGTTGACAACACTAATACCAACACAAGTTGCGATGGTGGAATGGTTGCAATTTTAGAAAAAAAACTTTTTAAAACTCTTCACACAATTGGTTGCTCTTTGCATCATAATGAACTACCTTTCAGAGCCCTTTTTAAAAACATAGATGGTTGCGCAAAGGGCCCTACAACATTCAGTAGCCCTCTGGGGAAATTATGCTCAAATGATTGATAGGATTTACCCCAAATATCATTTTCCACTATTAGCAATCCTCTAGAGTCAATTTTTAAAATTGATGAAATACATGATCTTAGTTCTGACCAAAGACTCCTTTATGAATACACAGTAGGTATTTCTAGAGGTAAGGTTCACTCTAGATATGCCTCCTGGAAAATTGGTCCTTTAAACCAAGCAAGATGGTTAACTTTGGCCATCAGGCTTATGTGTTTATGGACTCGTGGTGCATACCCACAAAGGCACACAACAAAACTACACTATGTAGTAAATTTTATTGTAAATGTGTATGCCACTTTTTGGTTTGAAATTAAAAGAAATAGTAAATTCCACAATCAGTAAGTGCACATTTTTAATATGACCCAGAGGATTAAGGAGAAGCCTCAGGAAATCCAAGATATCACATTTAGAAATATACAAGGTAATACATTTTGTTTACTACCTGAAAACTTTCTATATTCCATGGTTAAATCTGAGGAGATTGAAGTAAGAGAAGAAGCTTTAAAAAGAATTTTGGCCATTAGGTAAGTAATATTTATTCATATATCTCTGACTCAATTATTTATTCCAATTTATAGAATGATTTTTAAAGATTTTATCTAATTTCACCATAATTATTAAAGCAGTACAGATTGGAATTTTTTAATAATTCAATTAATTAATTTGTTCTTTCAGGAGTGAGGAGTCAACCAGAAAAAGATTAAAAAGAATACTACCTATTAATTTTAATGCCACACATTGGACACAATTAATAGATTTAAAATTATGCGGCATTTTTGAACCACCAATGACGGAAGATTTTACTGAATCTGAACTTCGAGAATCGTTGATGAATGGAACCAAGCTTGACTTGCCAGATTTGCCCTCACATTCTCAGGGTGTGGAACGGGCAGTTAAGTTAATAACAGAAGCTTCACAAACTGTATATGGTTTTGAAGCAAGGCATCAACACATTACAGCCAAAGTTTTGAGTCAGAAATTGAGACCAGCATTTTTGTCTAAGGGGTCTTATATGGAGCAATTTGACTCTCTATATTAAGCTTCATTAAAATAGTGTTAGGTTTTTCCTTATTTCTTTGCTTGTTATATTTTCACTAATAACAGAAAAAATCATTTTTTTAGGTATTCAAATATTACTGTTTAATTCATAACGTTAAAAGGTAGTTTACAAAAGCAGATACTGAAAATGAGGGGGGGGGGCAAATTTTCAATTTGAAGATTTCTTTAATTCATATCATTTTTATAAAATAAAAGGACATTCCCTGCTTTTAAATGCTAAAATTATTTGGTTTTCACACCAATATTCAAGCAAATCTTGCAAAAACGAGGAATTTTCAGTATATTCTTGTCTACGATCTTTGATACCAAACGCTCAAAAAACCGCTGAAGTTTTTGATCTAATTTTTTGCATGAGTATTTAATAGGTCTATATACAACTTTCGGAACGTGCCTTTTTTTAATATTTAAAAAAAAGTGTAAAATCGACCTACCCTAATATATATATATATATATATATATATATATATATATATATATATATATATATATATATATATATATATACAGTGTAACCCGGATATAAGAGCACCGGATATAAGAGAAACCCGAATATTTATATGGTCGCTGGTCCCAAATTACAGCCTGTGTTAATGTCTATAAATTAGACTCCGATATAAGAGACCCGGATATAAGAGAAACCCGGTTATAAGATACTTCTTCTCCGGTCCCGTCCTCCCCAATATAAGAGAGTTCGTTTTGAGTGACAGTGTGATGTCGTAAATCAGTCAAAAGACGTTGCTAAATTTGCTCACCTCATTGGTGAGTCTTTCTATGACCTTTACTACAGCCATATCCGTAAAATATTCGTAAAAAAGGTTTCTTTTTTTGTTGTGTTTAGAAAGCGAACCCGGATATTACAGACTTATTCTTCGGTCCCACAGCTCTCTTATATCCGGGTTTAACAAAGAGATTTGTGTGCAATCAAAAATGACTGCTATTTTTAAGAAAAAGTAATTTTTGACTGAATTATTTGTGAAAACCGATTGAAAAGTATTGTTTATGTCTATAACTGTTAAATAAACTAGTGTTCTGTGCGTAAAAAAAGTGTTCTATGTGGTGTTTCCATACTTACATAAACAAAATAGACCATACCCGGATATAAGAGGAACCCGGATATAAGAGACTTATTCTCCGGTTCCGACAGCTCTCTTATATCCGGGTTATAATATATATATATATATATATATATATATATATTTTATAGACTCTCCCGTCGATTTCGACGTATGAGTGCCCCGTGAATTTGTAATTGCAAGGGTTGCGCAATCCCAACAACCGCTCTCCTGAGTCGGCATTGCTTGTCCCGCCTCTCGGGTAAGTGCCAATTAATCCTAATTACTGTATGTGGCGATTTATCCTGGCCGCGTCTTAATCTACGAACTGCGTTCGATCCCATGTGACCGCTTGCAACTTCCACTCTTGCACGGATGAGGGTAAAAACCCGAAACGAAACGATATCGTCAGTAGATAATAAAGCACTTTAATAATGAAAAATATTCACAGCTATATATATATATATATATATATATATATATATATATAGAGAGAGAGAGAGAGAGAGAGAGAGAGAGAGAGAGAGTGAGAGAGAGAGAGAGTGAGAGAGAGAGAGAGGGGGAGATAGAGTGATGAATGGCACAGTGGCTAAGTGGTTAACGACGCGGACTTCGGACTTCGGTGTGCCGGCTTCGAATCCAGTTTGTTCCACATCAAAACTCACACCTGACCTTGTGTCTAACTTACTGGAGAGGAGGTAAATAATATAGAGAGAAAGAAAAAAAAGAGATAGAGAGTGAGTGTGTGTGATTGAAGCGAGAATTATATAGAATAAAAAAGAGCGGAGGTTACAATGAGAGGGGGTGAGAGCAATAGACAGAAATGCGTGACTTGGTGAGTAAATTTAAAAAATCGAGCAGTTAGAAAAATTAAAATATTTTATTAACTCCAAGCTGAGGAATTTTTAACATGTATTTTTGTGATTAAATATAGTGAAACAAAAACTAAAATCGTAGAATTTGGTATATTCGGACTACTGTTCTCATCTTGGGTATTTTTATCACAACGTTTCGGCCGATGTAACCTCCGACCTTCTTCAGGTACACGTTGTGATAAAAAACACCCAAGATGAGAACAGTAGTCCGAATATACCAAATTCTACGAATTATCAACCCTCATCTAAAAAATTCCGAAGCAAAAACTAAAATAGCTAAAGTTTGAGGGTTAAGCTTAAGGTAGCTTGATAAAAAAAATAAAATTCAGGGAATCTTGAGTAATTGGTGTCTAATAATTAGGGATCAAATTAAAGACCCATCTGATATGAATCTTGAGTAATTGGTGACTAATAATTAGGGATCAAATTAAAGACCCATCTGATATGAATCTTGAGTAATTGGTGTCTAATAATTAGGGATCAAATTAAAGACCCATCTGATATGAATCTTGAGTAATTGGTGTCTAATAATTAGGGATCAAATTAAAGACCCATCTGATATGAATCTTGAGTAATTGGTGTCGAATAATTAGGGATCAAATTAAAGACCAATCTGATATGTGTGAATATTTTGCACGGTAAGATTCCTTTAAAATACTCCAAAGAAACTCAAATTTTGGGAATATTTATTAATTGATGCCTAATATCTTGTGACGAAATTTCACAAAAATCAAAAGGATCTGCATTTTCACGAAGGGTTTCACTCCACTTTATCCCCTTTGCAGGAAATCAAATTAAACTAAATACATCCCATATTTGAACCCCTTACGACTAGAAGTTTTGTTCATACAATTCATAATCATCAGTGAATTAGTTTAGGAGTGAATTCTATACAGATATATAAACATATACACATAGCTAACTTTATATATATATATATATATATATATATATATATATATATATATATATATATATATATATGAGAAAACACTAATTTCAAACATCGGTATTGTGAGTGAGTGAAATGCATTCATTCACGAGATTACGATGTTGTGTTCCTGTTCTGGGCAGCTGCACGTGCGATTTCTGAATACAAACGGAATCCTATAATGGCATTCAAAGCAGCTGCTCTACTCTGCGAAATGATTGTTCCTGAAGGCAAATCCCGAATTATAGCAAATGTGAAATTCCAATGCTCATCCAACTACCGACACGAAAGGCAATTGAGTGCTCTCGCTTTCCGATGACACTAACATGAAATGTCATGGAATTTCACTTTGGCTATGGCTTTCTTGTCGTCGTCAGGCGTCTAGGATTTAATGTCCATTTTAAATATCGAGGGACAATGAAATAGCATCGCTTCGGCTATTTCCATTTATATGTTTAAATGTGCCTGATATAAGCTACATACTACTAATCGCTGAGGAGGTTGTAAACTTGTCACCGTGCACGCTTTTCAGCTGCACATGAATATTTTAGATGGTGAGAATGACGAAAATTACAACCGAAACATGTATGCACATATGTAACGAATGTTTGTATAAATAAATATTTGTACTAAAGAACAGCTCTACTTGTTATTGAGCACTTTCTATAAACACTGGAGTTTCAACGGATTTACATCTACAAAAACTAATACAATACGTGCACTATATATCTATCTATCTATCTATCTATCTATCTATCTATCTATATATATATATATATATGTGGAGTATACGTGTATGTGCTTGTCTTTTTTAATTTCTGCCTATATTAATAAATTAAAATAGTGACTATGATTAGAATACAAATTATATTTTGCGTTAGGCTTGTCAAAATCATTGACGACAATGTCATATCTATCAGTGAATGACAAGCGTATTAGCAAAAGATAAACGGACAACCATGTGATAGGTGTGGACTTGTCTCCGACATGATTCTAACAAGTTCTCTTTATTAATCCTATTAACTTCAGCGTGACACACAACATGAACGAGATAAACAAGAAACAAGACTGTATCTTCTTACGTCTGCCTTTATGTGTGTTATCTGACTCTTTTTACAGTCTATAATTTATGAAAAAAAACTGAACGTTCGTGTTTACTTGATATCTGTGTTTTTTTAACATATTTCACCCCAAACAAAGCAGGCCGCCACTGTAGACGTAAGGGGTTACTTAGAATTAGGGTGTAGGTTTTGGGTGTCATCCTAAGTTGTGACCAGTGTAGCGAGATGTCTGTTTACATTAGTTTTAAACCTCTGCATGTCGGTACAGTCGAGGGAACAGAGAGCAGGAAAGTAGTTCCAAAGGCCGGCAGCACGAGGAAAGAAGCTATTGTAGTAGAAGGCTCTCCGGCATCTGGGGACCTCCACAGTGAATGGATGGGATTTAGCTGATTGTCGAGTTGGTTTAGTGAATTTACGTCGAGGGGGCACCAGAGCAGCCAGTTCATTGGAGCACAATCCATTGAAGTATTTGTAAAACAAGCACAAGGATTCAATATTGCGGCGATGGGACAGAGGCTGGGACTCTGTGGATAGTGAGGGACCTAATAAGTTGACGACTCTTTTTTTTACTTTGTCTAAAAGTGGATGATGCACCCGCCCAGATGTTGCAACAATACTTCATGTATGAGTGGCTTTGTAATGATACTTCAGTAGTTTGTGGTATACAAAAATAAATGACAGAAAACGGTATAAGTGTATAAATGTCGAATCAATTTATTTATATTGCAAAAAAGTTAAATATGAAGACAGTAAATTGTAAAATGAGGGGACTTACTGCTAAATATTTAAAGGTTCGGAATGGTAGAAACTTTAATCATTTCGAGTGTGACAACTTCTCCTTTTCAAAAAAGAAAGCAAAAATTCGACCGGAGGGTCGAATGAGGAAAACCAAGATGGACGCCGCTATATTATAATCTGGTACAAGAGATGACATTGTTAAAAATGGGAACTATAAATAAAAGTAAAAAGAATCCCAGGGCAATGCTGGGCATGCACAGTTAGTATATAATAAAATGAGGTGGTCTATTGTATAATAGACAACATCTTCGTGTAATCGTGATCTGTGAGTATCCTGAGAATACACTTTTTGTTTCAGTCCTGTTATTTGTTAGTAACAACTCACTCTGAAGAGTTAGGCCGATTTCTCATATATTTTTCCATAGTTGTACAATAAGTAGCCATCTTGTTTATCGTTATTAATATTATTAACTCTTCTCCGAATGGAGACGAGTATGATTAAACCATGATAGCTAATCAAATGACATTTCATGTGATAAGTTTGGCGGTCGATATTGAAAAGCGTGTCGTTTATTTTGAAATTTATTTTAACGACACGAAAAGATGCACCGATGAATTCTACATCGAATAAGTTGCATGCAGCATGTTGCACAACTTCACCAGAAAATTCGTACGATGTGCCCATTCGATCTGCGCGTTTAACAATGTAAATACTACATAAAACTTAAGCGTGACAAATTCAACCTAGCACACGTTATTAGAATTCCATGTAGTGTCTATCACTCTCGTTTATGTCACTCTCTATCTCTATTAACAGTTAATGGTAATAAAATTAACTATAAAGAGAAGGAAATATTACCATAGTATTAATAATATTTAATTCATAGCTAGAAATAAATAGAACAGAAAGCGAGCGAGAGAGTAAGAGAGAGTGAGAGAGAGAGAGAGTGAGAGAGAGAACGAGAGAGAGTGAAAGTGAGAGAGCGAGAGAGTGAGAGTCAGAGAGAGAGAGAGAAAGAACGAGAGAGAGAGAGGGAGAGAGATAGGGAGTCAGAGAGCGAGAGAGAGAGGGAGAGTGATAGACCGAGAAAGTGAGAGTGACAGACCGAGAGAGTGAGAATGAGAGAGAGTGAGAGAGAGAGTGAGAGAGAGAGAGAAAGGGGGAATGGAGAGAAAGATAGAGAGAGAGAAAGAGAGAGAGGGTATAGCGAGCAAGAAATAAATTCATTTTCGATAATAACATTATTTTTCCATATTTATCTGGCTTTGCAAACTCACATTTTTCTGATTCAAGCTATCCAAACTCAAGTTTAATGATTGACCCTCGCATATTATAAAACTACGTTACTCGAGGTACTAACATAAATACATTTCATTTAGGTCACCGAAAGTGTAATAAGATCGTTGGTCCCTGCTTAACACAAAAAGATAATTCGAAGTTTTTCTTTATTTTATTTTATAATTTTATTTTTTTTATAACATTAAACATAAAGAATTAGAAAAGAAAAGAATAAATATGCTAATACGGCTTTCTTGGACTTGCAGGATGAGTGCACACGTTTCCTAATTGTTTCTCGGGAAATGTCGGCTGTGTTTCAAGGGCAGTAATGACTATAAATTTACCGAAATGTATTTCAAGTACTGTCACTGTCCTAACACTTCCTGTGATCCGATCAAGTCTGCGTGAATCCTTGAATTTTTTAAATGTTAGAAATAAAAATAAAAAGGTAATATTGTGTTATGAGTTAGGCTAAAAAATCATAGGGTTCTTCATTCAATCTTGAGCAAAGATAACTCTTTCTGCTAGTATCTATAAATACACACATACACACACACACACACACATATATATATATATATATATATATATATATAGATAGATATATATGTATATATATATATGAATATATATATGAATATATATATATGTACAATATTAATATAAAATTTAAGATAAGCGATGTATCGTTTAATAATAATCTATCGTGATAATATAAAGCTCAATATATTGACTAGAGCAATCAATTCAAGAGATGAAAGATGAGGATAAAAAATTGTAAAGATACAATATTTATTAAAACATCAGAAGTTGAAAGCAAGGAGTCACATATCTTTAATCTATTGATTTTCAAAGACAAACTCTTTTCATCAGAGGATAAACACCGGTAATGTAACTGTAAATATTATCGGATTAAGGATATGAAACTGCTTGCTTTGAACTTCTCATGTTTTAATAAATATTGTACCTATACAATGTTTTATTCTCATCTTTCATCTCCTGTATATATATACTAAACATTTTTAGTTGTTTATTATCTATGTAAATATACGCTTTGTCCTTTTTAATCGGGACTCATCAGCGTAGACATATAACTATTCACTACTGGTTGCGTGATTCGAAACACTGGGCTACGAGTATTTTACAACTATAATCCAGACACCTAGAACCATTCGGCTACCACTGGATAGCTGAATAAACAGTGATAATCTTAACAGTTTATCCGGCAGCTTGGCGTTCAACTCAATGAAAGAAACGGTGCATTTATAGCTAGAGACGTCATGCTGTGTTAATACTACACTTACAGTGCCCATCTAGAGGGTTTTCTAGGGGCTACAAATGATAAATATTTATATACTTATATATGTATATATTTATACATATATATATATATATTAATATATATATATATATATATATATATATATATATATAAATGGATGATACAAAAGTCAGAAATTATATTACGTCCTATCGAGATATAGTGAAGCTCAATATAGTAGATAGAGTATTTATATAGTGGATGGTGAAGTGATGAAATGGACAAAGTTTGTATGGTTTTCAAAATTCTTCACTTTTGCATTTTCAAGATATTCACCTCTAATAATTAATCAATATTCAACTGTTATTGGTTAAACTTTCTAGACAATCAGAGCGTTATCTTTGAAAAGCCATGGCTTAAAGCTAATTTTGTATTTGTATTCTTTGTATGAAAACTTGTAAACTATACACATTTTGTCTATTTCATCACTAATTATCTATACACAATGTGAAAAAAGACAAACGGAAAACCGATTAAAATGCAGGAGAAAAACAAAAACAAGAGATTTGACCGGTTTCGTTCGTATTAACGAACGTTCGTTAATACGAACGAAACCGGTAAAATCTGTTGTTTTTGTTTTCTCTTGCATTTTAACCTGTTTTTCGTTTGACTTTTTGTCACAGACACACACACACACATACATATATATATATTTATATATATATATATATATATATATATATATATATATATATATATATATAATGTTATTAACTTCTTTACAAACTAAACGCTTAAGAAGGAAAGGGGAACTTTAATGGAACACTCGAATATCTATGTATCTTATATAGAGATCAAGTGTTAGCCCCAAGAAGGGGTCACTTGATTTCCGAGAACTTCGATTGAAGTAAAATGAAACTATATATATATATATATATATAAACGGGAAGAGAGGGGTAAGAGAACTATGATAAGATAAAGAGGTTTTTATATGCTATATGATATTTAAGCGCGCGCGAGAGAGAGAGAGCGAGAGAGAGAGAGAGGGAGAGAGAGAGAAAAGAAAGCAAGTTATGAAGAGGGCGAGAGTAAAATTTTGAAATAAAAAAGGTATGTGGTGTTTCAAGTGCATTCACCTAATGTAAGTAATAAATATGCAAAGGTTTTTATTTTGCTGGATGTAATTCGAAGCTGCCATTTACGAAACGCCTAATTTTCAGTTTACACATTTCAAGGCTAAATTTTGCAAAACATTTTTTTACTTTCAATTGAAAATTAAACTATTACATTTTTCTGTGTGCGCATGCGCTAATCGCCTTTTTATTTTGTTAGTATGGAAATTATTGTTGGATTCGTTGGACCTTGTCAAGGTAGGAGAGACTAGTAGATGATGCACCAACCCAGATGTGACAACCATACTCCATGCATGGGCGGATAGTGGCTTTGTAGAGATACGGGATAATGTCGGGTGTGAGGAGTTTACTAGCACGGTAGAGGGAGCCCCCCTTCTTTGCTGCGGCCTTGGCAATATTCAGATATATTGTCTGAATTAAAAAAAAATGTTCAAGATTTACTGAACAGAACTTAAGTGTTACAGATCCACTTGCTGACTGACAGACAAAAACCGTCTCCCACGGAGAGAACCAGTCTCAGAATCATTGTGAGGGTTTATATATTCCAAGTAAGTTTCACACTTTACAACAATTCGGATTTTTAATTTTCATTGAGGTTTGGTTCGCTGCTTTTTGCCTCTGGATCTGTTTACTTGAAAACAGGAAGAAATGCGTTTTCTTAATATGGCTAATTTTGTCTGATCTCCCCTCTAAGGACTAAGGACTTGGGTGGAATCTTCGCCGTTGGATTTTCTTGCAGATTCTTCTGGATTTACCAATTACATTTGAACCCTTTACAACTTGGATCTCCGTGTTTGGTGAATTTCTTTTACACACCCGTTTGAACTTTTAAAACTTTTTAAAAAGAACTTTTTTAAAAAAACTTTTTTCCGAATTTTGAATTTTGACTGTTCCTATCTGTCAACTTATCAATCACTACTTCCTCTGATGATAAGATTTTGATCTTTGAAAAGCCGTGCTTAATGAATACAATTGAAAGAGAAGAAGAAGAAACATTCTTATCTACTAAATGCTCCTTGTTCTGAACAACTGAAGATATCGATCTGTTTCCATTTACAGGTCTAACTATTTTTCATTGACTCACCTTATTTTTGCTCTATCCAGTATATTGAGCTTTCCTCATCTCACAATAGGTCTAATTCTCTAAAAGTTATCTTTTAGTTTTAAACCTTCATATATATATATGTATATATATATATATATATATATGAATATATATATATGAATATATATATATGTACAATATTAATATAAAATTTAAGATAAGCGATGTATCGTTTAATAATAATCTATCGTGATAATATAAAGCTCAATATATTGACTAGAGCAATCAATTCAAGAGATGAAAGATGAGGATAAAAAATTGTAAAGATACAATATTTATTAAAACATCAGAAGTTGAAAGCAAGGAGTCACATATCTTTAATCTATTGATTTTCAAAGACAAACTCTTTTCATCAGAGGATAAACACCGGTAATGTAACTGTAAATATTATCGGATTAAGGATATGAAACTGCTTGCTTTGAACTTCTCATGTTTTAATAAATATTGTACCTATACAATGTTTTATTCTCATCTTTCATCTCCTGTATATATATACTAAACATTTGTTTGTTGTTTATTATCTATGTACATATACGCTTTGTCCTTTTTAATCGGGACTCATCAGCGTAGACATATAACTATTCACTACTGGTCGCGTGATTCGAAACACTGGGCTACGAGTATTTTACAACTATAATCCAGACACCTAGAACCATTCGGCCACCACTGGATAGCTGAATAAACAGTGATAATTTTAACAGTTTATCCGGCAGCTTGGCGTTCAACTCAATGAAAGAAACGGTGCATTTATAGCTAGAGACGTCATGCTGTGTTAATACTACACTTACAGTGCCCATCTAGAGGGTTTTCTAGGGGCTACAAATGATAAATATTTATATACTTATGTATGTATATATTTATACATATATATATATATATATATATATATATATATATATATATATATATATATATAAATGGATGATACAAAAGTCAGAAATTATATTACGTCCTATCGAGATATAGTGAAGCTCAATATAGTAGATAGAGTATTTATATAGTGGATGGTGAAGTGATGAAATGGACAAAGTTTGTATGGTTTTCAAAATTCTTCACTTTTGCATTTTCAAGATATTCACCTCTAATAATTAATCAATATTCAACTGTTATTGGTTAAACTTTCTAGACAATCAGAGCGTTATCTTTGAAAAGCCATGGCTTAAAGCTAATTTTGTATTTGTATTCTTTGTATGAAAACTTGTAAACTATACACATTTTGTCTATTTCATCACTAATTATCTATACACAATGTGAAAAAAGACAAACGGAAAACCGATTAAAATGCAGGAGAAAAATAAAAACAAGAGATTTGACCGGTTTCGTTCGTATTAACGAACGTTCGTTAATACGAACGAAACCGGTAAAATCTTTTGTTTTTGTTTTTCTCTTGCATTTTAACCTGTTTTTCGTTTGACTTTTTGTCACAGACACACACACACACACACATACATATATATATATATATATATATATATATATATATATATATATATATATATATATATATATATATAATGTTATTAACTTCTTTACAAACTAAACGCTTAAGAAGGAAGGGAGAACTTTAATCGAACACTCGAATATCTATGTATCTTATATAGAGATCAAGTGTTAGCCCCAAGAAGGGGTCACTTGATTTCCGAGAACTTCGATTGAAGTAAAATGAAACTATATATATATATATATATATATATATATATATATATATATATATATTTATGTGATTTTATGAAGGCTTACCAAAGCATTACTTTCAGGACACCAATGATCACCATTAAAGATATATATATATATATATATATATATATATATATATATATATATATATATATATATATAAACGGGAAGAGAGGGGTAGGAGAACTATGATAAGATAAAGAGGTTTTTATATGCTATATGATATTTAAGCGCGCGCGAGAGAGAGAGAGCGAGAGAGAGAGAGAGAGAGAGGGAGAGAGAGAAAAGAAAGCAAGTTATGAAGAGGGCGAGAGTAAAATTTTGAAATAAAAAAGGTATGTGGTATTTCAAGTGCATTCGCCTAATGTAAGTAATAAATATGCAAAGGTTTTTATTTTGCTGGATGTAATTCGAAACTGCCATTTACGAAACGCCTAATTTTCAGTTTACACATTTCAAGGCTAAATTTTTCAAAACATTTTTTTACTTTCAATTGAAAATTAAACTATTACATTTTTCTGTGTGCGCATGCGCTAATCGCCTTTTTATTTTGTTAGTATGGAAATTATTGCTGGATTCGTTAAGTATCAAATATAGAGTAAATGTAGAGGATATAAGGGGGAGAGTATATAAAGATAAAAGACGGAGTAAATGAGATAAAGCGAGCGAGAGAGAGAGAGATAGTATAAGATGGGAAAGGTCAGAGTATATATATGAGAGAAAAAGAGAGAAGAAATCGTATCGGAAAAGAAATAATAAATAATTATAATAAAAAGATAGAACGGGAGAAAAGAGAAGGGGTGGAATAGTATAGAATAAGGAAAGACAAATTATTGCCTTTTTGGCTAGGAGCAAAATGTAGTATCTGTTCTGATATAGCATTTCATATTTTCTGTCTTCAACCAGTTAAGGAGGAATACTTTTAGACTGAGGACATTTTTATTTTCGTCTCAATCCAGAGTGGTCCTTTTTGACGACCTAAGATTAAAAACCGAGATAGAGAGAGAGAGAGAGAGAGAGAGAGAGAGAGAGAGAGATTGATAGATATATATATATATAGAGAGAGAGAGAGAGAGGGGGGAGACAGATATAGAGTAAGAGAGTATTAGGGGAATGGCCAAGGAATAGAGAGAGTTACTGAAAAATAATGGAAGATAGAATCAGTGAAGGATGGAATTTTTGTAGATTTGGGACACTGTTATTTTTATGTCAATCCAGAGTGCTCTATTTTGACGAGTTAAGATTAAAAAACTAACCTCGTCAGGTGGCAAGTAAATAGGTACAGAGTTCATGTAAGGAAGAAAGAAAGAAAAATTGTATCGAATAAAGAATGTGATAATAAAGGATAAAGAGAGAGGGGGTGAGAGGGAGAGAGAGGGAGAAAAAGAGTAAAAGAGAGAGATAAAGAGAGGGGGGAAGTGGGAAAGAGATAGAGTAACAGAATATTAGGAGAAATGCAAAGAAATAGAGAAAGAGAGTCAGGGTTAGGGTAATAGAAGATAGAATACGAATGTGTCATTACTTGGCGGTTCCGCTCCCATGATGCACTGCGCGTTTCTATCGACCAACCAATCAATTCACATATTGATCCCCTCTTGATATTTATGTCGATGCTGCTTCATGCCAATTTAATGACGTTTAACTGCAGCTTTGTTAAAAAAAATTAAAAACTCTTTAAAAGGTCGATCAGCTTTCAGGGTTTTAAGGACATCGACGATGACACAAAAGACGAAATAGGGAAAAAGAAATGAAAGAAATACGGAGAAATAGGGGAGGATGCGACGGAGAAAGATATAAAAAAAGTATGAAGACAACAAAAATAAATAAAGCAGAGAAAAACTAACAGACAAAAATAGAAGAGAAAGAAAATAAAAACGAGAGAGACAAAGTAAGAGAATCTCACGTATTAAGTTATGTTGTCACATTTTCGAAGTCAGACCCAGATAGGGTTTAAGCTGACAAATCAAACTTTGCTCTTGACTAGCCAATTATTATTTCTTTGTGTTGTACCGTATTATTGGCAAAACAATAAAGTACTTCGCTATAATATAAATGTAATTAGTTCGACACAGATAATTGCTTATATGAAACATTTAAATAATCATTTAAAAAATTAAAATATCAGCAAGGGCGATGACTCATATTTTAGAATGAAAAATATGATCAGAGTTGTCTACCCTATGTGCAAACAAATAAACGTAAAAAACGATTGCATTGACTCCTCGCCCACGTCGGGTAAGTAACACTAGTAAGAATAATATTAGATTGCCCGAAAGTTCGTGAACACTCGCGAAAAATTGAATGTTTATGCAATTTTTAATTGTTTGTTTGCGTTTATATTGTTATAGCTGTCTTCATCTTTATAATCCAGATGCCCATGAATAAAATCGAGCTGCGAGTTTTGATTCGTTACAACCAAGTGTTTACGAACTTTTGAGACAACAAAGTGTTTACGAACTTTTGAGACAACAAAGTGTTTACGAACTTTTGGGACAACCAAATGTTTACGAACTTTTGGGACAACCAAATGTTTACGAACTTTTGGGACAACCAAATGTTTACTAACTTTTGGGACAACCAAATGTTTACGAACTTTTGGGACAACCAAATGTTTACTAACTTTTGGGACAACCAAATGTTTACGAACTCTTGGGACAACCTAGTAATGATAAAAATAAATGTCACTGTAAACACTCTGATCGACATTCATATATCTGTTGCCGAACCTATCAAGAACATTGATGCCAACATTGATGCCAACATTGATGCCAACATTGATACCAACATTTATGCCAACAAGGCAACTTGTCCTGCCAACATGACAATCTTATTGGCTAAGAAATGTCAAGCGGAACTAGCTCTTATTCTTCAAAAGCTGTTCAATCGTCGCTTAAAAGAGAAATGATTCCCATCACATTGGAAATAGTCGTCAGTTTGCCTAGTATCTAAAACTACTGAAAGATTTTCCTAATCTTAATTTAGATAAATCAGTCTCCTGTGCGGCATGAGTAAGTTTTTGGTTCATCTGTAATAGATCAAAAAGTTGTCAACTACCTAAGCAAAAACAATCTACTAAATAACATGTAATATGGATTTCGCCCTGCAAGCCCAACAGCTGATGCGATGACTGTAATGTCACACGGGATCAGTGAATCTATTCACGGGAGTTCGTTTCTAGAGTAGTAGCTCTTGACATATCAAAGGCCTTTGATAGGGGTTGGCACAAAGGTTTGCTTCACAAGCTTGCTAGCTATAGAATATCTGGAAATGTTTTTCGACCATCAAATCCGGTCTCTCCGATTGATTTATAAAAGTAGTCATTGATGGGCAGAAATCTGAAGCAGGTAGCATCAACACTGGCGCGACTTAAGAATTAATTCTGGGCTCAACTCTCTTCGTGATTTTTATCGATGATCTCCCAAATTATATTCTGAGATTATTCGTTAACATTTATGCAGATGACACAACCATCTATGGCAACACTTTGAAAAGCATTAATAACCAAGATTTTCTTATGCTCTTTCTTCCAACCTAGAGCACGCTGTGCAATGTGGAAAAGGGTTGCTAGTTACTTTTAATAAACCTAAAACCAAGCCCCTCTCCTTTCACCACCAACGCTCTGATCCTCACTTTACCCCAATCTAAATTAATGTCCATCTCTCTCTCTCTCTCTCTCTCTCTCTCTCTCTCTCTCTAAAGAGCTCCCCGCTTTGTAAAGCTTCTAGGACTGACCTTCACTCTAGGCCTGAAATGGAAGACTTATGTTGTTGTTAAAGTCGCTGATAAAATGGTTGGATCATTCTACTGCTCCAGAAATTATCTCACTCCTGGCACAATCTTCTACCTGTATAAGAGTCAAATACGTCCTAACATGGGGAGGTATTGTTTCCATATCTGGGGAGGTACTGCTCAGAGCACCTTTTCCTGCTTCCACAGAGTACAAAACCGACTTCGAAATCTAGTGGGGGTGTCTTCCTCTTTATCCCTACATCCTCTTTTTTTACAGAAGAGAGGTTGCTCGTCTTTTTCTGCTCTATCGTTATTTTCATGGTACATGCTCGACTGAGTACCAATCCATGGGAACTACCCCCTCCCCGGATAACATTCACAACAAAAAGTCGTCTACCTACAACCAATGTAATCCATTTTCATTTCTCCCTCGGTGTACCTAAAACAAAACGGAACTTCTATCGGCAAAGTTTATTTCCAAGAACTACACGTTTCTGGAACACAACACCGCACAACTACTTCCCAGCTGAATATAACATGGTCGTTTTTAAGTCCAATGTTAACGGATTCGTTTTGAACCATCATGTTAAATACTCAAATTCTGCCCAGTTTCAAACAATCGTTACCAATCCTCAAGGAGTTTTCTCACCGTCCACCTGACCAATTCATTAACCCTTATCCTCGAGTGGCGTTTGGACCTTGATAAACGGTAACTCATTCGGACATAGAAATAATCTTAATATGTCTGCACCGTCTAGTTTCAAAAATGAAATAGGGTAATAATCTCAAAGGTCTGAAGAGCTAATGGCTTTATCAACAGACCCAGTTGATAATGTCTTTAAAACTGTTACAATGTAACGAATAAAGAAATGTACAGAATGATTACATAATAATTATTTCAACTTAAATTTAACGAATAAAGGAATAAAGGAATAAATAAATGAATCAAGGAGTCGAGGAATGAAGGAAATAATGAAGGAAATAATATGAATAAGGAAATAATAGGAAATAATAGGAAACAATGAAGGAAATAATGAAGGAAATAAAGGAATGAAGGAATAAAGGAATAAATAAAGGAATAAATAAAGGAATAAATGGATAAAGGAATAAAGGAATAAAGGAATAATAAAATGTAACGAATAAAGGAACGTACAGAATGATTACACGATAATTATTTCAACTTAAATTTAAAAAAAAAACGTTGCAAATGCACAATTAATCTCAATAGAATTATGCGTTAACATTTTTTTGTTTTAATACTAAAATGTCTGTTACGAATATAATGAAAGATTAGACTCTCAAGCCTTGGCTGTGCAACAAGTCTTGGAGAAGTAAACTCCGAAATATAACCAGTATTTCTCTGCTTACACTGGCATTGTTTCCAATCTTACCGGATTTTACCTTGCGAACGAAACTCAAATTATGCGGATTCAGGAGAGGTGTGGTCGGATATTGCGCAACCCTTTCTTCGCTACCGAATCCAAGAGCAGTCACCATTACAGGGGATATCCATTATCCCTTTGTGGCTGAAAAGGGGTCTTATATTTGTAATTAAAAATTAACAAAAAAGAAAACTTGTGTAAATGACATCAGTATTAATATGAGAACCATCATCTGTCTGTTTGTCTGCGACAAAGGCTATTTGACTGTTATATCTTAAATAATGTGATAATAGTTCTAATTTGTGATTGATTTTGTTATTGTACAACTTTATAGGCAACGTAGAAAACTAGTATGGCGTCTCTAGCTTGGTTGGATTACATATCTTTTTGGAAAGCAGGAAAACGACATTCGCGAGATGTGTCCATCTATTCTACACGATTAACAAAGATAATCTCAAATTTAAGCGGGTGACAGACGAAAATGATGCTGAAACACCGTGTGGAAATGATCTTTTCGGAAGATCTGTTGCTAATCTTTCTATACCCTATCGTTTTTTATTTCATGGAAAGTGCTCGACTGAACCCAAATCTCTGGTACCTTCTTGTACGACATTCACAGTAAGAACTCGTCTACTATCATCACCGCAAATAACTTTAGTCTATTCTTCTGTGTGCCGGAAATCAAACAGAATTTCCATGGACAGAGTTTCTTTTCAAGAACTTTTTCATCTAGCCACGCAGCTGCTCCCCTGCAGACAAGAACATGGTTCTCTTCACGTCCAACTTCAACAAATAATTGTCTTTTATGGAATCAGATGTTTTTCATTCCATTCATAGTTTTCAAGTCTGACATAGTATTTTGTCATCATCCAACTGACACTTACCCTCAAATGGATTTTGGCCTTAGTGAGGTGTAACTCATTAATAAATAAGATGTAATACCGATATTATATATATATATATATATATATATTTTCTGGTACCTAAGGTACTTAAGCTTTATTTTTTATTTATTTTTTAATGCAACTTTAATTCCTATATAATTTTATTGCTAGCTACCATATTGCAGAATGGTTCTTGGATATAGTGTTTAGATAGTATTATTATTATTTTTATTTTTTTTTATTATTGTTATAATTAATGTTATTTGATATGCAAATTACTATATCATACGGTAGTCTTAAGGGTAATATATTATTATTATTATTATTATTATTATTATTATTATTATTTTATCATTATTATTTTTTATGTGTATATTAGTGATATTTTAAGCTGAATTATTTCGACACTTGATTATTGGGGAAATGGTCGTATAATCAGTACCATTGGAGAGCCATGAATATTATAACTGTCCTGTTTTTAAATCTCCGAAACGGTTACATGGTAAACAGCTGATGATCCCCGTGTTAATATTAGACGCTTAAGGTTTCCTGTTTTTGCTTCACTCTTAGATAATTAACCCCCCCTTTTTTATCTTACTTATATTTTTTCATTTATTAATTTTCCAACGAATGTTAAGTCTGCAATATCTTGGATTTAGTTAGTTTGTCTGGGAATTTAAACTGCATTTTACATTTTATTTTATTTATTTATTTATTTATTTTAATGACTCAAAGCTTCTTTAGACTATATATATATCATCAGTCAGAAGACCCTCCACGCTTCAAGGATGTCTGCAAGCAAGATATGAAGGCTTGCTCAATTGACTTAAATACAAGGGAAGCCTCTGCAGCTGACAAACCTGTCTGTAGGAAACAGATACGCCAGGGAATGATCATCAGTGAGAAGACCCTTTACGATGAAAACGCTACGAAGAGAGCTAGGAGAAGAGCGAACCTACAGGCAGACCAACAAGCCGAAGTGACAAATTGCGCAACAGCTTTCGTATGTCAAGGCTGCAGTAGACCATGCAAATACAGAATTGGTCTCTACAGTCACACAAAAAGATGCACACAAACATCATCCAAATACGGCGCTGAGCCATAGTCGTATACAATACAATAAACACACATACGCACATACACACACACACACACACATATATATATAAATATATATATATATATATAGATAGATAGATAGATAGATAGATAGATAGATAGATAGATAGATTTCAAACTCATTGATCGACTGATATATAAGTGCATGTACCCATCTATAAAAATCAGTATGGATTTACTTACTTACAGCTGTCGTAAGATGTGGCACAAGGCCGGAATATAGAGGAACTTCCCCCCCCCCCCCACTGGCGGACCTGTGGGGCAGGTACCAATATAACTGAGAACGGATCCGTCGACATTACCCAGTAATGACGCCTCCGGCGAACGGCTAGAAACGAACCCTCCTCCTCCTCCGAAGAAAGAAATATCTTGGTGGGTGCACCTCCAAGATCCGAGGCGATACATACCTTATTCGCACAAACAATGGTCTCATAACAATCGAGGCCATTCCTAGGTTGTCAGAATGATTCCAAGGCAAACATCAGCTAAAACACAGTAATGGCTGCATTGTATTGCATTTCTCACAGTAACTCTCTGTTCTTGACTGTTATATAGTCAAAATTGAATAAAGCGAAATCACTTATCAATTCGCAATTCCTCTTCAAATCTGCGAGTTTCATGTCGATACAGAAATCGATAAGCTTCTCTTAGACTGTGTCAAAATGCATTTAAATTCTGCCTTTTTATTGACTCGAGTTTCATTTCAAATTAAGCACGCTTCAGTAAACATATTGACAACTAGCAAGGAGACTCACCATTCTTCACCATCAAAATTAGCTTCAAATATGAACACACACATTCATTACATGATTGTCTCTAATAAGAAAATTATCTGATCACGTGTGAGTAACTACGAATAAGTGTGATTTGAAGAAAAAAAACGATTAATTGACAAATAATTTCTTTTTAATGTTTAACTAAAAATAAAAATGTTATTAATAAATTTTAGTTTCATAAACCTGTTTCAAAAATAATTCGGTCTGAAAAATTCCGCATGAATAGTTACCTCTTAATTTTTATTATTCAAAAATTAAAGAGATAAAAAAAACTCGAAATTATCTATGGATTTGGTTGTTTTGTTTTACGGCATATCAACACTTTTCGGGTTATTTAATGCCAAATCCGGTTATTTTGGTATAAGTTTTATGGTTCAAGTTCTTTGTTACTTCAAATATTTATGGTGTTTGGTTTGGCTGTTTTTAGACGATCAATGTTGTTTTTGTTTTTAGCTTTTCAGTGATGATTGAGTTTTGTAAAGGGGAGGAAAAAACAATAACATCAATGTTTGGTGTATTTTCAGTCAGGAAGCCGGTATCTCCAGACAGCCTGATCTGATAGCACCAGTAGTATCTATGGAGTTTAAAGTTCAACATTTCGATTGATTATATAGTGAAACTGATTTTTTTAAAATATTACATTCCTTCATTAAAATGGAAATATTTTTTGATGGGAAATTTATTAAAAGATGAAGATGAGCGCAATTAGCATAATAAAATTGAAAATAAAACGACTCCCTGGCAACACCAGATATGTACAGCAAAGTTCGTATCATTTTGTTTTGCGTAATTTTACACACATGTGCCTGAGCCCATTTGCTTTCCAGCCGAATATAAACCCTCACAATGATTCTGAGACTGGTTCTCTCCGTGGGAGACGGTGTTTGTCTGTCAGTCAGCAAGTGGGTCTGTAACACTTAAGTTCTGTTCAGTAAATCTTGAACATTTTTTTTTAATTCAGACAATATATCTGAATATTGCCAAGGCCGCAGCAAAGAAGGTGGGCTCCCTCTACCGTGCTAGTAAACTCCTCACACCTGACATTATCCCGTATCTCTACAAAGCCACTATCCGGCTATGCATGGAGTATGGTCGTCACATCTGGGTTGGTGCATCATCTACTAGTCTCTCCCACCTTGACAAGGTCCAAAAATGGGTCGCCAACCTAATAGGTCTCTCACTGTCAACCAAGCTCCAGTTCCTGTCCCATCGCCGCAATGTAGCATCCTTGTGCTTGTTTTACAAATACTTCAATGGATTGTGCTCCGATGAATTGGCTACTCTGGTGTCTCCTCGACATTAATTCACTAGACCAACTCGACAATCAACAAAATCCCATCCATTCACTGTGGAGATTCCCAGATGCGGGAAAGCTTTCTACTTCAATAGCTTATTTCCTCGTGCTGCTCGCCTCTGGAACTTCCTCCCTGCCCTGTTTCCCCGACAGTACTGACATGCAGAAATTTAAAACTAATGTAAACAGACATCTCGCTGCGTAGATCCCAATTTAGGTTTACCCCTTCTCCAAAAAAAACATTCTCCTTTTTTTCTCAGTAGCCCCTTACGTCTACAGTGGCGGCCTGCCTTGTTTGGGGTGAAGTATGTTTTAAAAAAAAAGACTTATCATTGGTTTGCCATGTAAGATGTCGAGCTTTCTGATTAGTGAGAACGAGGATCGATTGAAAGCAGAAAATCAATGAAGAAATCATCTCAAATCACTACTGAGGGTCTGGCAAGAGCATTGAGTATAATCCCTCGTTCACCAAATAAACAATTTTGACAGTCGACCAATTATTTTGAGGATCATATTGAATGAGTATTTGAATGTATTCTAAGATCTGAAATTGGATCAATGCTTATCTGTCTCTACTGAAACAATCATGTCTTGATATTCCACTTTTGTCGAGTTTTCTCTATAGACTCTTCACCAAAGTAGGATGTTCATCACGCGTTAAATAGATGTATCTTCAGAATATCTTTTCTCTTTTACGATGAAGTTTGGTCCATGCTGGATGACGGCATTCCGGTAAATACGAATCCTTTTTTCTTGGGTGATGGTAAGACATCTCGAACCGAGATGAATTTAAAATGTTGTTGCAATTTAAAACTTACTAAACACTCTTTTTTTGTTTCATTTTACTTTAGTCGAAGTTCTCAGAAATCAATCCGTGAGATCCTTAAGGGACAAGGCTGCAGCCGGTCAGTGAGGGAGACGTTAATAAATTCAAATACTATCAGCGTAAATAATTATAAACGGTCATTGATTGATTTGCAAGGATAATCGAATTCAAAACGAAATAATGTATTTAAGAAATTAAGCCATTTTTGTTGTTATGAATAATTTAAAACGTTCTTTATGCTTTCATTTTTATTTCGATTTTTGTTAACTATGACACTTTTTAAAACCAAATGATTATTATTTTATTAAATAGGATTTCAAACATTAAATGTGTTAATCTTACTTTTATGTAAGCCCTCCACCCGAGAAACGTCGGGTAGTACATTGATAACACGTATGTTGGTTTTGTTTTCATGCTTTAAATAGACAAACAAACTTGGAATTTAGAAACTAGCTTCTCAATTGAATTGGTTTGAGTAGACGAACAATGTTGAAAACGAACTAAGATGGCGTCTCCAAACGAGTGAAAATGGCGCGAGTGTTTCCTGCTCTTTTGCAGACTTGAGATATCGCCAAATAATTACTTTTATAGAAGTGAGTGTGAAATGTGATCAAGTTAACGCACTTCCTCCATCGCGCGGCAAACAAAGTCAGAACAGGTAGAAGAAACCATTCTTATGTTTCACCTTTGGAAAATCTCCATCTGAAGTCAATATCTGAATGAACAATTTGATCCAGTCAGGAAAAAAACAAATATATTTGTGATCGGAATAATTGAAAAGCGATGATAATACAATAAAACTCTTCAGACCTTCAAGCATCAGTCGTTATATGACTCGGTCTTTTGTTGTTGTTTTTTTTCAGATAAATAAATGGTTTTTCATTGGCTTAAACCGTACAAGACACCAAACTACTGATAAAAAGTTTGACGAAATTGAAAGTTGAATTTTCTAATATACATGGGTCTTTTTTATAATGACTAGCGGAGATATGCTTCCTCCGGTCGCATATCTCTGTTCGCCTAAGAGGATAGAATCATGATAAACGAACATATACTGAATTACCCTCCACAATGCCAGAGGAATAGTATCATGACAGACTAATATATACTACATTACTCCCAAGGGAGGAAGTAATTCATGGTAAAATGTTTTCTTTCCTAGTAGGATGGTCTCATGACAACAGAACAGATTCTACACTACCCCCATAAAAGGATGGTGTAATATAGGTAACGAGGTTACCATGACAACAGAACTGATACTACACTATGCTCCCTTGGATAGAGCATTGAAACCTAGTACAACGTTACAAATAATAGACGTAATAGTATAGTCTCAGCTTCAGATCGATATCAAATCTCCATTAGTAATAATAGTACTATTAATAGAAGTAATAGTAGAGTTTTGGTTTCAGACAAATAGATATCAAATCTCCATTCGTAATTGATGAAGTAACATATTACTTAGCAGCAATATTTTTTTCATTAAGTACAGAAGTGAATTGCGAAATACAAAACGATACTTAGGTAACCTAACCCTAACCCTAACTTAACCATAACCCTAACACTAACCGTAACCCTAACCCTAACTTTACCCTAACCTTACCCTAACCTTACCCTAACCCTAATCCTAACCCTTACCCTAACCCTAATCCTAACCCTCACCTTAACACTAACCCTAACCCTAACCCTAATCTAACCTAACCTAATCCGTACTCTAACCCTAACACTAACCCTAATCCTCACCCTAACTTTAACCCTAACCCTAACCGCCACTCTAACCCTAACCCTAACCGCCCTAATCCTAACCCTAATCCTAACCAGTACTCTAACCCTAACCCTAACCCTAACCCTAAACCCATACCCTTACCCTAACCTTAACCCTACCCGTAACCCTAACCTTAACCCTAAACGATACTTAGGTATGATTGGCAAGATTAAATTTTTAATCTTATCTGTGACCTAATACCACACAAGATAACTGATTGGTTGATTTAGTCAGGTTACTATATTGAAGAGTGTGAAGAAATACACAGTTTAGGTCTAAAAGTTAGCGAGGAAATGCATGTAATATGAAACCCTGCTTAGTATACATTTTATATCGACGTGTGGATGATCTAGTTACCAGAAACTCACAGTTAAAAAAGATTGACCCATTGGTATGTTAATAAATCATATGCTTTTTGGACTAAATGGTCGGAATCTTCATCCTGTATAGATACACTCCAGCTACCTGGCTGAAACAAAAGGAAACCCCTTGATAACAGCGTCGCCATGACCCCGAGAGGCGATCACAATACATAGTTCTCCTTATAACGTTATGGAAAAATACCAGAATAGTTAAAAGCTAGAAAAGCATTCTGAAAAAAAAAATGCTTCATGGTTAAAACGATTTTAGAGAAACGTAAATCTTCGTGGAGCAAGACGGCGTAGTGGATTAGTTTTTAACAAGCCAGTCTGCAAACTTGGAACAATACTTTGGGTTAGCGATTCTGTTTCTTTTATTGCTACATATCCGAGTCGGTGTACGGAAAAGTTGTTGATAAAACAGATGCACCTGGCGATTGTCAAAAAAATTAGATAATAATCGGATGACCAAAAAGTTATTTGAAAATAAAACTCACAACCAGACAAACACCTGTACAGGAAGAGGCAACATATAATCGATTGTCAAAAGATAAGAAAACTATCGGATGACATGAAGGTCAGTTTTGATAAGAAACACTGTACGAAAACATGAAACACCTGCAACGGAAGAAGCGACATAGACTGATCAATTGTCATAATGTAAAATCATGTTGACAAAAAAATATGCACCTGCAGTTGAATCACTTTAACGGTAAGAACCCAATGTCAAAAGAAAGAGCTATGTCGGAAGGGTTAAAGGCCATTTTACCAGGTGCAATTGTATCTTGCCAAGAAAATATAGACAGATTTGTTGAATTGTCAAATGAGTTAAAGCCGTCACCAAGTGCAACCTCGATGAGGTCGTCGGGGTGGCCACGAAATTGTTATATAATAACAACCGAAAATTGAAAGAGGTTAGTTGACGATCGAGTCTCGGAGAAGAATCAACCGTCTGATTCCATGTGCACAAATCCTCTCCAACCACCACCCTCATCGTCACCAACAAATAAAGATACATCTTATATTTCCATAAGATACGTTTGTTGTCATTTTCATTAAGCTGCATAATACTATATTATGTAAGTCGATTAGCTCCCAAACGTGATCTGATAAATCGCGCGGGAAGCGTTTTGATTGTTTAATAATCATTGTTTTACGTTTTAATTCTCGTCTGCTCATGGGACTTTGTTTTGCTAACGTTTTAGTAGATAAAGAACTTGAGTGCATCCCACTCCCACTGAAATGAAGAAACGAAAAAGAAAGTGAAGTTAGAGGAAAAGATAAATAAAGGCATGCTTTCCAAGAATGCTACACTTGCGTCGAACATATATTATCTGCATGGTACCAGAAAATATGGAAAACGTTCCGTTCCTCGACTATACGTTCGTAAGAAATTAACATGAGTTGTTTTAGAGATACATATTGAAATTTCGCTGCAGATTAGAACGCGATACTTGTCTCTGGAGTCTTCGTACAATATTCGATAAGAACCAGTTAGAGAACCTTCAAATGTGTTTAGCCATTATTAACATGAAGCTGAAAGTTGAACCCTGCTTATCTCCCTTCCCGGCGGCAAACCACCGGTGCGTCAGTGTCGATAAGCAAATTAGATTATTGGATAATCGATCCGTTCGCGCTGGTGAAAATTCATCCGACTAAAACTGTTGCTTTAATTGCAAACGACTGTTTTGGACATACCCAAATTTATACTAACTTCGAAATGTATTTATTCGCTCACCCTAACCTAACCCTACCCCTAATCCCAACCCTAACCCTAAGCATAACCATGACCATAACTCTAACCCTAACTAAACCCTAACCCTAATCTAACTCTAACCCTAACCCTAACCCTAACCCTAACCCTAAACTAACCCTAACCCTAACCTTAAACCCTAACCCTAACCCTAACCTTAAACCCTAATCCTAACCCTAAACCTAAACCCTAACTCTAACCCTAACCATAACCCTTACTCTTACCCCTAACCTTTACCCTAACCCTAACCCTAACCCTTACCTTAACCTAAACCCTAACCCTAACACAAAACCATACTTAGCTAGGATTGGCAAGATTAAACACCTATCTTATTTGATTAAACTCCTATCTTTATTGGGTTTTTTTCTCTCAGAGTAAAGAATAGACAGTGTATAACCGAATCGAAATAAGGTTTGGAATAAAACTAAAATTCGTAACAGGAAATTAGCAGGCGGTCAAGTGTAATAGAGTCTCGCATTTTCAGTCTTGTGCGATCATTCGTTACAGAATGGAGAGAATTCTTCGATAATAGATCTAGTTGTTTTCATTTTACAAATGAGTCATTTTTTACCTACTTATGTCTCTATATAAAAATGTATCAGTGCTTCTTGGCCTTTTGGCTCAGATCAAAGTGTAGTATCTGTTCCGATGGATAATACACCCCATAGACTGGTACCGTCTTGGCTTTCGGGCCTTGATTCCGCCGGTCTGTGAGTTTGTCCTGTGCAGTTCTAGGAAGTCCACCCTCCCAGGCTTTGCCTTCTCACCCTTAGTTTATAGCTAATCGCCTGAGGCGTTCCTACCGGATAATGCTGACGGGGCTGCCCAGGCATTTTTTGTAGGTCAGAGTGCTCTCCCTTCTCGAGGGCGCTGGCTTTTCAAATCCAACTTTCCTGACCTTGTGTCACATTTTATCGCTGTGGTTTAATCTTCGTATGGTGACATAAAAGTGGTGCAAAGCTGTTCTGCTCTGGAAATTAATCTCACCCGATCAATGACGTATATTTTACTAGTATATATATATATATGTGTGTGTGTGTGTGTGTGTGTGTGTGTGTGTGTGCGTGTGTGTGTGTGTAAAGGAGTAAGGCTACCAACACTTGTAAAAAGTTTTTTTTCAACATTTATTTATTATTTTGTTATTTTATAATTTTATAATTTTATATAACGCGTTTCAAGCTGTGGGCCGCTATCATCAGATATATAAATTCATTTGAAGAAATGTTGAAAAAAAACATTTTACAAATGTTGGTAGCCTTACTCCTTTACATATATACTTTTCTCTCGTTGGAACTGCACTAATACTGCACTACCCTCTTTATATATATATATATATATATATATATATATATATATATATATATATATATATATATATATATATATATATATATATGTACTTGGAAAATTATTCAGAATTAATTCATTTTGCTTCACCTAGTCTTTTGTGAACTATTTGCATTAAAAATTAATATTAACATTCAAAAGAAATGCAAATAAATTTAATTTGCCGTAAATAGGGACTGTGCTTAAAGCAATCCGGTCATGTACTTACTTCCTGAACGCGGATAATTTTACTTAGTCACTATTTATGGCAAATTCTTTTGAATATTAAATATTACATTTTTGACGCAAATAGGGCACAAATTACTGGGCAAAGCGAAATAAATTTCACAATTATTTTCTTTTAAAATAATTTATGTCGGTAATATTAGGGTTAGGGTTACGGTTAGGGTTAGAGTTTAGGGTTAGGATCAGATGAAAATGAATGGCTGATAAATAAAATGAATTACTCTAAACAATTAATAAACCTGCACCTTTCTGCTACTAAATTATGTAAAAGATTCAATCACTTACAAAAGTGTGACGTCACTTTGATTGCACGGCTAAACTTGTATAATTGCAAAAATATCTCCTCATAGAATTTCGTCTCGTGTCCCTTCCACCCAAGAATCTTGAAGCAATGATTTTTTGTTTTTTTACTGATTTTAGAGTGTCTGGTTATTCCTCGCGGTTTTTCCATTCGATCCACTCTTGCAGAAATCAATCTTGGATTCTATTGAAACCAATCTATTTGCAGTCGATGACGCGTTCTTTATTAAGCATGCAGAAACCACCATGTCTACTAATCTCTTTTTTCCCCTACACATTCTTGTCTGATACTTGACACCGGGTGGCGCCAAAATCCATTAGGAAGACCACACGTAAAGATTGTAGTGTTCTCAGCCATCATTTTCTTGTATCTTTTTGTTCGTATTATCCTGGTTCGACCAGTACTATCGATAATAATCGAAAAACTACAGAGAAAATGCATTTAAACATTTCGAGAATTCGTTAGATCATACTAAAAAAGTATTTTTGCGATAATGATTGAAAATTCGCTCTTCTCATTCCGTAGACATCTTTTTTTTAGAATATTTTTTTAGTATAACTTTGAACAATTTGCTTTCCATTAAATGTATTAGCAAATGAGATCTTTGCACACACACTCATAATAACTCTATGAATAAAGATGGTTTAATAAATTAAATAAATACGTTTTATGTTCAGTAATTT
>OY744529.1:46993061-46998061 GCA_963556195.1 Sepiola atlantica
TAGAGATCCACGAAAAAACATCGCAAACATTCTCCAAAATTCGCAGAAATCAGACGAAAAGGTTGACTCAAAACCGGCGAATGAGTCTAGCGAGTTGGTGTAGAAGCAGGCGAGTTTGTTTGCGTGAGTGCAAAGACAATCATCGACAGAAAATCAAAGCAATACGGAAATATAATTCTATTCAAAGTGCTATTTGCGTAATCTTTCATACCATTCATGAAGAGAGCCCAAAATAAAAACATTCATAAAAGGCGTCCAAAATCAAGGAAACAGATCTTTTTATGTAAATGTAACTGTTTATAGATAAAACACCAGTTTAATGTATCAACATCAGCGAATGCAGTCTTTCATGAATAATAGGCAAATCATTAGAAAAATACAACTTTTGTATTTTATAGGTCAGATTCAAATAAACATACAACTCGTACGGGTATTGGTCTTAAAAACGTAACGTATATAGACCAATCGATTTGTGAGATGCAACGCATAATTGATTTTTAATCGAGGATCAGACCAACTTTGCTTTACAAAAGTAACTAATCAAGAGAGGCGAGAGATCGCTCTATCCCTTAATAGACTACACAAATGGCCTATGCTGGAAATCTCATTTCTTTGATCAATCATAACTCAAAAACCAATAAACCAAATTAGTTAAAACTTTGCACAAAATTTTTATTCAATAGGTTCTATAAGTGTGTAGAATTGCAGCATCATTAGTCAAGGCAACCCAGAGATCCAGAAAGTGCAATCAGTAAATCATGTTATCTGTGTGTACGTACGTACGTACGTACGTATGTGCCACCCTGTATCTCATCAACTATTTGATGGATTCAGCTGATTTTGGCAGATATAGAGGTTCTAGGGTCTAGTTTATGGCATTTTAATTTCAGTTTACCATATACCTTAGTTTTCCAGAAAATTCCCAAAAACCTTAAAAATGACCAGTATTCATACACTTTATTCTATATCTTATCGACCATTTGATGGATTCAGCTGATTTTTTGCAAAGATAGAGGTTCTAGTGTCTAGTTGATGGCATTTTAATTTCAGTTTACCATATACCTTGATTAGTCAAACTATTAACTATATCAGTTATGAGAAGGCATTGTATTGAGGCATAGCCTTTACAAAAGTAGTGACATTCCACGAAAAATACAAGTATACTGCAATCATATGCCCTTAATAGGGTTAAAATGAAAATTCATATACACTAAATGTACAAAAGCAAGGAAATTCCCAAATGTTTACAGTTTTATTGTCATTAAGGGTATGCGTGCACAACAGGGCTATGTATTTTACTGGTAGGAATTTTTCTTCAGCGCACCTCACACACTTCATCCACTCATGCATAGAGATTTATACTGTAGTGATGTGATAATGAAATGGTTTGGTTGATATGTAATCATACTCTTAATAACAATAAAAGTGTAAACATTTGGGAATTTCCTTGTTTTTCCGTTGGGGGAGGGAGATAAAAAACCACATCTATTCATGGATTGGTGACATTATTTTATCGAATGTTCGGACATTATACAACTATTGCATCGCATGTGTAAAATAATGAAGAGTGGCAAAAATTAATTGTGGGTGGGACGTCGTGAAAGAAAGAAAGAAAGAAAGCGACTTGATAACTGTTAAAAAGGAGAAGGTTCTGAAGTGCAAGCGAGACTTGAAAGGCGGCAGTTTCAGAAACGCGAAAAGCCGGAGCGCTTAGTGATCGGAGTATCGAAGTACCGGAAGAATGGGAGTTTACCGATGTTTATGGCACCGATGAAGCTTTATTGGCTATGGTACCCAACCCCGTCTTGCTGTTAGGCTTTCGTGTCCGCTGACTAAAAATGCGACTGATAAGCAAGTTGGTTTGTGAAGGAACCCCTATACTTGTATTTCATCAAACAGAAAATTGGAACTGCTTGTGAAACAATTGCTTCAGTTCACGATCGGATAGACAATGCAGAGCAAATTGCTTTCCAATCGGATGTATATATGAACAAGTTTCTAGCGAAAACCAAGTCTGTGACCTCAGCAAGAAAAAGACTTTCATGAGACACAAGTATGTCAAAAGATTTTTTTATATGCGTGTGCGTAGCCGGTGATGGGAAATAAAGAAAACTAAAGTTTTTTCCATATACGTTCTGTTCTTTGTCATTCTTTTTGGATCTTACCGGCTACCCCGAAAGAACGGGAATGTAACACATGTTTGTGATTAACTAACGTTATCCGACTCCGCGTTTGCTATGCAAATTAGAGGTTTGCTTTTGGTTCTAAAATGATTATTGGACGCGAGAATTTGAGTTGGATTGCGACGGTCGCTATTTACGAGTCTATGAAATGTATTTCATCGGGACAACAATAACAACAGCAACAACAATAACAACAACAAGTACAACAACAACAAGAACAACAACAGCAACAACAACAACAAGTGTTAGACATTCAAAAACAACCGATAATAACGTCTCTTTGTTTCCCTTGTAGTTTCTCTATCGTTCGCGTTTTGTCTCTGTCTATCGATTTCATAGGGAGACACGCGATTCGTTTAAAGACGCTGCAAAATTGCTGGATATTTGATCGACTCTTTTATTATTGTTGGATGCGTCCTCGCATCTCTATACGAGGCTCTGTCTGTCGGTCCGTCTGATATTGTATGCCTTTTAATTCACGTTATATCAGTAGAATGGTAGTGGGAAAACAACGAAAGCAAACCCGATAGAAATAATAATTAGAAATAACAAAAAGACAATAGCAATGAAATATGTAGACGGGGATGTTGCCTTATTTTAGGGTTGTGCTAGCAGGAAGACCCGGCGTTTCTCGCAATTAAATGAGGATCACTACTAGGTCCTTTTTACCATATTTTTTGTTGTTTTTACTGACACCCTCTTCCCGTTCCGTCCCCTAATATAGTTTGAAGAAGCTGAAATGTTGGAAGACTCTCTTAATTAGTGTCTTATAGATTAGAATTTGGGTTGAGATCAAAGTGTATTATCTGTCTCGATTGATGTCGCGCTCTGTAGACAGGTACCGTCTTGGGCTGCGAGCCCTGATTCCGCCGGTCTGATGTACTGTTCTGTGTAGTTCTAGGAGGTCCCCCTCCCAGGCTTTGTCTTCTCCCTATTTGAGAAGGTATTTGATTGGTAATCGCTTAAGGGGGCCTTACCGGGGAATGCTGACGTGACTGTTAAGGCATGTTTTGTAGGCCAGAGTGCTCTTTCTCTAGAGCGCTGGCTTTTAAATCCCACTTTCCGACCTTGTGTCATATCTTACCGCTGTGGGAGAGAGATAAAAAAAAAAACTTTTATTAAATTTTTTTAATTAATTTTCTTTATTAAAATCGGATTTCCGTATTTGAAGTTTAAAGGGGATCCTGTGCCCATGTGTCACTTACGTAGAAAGAGTGTAACGTAGAGATTCGACACAATTCCATTATCTTCCCCAGAGAATTTTAATACATATGATATAAATTTCATAAAAATAGGGATATATTTGAAGTGTTACTGGGGTTATGCCCTCATAGCCTTCTTATGGGTGTACTTACAGATTCAGGAACACTTCCATTGTCTTCCCCGGTAAATTCTACATAAGAATACATTTTTAGATTTTATGACGATTCTCTAACCTTTCTTTCTCATAGGGAACGCATGCACATCACACAAACACAAACATTGATTATTTATATTATTCAAACTACTATTCTCAATATTCCTTCATCTGCTGCTGGCTTTTTCTCGGCACTCAGATTTTTCGTTTTTTACATACGCTAGTCTTATCGCCACTTATTTAAATCTATGCGTTATATTCTACACCTACTACCCTATTGTCACTGGAGGTCTAGTATTATAATACTAGTAGTATTATTTACTATTATATAGTATTATAAGAATAAGTTTGTGTTCGTAAAAAGGTCGAAAGATTTATAAAAAAAACGATTTTAATAAATAATTTGTCGTCGGCATTTTCATTAGACTGGACTAATCTTATAGAGAGATGGATAAACATGATTTCTATGAAGAAATATTTATGTGTGAATGACCAAAAAAGGGTTGATGTATTACATTACCCTTTACTTCTGTTTTTCTTATCTGCAATTTAATGAAACGTGCGGGCCCGCCATTTGTAAAAGGCACCGCATGGCACCATCAGCGTCGTTGTAACATACGAGCCAACAAGAATACAGCCAGTCACGCTGTACGCGCTGCCCTTCCTCCTTAAAAGTTTCACTCAAGCTTTACCAGTCAAACACGGCCTTTGTTATGTAACTAAAGCAAAACTGTCCTTTTAATGTATATTTATCTACCATCTTCTAAATTATCTGTGTGGCCTTATGACTGCCTTCAATACACGTCCGCATCAGACCACCGTCAGACAACTCTCGCTATAACGTCGCCTACAAGATCTGAGACATGACCGAATCTTTCCCTTTCTGTCCTTTTTATCCTTATATTATTTGCTTTCTTTTTCTCACATTCTTATTCTTCTTTCCTTCTTTCTTTCTTTCTTTCTTTCTTTCTTTCATTGTCTTCTTCATATTTATCTTTCTTCCTTTCTTCTTTTTCTATTTCACGCACCCGCCTTTCTTTTCTAATCTACTGCTTCCTACACGTATATACAAAGAACAACTAATATCTCTCCATCCTCCTCTTTTCTATAAAAAAAACAGCTTATTATTTTAAGTGCGTACCGGTGTCAATTCGATACTTTGTTACATTAGGATCCGCGCTAACTTTGACCCTAACCCTAATCTTAACCCTAACCATAAACCCTAACCCTAACCCTAACCCTAAGTCTAACCCTCATCCTAACCCTAACCACAAACCCTGACCCTAACAATAACCATAACCATAACCATAACCATAACCATGACCCTAACCCCACTTTAGCCCTGACCCTTACCCTAATTCTAATGACGGGGGCAATTTTAGCTCGGGGCCTAATGTAACAAAGCACCGATGATTAAACCTTCAACATCCAGAGAACTAACACTTAGAACTGATTGTGAC
>OY744529.1:47003061-47055561 GCA_963556195.1 Sepiola atlantica
TTGTAATAATTGCATTTCACATTCGAAATCCTCTTTAGAAATTAATTGGGTAAAGAAACGGCATAGTTAAAATAGTTAAATAAAAATGAAAGTAAAACGCCAGGGGGGGGGGGGCAACGCCGGGTAGGTACAGCCAATCCCTAATAAGTGTATGATTACAAAAAGTACGGTTTAAAAATCACATCTTTTCAGTTTCGAAATGGAAATGGTTCCCATTTAAGTTTTTGTACATTTTGTAGATCTTTCTATAGATTTTCTAGGTTAATCGAAGCAGACATATTTTTTATTCGTTTCTTTTTCTTTTTTTTGTCTGGATTTATCTTCCTTCCACAGCGGTAAGATGTGACACAAGGTCGGGAAAGTGGGATTTGAAAAGCCAGTGCCCGAGACGATGAGCACTTTTTAATCGTTTCTTAATCTTGCACAAAAGGGTATAATTGCATGACAATTACAAACCAATGAATCACCATCAAATATAAATGCTTAATGCTTAGGAAAGTGCATATGTCGAACCGCGGAAAACGTAACTCCAAATCAATTTATCGCTTTAAATCGATGTACGTACTTAGAACATGTACAGATATATAAACTCGCATTTCGGATGAATTAGAATTTATTCAGAAAAGATATTCATACGTTTTAATGTTGCATCAAATTAACTAGGTCTATTATAAACATTAATATTATTATCAATCCGATTTTCTTATTAAAGCCATTAACTCCGAATCCCTCGTTCATGATCAATAATATATCCACAAATTATAATCTGCAAATGAACTCCAGGCAACCGTATGCGATTTTGGGGAGTAAATTGTCGGTTTTTTATACTGTTTATTTTTTATAAAAGTAAATGAATGATACAAGCAACTGTTATATTGGTTTTGTGTATATTTTTAAATAGCTACGCCCCCCAGATCCATTAGAATAAGTAGGTTTTATTAAAAGTCGCGGGAAGCGGCCGAGAAATTCCGTATTCCCATACGTAAAAGTTTATTAAAAAAAACACGAAAATATATAAACGCTTATATACATTTTCACAGTAAGTTTACACACACACACGCACACACACACACACACCCTAACGATGCAGGATTAAACAGAACTGAAAGGGAAAAGATTACGAAATACCAATGTCTTATGTACTACATGAAAAGAAACTGGAATCTTAGGAAGATCTCCATCATCCCAGTAAGTATAGAAGCAACAGGACTAATGAAAAAGAATTTAAAAACTATCTGGCGAATATACCCGGCGAACCAAGTGCAATAGAAATACAAACAATTACCCGTAAAGGAACGGCTAGAATCTGAAAATGATCTCTTGGTTGGAGTGGCTGAAATAGCCGATGAATGTCTAGCATCCTGTAAGATGTCCCATCCCTAGCAAAAACAAAAAGATAAGAAAAGAAAAAATATATATATAGTTTAAATTACCTACTAGAAACCATCCTCGAGTGTCTTCGGTCTCTCTGGCATGAGGATACTTCACTATACAATTAAATCCTTTCCAAATATTCAAAATAACATAGTATTCGAAGCCCAAATAAAATCCCCTCGAGACGGCTATATACTGGCTCATACAAGAAATGGTACACTTTCTCCTAGTGATATTTCCTTAAGTAACAGCACTTAGGTGAATACTCCACCAGACCAGATGAATTCTTGTCCTGGAATCCAGCAAAATTAATAAAAGACCACAATAAAGATGATGTAAAACATAATTAATGGGACAATTTAAGAAATTAGTTTTACTAAATTAGTTTTACTAAATGAGTTTTAGTAAATTAGTTTTACTAACTCAACGTTTGAGAAGTAGAGGTGAATCTTTATTGAACACTCAGATATCTATATATCTCATGTAGACCCAAATATTATCTCCAGAAAGAGGCCTTTGATTTTTGAGAACTTACTTACTGAAGTAAGATAGAAAAATAGTATATATATATATATATATATATATATATATATATATATATATATATATATTTATTGTAACACTTCTTATGGTGATAATTTGAAGAAAAATGTCATGCAAGTACATCGAAGTTTTGTGATGACATGGTGGAGAGATGAGAAAATGTAGTAGCCGTGACTACTATGAGCGCTGGAGGAGAGTCCAGGCTGGAGAAGTCAATGGTCGCTAAAGAATTAAATTAATATATCTTCAACATGTCAACCCCAAACTTCGATGTACTTGCATGACATTTTTCTTCAAATTATCATTCTGAGGAAGTCTTACAATGAAGACGAAACGTTGATGAATATATAAAAAACTATCTCTTGGTTTTTCCTTTTTCATTTCCCATTTCCCTTCCTTTCTCATATGTATATATATATATATATATATATATATATATATATATATATATATATATATATATATATATATACACACATATATATATACACATATATATATACATATATATATACATATATATATATATATATATATATATATATATATATATATATATATATATACATTGGTATTTCGTAATACGGCACAATCACGTTGACATACCGGTTCCCGTTAGATCACCGTCGAGCCTGGCCAGTACTAAATGGGTGACCATTTAGGAATACCAGGTGATGTATGTGCTCTCTGCTTATCTCGGCATTTTTTCCAGTCGTCTTGTACTACTACTTGCCATTGGAATCAAGCAATGCCGACTCAGGAGAGCGGTTGTTGTGTGATTGCGCAACCCTTGCAATTACAAATTCACGGCGGGGCACTCATACGTCGAAATCGACAGGAGAGTCCATAATATATATATATATATATATATATATATATATATATATATATATGTATATATATATATATATATATATATATATATGTATATATATATATATATATATATATATATATATATATATATATATATATATATATGTTGGCAGACTAACACTAAAGGCAGGAAAAAAGGGAAAATATGTTGTAATGCAGTTTTGAGTCTTTTGTTGATCAAAACTATTTTTTCCAATTTGTGACGGATGGACTGAGGCCAAATATGTTAAACGGTCATCTGCAATCTCCCCCCCCCCCTTTTACCCCTTGGATGATCGATCACTTTTGTTCGGCCATCATTTACAAGTTCTTGCAAAGAAACTACATCGGCAAATCGAAAGAAGAAGAAATTAACCGTGAAATTAAAAGAAAGAAATGAAACGAAGCCATTTTTCATAGGCAGATCGAGTTTCAAACCAGACATCTCTAGAAACTGTAAATCCGCTAAAATAAAACACAATTTGTAGATGGCAAAAGGTTGACATCCATAAAGTTAATGTGGGGACGTTTTCAAGAAATGTGAAAATTAATTTATAATTGGGACCTTGAAATATCATTTATTTCCAATATAAAATCACAATTTTTAGTTTATTTGAATATAAAAAAAAGATTTAATAATTTATGTATTTGATCGGCTTAAATCGAAACAAGGACGTCTATGATAGCCGTAGGAGGTTTAAAGCAAGGCGAATATATTTTGAAGCATGTTTTGCGGATACGGCACATGTCAAACATCCCTAACACCGTTCAGCCTTAGCATGTTAGTAGTTCATATAGCAGAGCCTGTCTGTGAAGGGCTGATCTGCATAAGATCCTGTGGCAGAGACTAATTAATTTTCGAACTCGGCAATATTTCTGTCGAACTCGGGAATCTGGACGGACCAAATGTTCGCTAATGTTTAGGAAAACTTATTTTCTTCGATAAAAAGTATGATTTGCTCGGATATCGCTATAGATTCAGTGGGATATATATATATATATATATATGAGAAAGGAAGGGAAATGGGAAATGAAAAAGGAAAACTTATTTTCTTCAATAAAACCTATGATTTGCTCGGATATCGCTATAGATTCGGTGGGATTTGATCCGAGTACAGCAAATTTTTAGCTGCAATGTTCATATTACTTATCACAATGGCCGTCATTCGAATCGTGTATACGAGTCACCAGCGGCTTCATTTGTGGATTCTCATACGAAAAAACAGTCCAATTCGAAATCCACACATTATATAATAGATCGGACATGCATTATTATTTGGCGATTGATTTTCGTGGCGCACTATTCTTGCTGCGTTCAGTTCTTCGACGTGATGACGCCGTTCACTTTCAAATCTTTCCACACCATTCTTTATTCTACTCCTCCACTCCACTCCCCCAAGTGCACTCGCTTCCCATGTTGTGTGATCAATTCCACACCTTTTCATATCCTCTTTCAAGCAATCCTTATACCGCTTCTTCTGTCTTCCAACCCTCCTAGCTCCCACATTCAGTTCGGAATCAAATATTTTCTTAGGATAGGACTGGTCGCTCATTCTTACAACGTGACCAGCCCATCTAATACGATTTTTTAACAATTAAAGTCTCTATACTAGAACAACCAGACTCTTTCAGGACATTGATGTTGGGTCGACGATCTTGCCAGTTAATTTTTTAAATTGTTCGTAAAAGTCTATAAGCTGTCGACAGTATGTCGTCCAAGTATCCGATGCATACAAGAGTGTTGTTCATATTTCTACACTTTGATCCAAGATCAAAAGGCGAGAAAATGTATTATTATTTGATAATTCACTGGATCTATAGTGAATATATAAAAGTAAGACTTCATGTTCGCTAATGTTTAGGAAAACTTATTTTCTTCGATAAAAAGTATGATTTGCTCGGATATCGCTATAGATTCAGTGGGATTAAATCCGAGTACAGCAAATTTATAGCCGTGTAGGTATGCATTGGTTTACATAGCACTCGCAGCCGATGCGATAATCCGTCTGTGAAGAAAAAACAACGTGGTCAATACATTGTATACAACAAACAGATCTCTTTCAAAATGGCTGAATCAGTATATGCAAATTGTAAACCTATCTACTTCTCTTTTTATTTCTCTTTTATTTCTCTTTATTTCTATTTAGAAATAGATATATTATATATTGATGCATTACAATTCTTTTTCACTTATTCTCGATTCGTTTAGAAGTGTGTAATTGTCAGAGGACTTAGCGCTAGCAGTCGGTTTAAGGTAGAGTATTTTTTGTAAGAAACAGATAATAAGAACTAACATTGTTTATTAAAAATGGTGTATGACTTAACAGCGGCTTTGTTGCTGGCGGCCTGAGGTATAACGGAAATAGGTCACAGATGGATAGTTACAGCAAGAAATTGTTTCTGACTTATATCCCAAATGTATTTCCTTTAATAAAAATAAGGTGGATTTTGTTAAATAATAATAATAATAATAATAATAATAATAATAATAATAATAATAATAATAATAATACTTTTTTAAATAGTCGTGAATATAAGGCCAACACTTAAAATAAGCAAATAAAAAAGTATTTTTGTCTTCCAAAAAAGAAAAACTGCGGCTAAAACTTTCAAAGAGATTTGTGAAGTGTCTGGTTACAATGCTATAGGAGAATCAAGTGTTTGGAAGTGGTTTGCAAAATTCAAAACGGGAAACACCAGTCTTGAAGATGACCCTCGCAGTGGAAGACCCTTAAAATTTGATATTGATATTTGAAGACAAAAAATTGAAGAACATCCAAATATCACAACGAGAGCAAGACTCGGAAGTCTCAAAAAGTACAGTTCCTGACTATTTGTGTTTCACGCTATAATGTTTGGGTAACCCACAATCTCTCCGAGCAGAATCGCTTAGACAGATATTCGATTTGTGATTCGCTTTTGAAACGGAATAATGTGCCATTTTTAAGCCACTTGTGACAGGAGACCAAAAATGGATTGTTTACGACAATATAGTGCGAAACAAATCATGGAGTTTTCGTAGTGAACCGCCAAAACAGCAGTCCAAAATGAATATCCTTGTCAACAAGACCAAACCATTAATTCTGATGTATGCTGTCGCCAGCTTTCGAACTTACAACGGAGGATTCAACAACTGAGACCAAAGTTGCCAACAGAAAAGAATGTCGTTTTCCAACAAGACAATGCCAGACAACATGTGTCTTTGGTCAGACGAACAAAGTTGCATAAACTTGGCTGGAATGTCTTACCTCATCCGCCATACTCTCCTCATATTGCACCCTCTGATGACCATTTATTTTTCCCTTTGCAAAACTCATTGCAAGGAAAAAAGTGTAATAATACAGAAGAAGTCAAAATACATGTGGGAAACTTATTTTCTTCAAAACCGGCGAAATTTTATGCCGATTGGATGTTTAAGCTTCATAATAAATGGACTAAGGTTATTGCCCATGATGGAAATTATTTAATTGAATAAATATTGCTGAGAAAGAAGAAACCTTCTTATATTTATCTTCTTTGAGTGCCTAAAAAACGCTCGAAACTTTCCGGACAACCTAATCCATTAGAATATAGAAGTAAAGAGAGTTATTATTTTTAGTTATACAAGAACATGCACAATAAATACAAATGTAAATTTGATGGACAACTAAGTCTCTTGACTACTACAGAATAATAAAGAATGATACTTCTATATAATAATAATAATAATATAGAAGTAAAGAGACGTATTAGTTTTAGTTACGCAAGAATGACGTTTTAAAAGATATGCCAGTTTATCGAATAAATAGTGGTAGTTTTCCTGACCAAACGGGCCACTACTACGTCTCGTACTATTTAAAACTGAAGTGTGACAGAACGTCCGACCGGTTGACGTAAGCATTTGATTGGATAGAAAGAAGGAATCTTAAAAATGTCTTGAAATACTATAGTTTGTTTTTTTTTACTTCATTTTGGATCATTTTTTTCTTCAGATTTCATCTAAAATAGAACTGTCATGGCCGTTTACCTTAAATCGATGAGAGAAGAAATTCAGAGAAAAAAATGGCCAAGTATGTGTGTGTGTGTGCACATGTGAAAGTGTGTGTGTGTTTATTCATATGTATATATTCGTATCTTCCTATTTACTGCTTATGCACTTATCACTTTACTTTGATACGCACACACACACACACACACACACACACACATATATATATATATATATATATATATATATATATGTGTGTGTGTGTGTGTATGTGTGTGTTCTTGTACGTATTTTTGCATGGATTAGACTTTACGGTGGAATAGTTTATTGGCCTTTTAGATATCAAATATATGTGATTCTTGAAACAAATAATCAAAAATATGTAAATCAAATGGATAGCAGAAAAAAAGAAATGTTGAAACATATAAACTATATATATATATATATATATTTATATATATATATATATATATATATATATATATATATATATATATATATATATATATATAGTTTATATATATATATATATTGTATAGCCCTCTTTACTAAGGCTGGGCACTCTGAGTGAATTTAATAACAAGCAGTACTACTAGCTTCATTGCGAGATCCAACACGGTTTATTGTTGTTGTTGATCACTCTACGCTGCTTGCTGTGAATACTCGCCGACTTGTTATTTACAAAGTATAATTCCCTCTAAATTCTAAGCTAATTTCTGGTGAACACTGGTAACTCTCCTGACTGCGAATCAGTGGCGATTTGTGATCAGAATTCGCGCCCGCCGACTGTCAAGAATTAGCTTCCCACACTGAAGATTGTTATCTATCTATCTATCTATCTATCTATCTATCTATATATATATATATATATATATATATATATATATATATATATATATATATATATACTAGACAAACGTTAGTCGCTCTTTCATCCATTGAGTTTAGCTTAGATTGTTTTGATCAGGAATATCTGAGTTTTAAAAGATAGTTGAATATCAAATATTAAAAAAATGAAAAGACAAAATCACAAATTACTCGCTTTCTAATAATAAGAGTATCACGTAAGCGAGAGTGATAGACACCGTTTAATATAAAAGCGTCGTTGTTCAAACAACATGCAGTTAGAGAAAAGAGAGTGATAGCCCATAACTTAGTAAGATATGTAAGACTTTGTGAGTTAATTGCGAATAAAACTTAATTAGTATTTCCTTTTTTTAAGTCATTGATGACCCTTTGCTAAACACTCATCAGTATACGGTGAGGATCAAGGGTAAGTGGAGTAATTCTGAGAAAAGAAGTGGTGCCCTCCCCTACATCGCGGTATCGTAGCTATTGAAAAGTTAGCCTTAGGGTCGCCTTGGGCATTGATCGACCACTTTATTTTACTTTCAGAACAATTAAAATGGAAGTTGTTTCAAACATATCTCAATCCAAACACTAAGGAATAATTTAGTATGTATTAATAACACGGATCAACGGAAACCTTTTTTTGTTCTGGAAAAAAGTAGGTGATTCTGAGTAACTTCAAATCGGTGAATTCAAATATAAAGTCAGCTTATATAACGAGCACGTTCTCTGTCTGTCTGTCTATCTGTCTTTCTGTCTGTCTGTCCGTTCTAGAGAATTTCCATATAATTGATATCTTTTATATGAATCATATTAAGTTAAAGTGTATAGTTTGCATGATTCCTATATATATTTTCATTAGATGCTTGTATTAGTATGAACAGCTCTTTAGCACTTAAGGAACATTTTCCATGTGACTACCCTGCTATTAATTAAGGGAAAAATACTTAGTTAATATATTTCTTTAAACTTGATGTACATTTCCTTTGAGGTAAATGTATTTATTATATGAATTTGTTTTATCTCTTTCATTCGTTTGTTGCATCTGAGCAGAGCAATTCTTATTCCTGAAACAAGTTATACAATGCATATGGTAACAGCGAACTAAAAAATGTGTGAATAAGTATGATGTGTTCTATTATAGTCGTATTTAATTTTCTTTGGTGGAAAACAGAATAAAAATTAACGATTTATCAAAAACATTTTATTTTGCATATTTTGAAATGATACTTTGAGATTAGCCAACACATGGGTTCGTCACATAGTACGCAAAGCTTGCAAAGAAGTTTACGGAAGTTTACGGAAAGGTGTAACAGTTTAGAGGAAGTAGTAAATCGTTATGAGTATTGTTACCTTTGTAGTGTCTATTTGAAAGGTGTAAACACAATGGTGATTGTAAACATGACCTTCACGCATAATATATGATAAATTATGAATAATATTTAGTGTTGGAAGAATTGGTATAAAATAAATGATAAAATGAGATAAAAGGACATTATTTTGTCTCTTTAATTTAAGGAAATAGAAAGTTATACAGTTCCAATTCCATTAATAGACATTTTAAAAGTTTAATAGTTTCGGTTCCGGTACATAAATACTTTACCTGATAAGGAAAATATGCCGTATTTGTAGATTCAGCGTATTCTAATTCTCTAAAATTATTTATTAGTCTCCTGACATCAAAATATGTGTTGACCCGTGTAATTAGCGAAAATCTGTTGCGCAAATTACGAACCTGGATAACATCTTTTGTACCATTTTCTAATCCGTAAATCGGTTCGATCAATTAATAATGAAATGATTGTATTGTACTAATCACTAATCCAGTAAATCAAGTTAATCCATAATTAACCGGGTAAATGTATTTAGTTAATTCTTTGCTAGCTAAAGTCATTATAACCATCACTCAGCAGTCAAATATTTTTATGATTTATTAATTGGCCCAAACAATTTGACCATTTATTTACTGGACAGATTCATCGTCCAAGGAACTAATCAGACAGATTGATTAAGCCAATTAAAAATAGGATAAAATGATTAACTTAATCAATGAATGGGCAAACAGTTTTAACCGATGGATTAATAGTGGTAACCGCTACCTTCTTCTTCTTCTTCTTAGCCCCCTCTCTATCTCTCTCTTCCTCTTTCTCTCTCCCCCTCTCTCTCTCTCTCTCTCTCTCTCTCTCTATATATATATATATATATATATATATATATATATATATATATATATATATATATCATAATAAAACTGAGTTAACCAAAGTATGTTTCCCTAAGGCTTTACTCGTATATATTTAAATAACACGAAATACATCGGAAAATATTCTTTAGTTATGGGATTATGTTATTTTTAGAAAAACTTTCATTCTAATGCAAATAATAAGCTGTAATACGAAATTGACTAAACAAGTCACCCCTCTTTTACTAAATGTTTATTAATCACTCACACCCTCTCTCTATTTATGGTATTGTTGTAGACCCGTGCTAGGGGTCACAAAGATAACAACCACAAATTGTGACAGGTTAAAATATACAATGTATTTATTCATAGCAATACAGTAACGCCACTAAATGTGGTAGGAGATGACCGGATTCCTACCATGCGGTAAAACATGAATAGGAATGTCCTCTATATTTAACACCTACCCACTATAGGAGTATGTGACACAAGGTCGGAAAGTGGGATTTGAAAAGCCAGCGCCCGAGAGGTGAGCGCTTTAGCCACTAAAAATTGCCTGGGCAGCCCCGTCGGCATTCCCCGGTAGGGGCGCCTCAGGCAGTAAGCTATAAACTTACTCCTCCCCAAAGAGGAGAGGCAAAGCCTGGGAGGGTGGACCTCCTAGAACTGCACATGACAGACCCATAGACCGGCGGAATCATGCCCCGAAGGCCAAGACAACACCGGTCCATAGGGTGTAGTATTCATCGGAACAGATACCATACGTGGTACGAGGAATCTCACATAATAGGAATGTCCTCGATATTTAACACCTACCCACGTTAGGAGTATGTGACACAAGGTCGGAAAGTGGGATTTGAAAAGCCAGCGCCCGAGAACGTGAGCGCTTTAGCCATTAAAAATTGCCTGGACAGCCCCGTCGGCATTCCCCGGTAGGGGCGCCTCAGGCAGTAAGCTATCAACTTACTCCTCCCCAAAGAGGAGAGGCAAAGCCTGGGAGGGTGGACCTCCTAGAACTGCACAGGACAGACCCATAGACCGGCGGAATCATGCCCCGAAGGCCAAGACAACACCGGTCTATAGGGTGTAGTATCCATCGGAACAGATACCACACGTGGACACTCACATGATAGGAATGTCCTCGATATTTAACACCTACCCACTATAGGAGTATGTGACACAAGGTCGGAAAGTGGGATTTGAAAAGCCAGCGCCCGAGAACGTGAGCGCTTTAGCCATTAAAAATTGCCTGGACAGCCCCGTCGGCATTCCCCGGTAGGGGCGCCTCAGGCAGTAAGCTATCAACTTACTCCTCCCCAAAGAGGAGAGGCAAAGCCTGGGAGGGTGGACCTCCTAGAACTGCACAGGACAGACCCATAGACCGGCGGAATCCTGCCCCGAAGGCCAAGACAACACCGGTCTATAGGGTGTAGTATCCATCGGAACAGATACCACACGTGGACACTCACATGATAGGAGTGTGCTCGATATTTAACACCTACCCACTATAGGAGTATGTGACACAAGGTCGGAAAGTGGGATTTGAAAAGCCAGCGCCTGAGAACGTGAGCGTTTTAGCCATTAAAAATTGCCTGGACAGCCCCGTCGGCATTCCCCGGTAGGGGCGCCTCAGGCAGTAAGCTATCAACTTACTCCTCCCCAAAGAGGAGAGGCAAAGCCTGGGAGGGTGGACCTCCTAGAACTGCACAGGACAGACCCATAGACCGGCGGAATCATGCCCCGAAGGCCAAGACAACACCGGTCTATAGGGTGTAATATCTATCGGAACAGATACCACACGTGGACACTCACATGATAGGAGTGTGCTCTGTTTGAGTCTTTGCAACCATGGTATTTATTATAGATGGTTGCTTCCATTAGTTCTTCAATAGGGGTGATTTGTACCCCACAACACCCCCCTCCCGAGCTTTTCATTCCCCTGGAATGATCGTATAGCTCTTTTTCCTGGGATTGATCTCTATGGGATTGATCCTTTTTCTTTCTCTGGAAGATCGGCGTTGTCCGGCTGCTTGTGGTGTTACCAGGTCGAACGTGTCATATATATGGTCCATTACTTCTTGTTCAACAGGAGGCTGTCTGTCGTCATCAGTGACACGTTTCCGAATTTGGTTCAAATGCTTCTTCTGAGTGAATTTTGGACCTTCGATTATGTAAACCATCCGCCCGATCCTCTGCTTGACATTTCCTAGTTCCCATATCATACTATTATTTTTATGTACCTGGAAAATACCTTTTCCCCAGGTAAACCCCTTTTTTTAGGAACTGTAGTATTCGGCGGTTTTTTGAATATTGGTTTTGCTTCATCCAGCAATTCGAATCTCGCTTTTATTTTCGTGCAGCATCCAAGCTTTTCAGAAAAAACACTTGGAAACAATTTTTTTAGATCTTTTTTTATTTTGACGGCTTCGGCCGTTAAATTTTCGACTTTTTGACAAAAATCATTCATTGGCGAGTCCCATAATTCAAATTCTTGGATCCAGTCAGATCCAAATAAATTTGATGTGTTCCTAAGAACGAATACTTTTAACTTTTTTGTCTTTCTTTTTAGTGAAACATTAATAATTAATTCACCTTCAAAATGTATCTTTTCACCAGTTACCGATCTTGCGATTTTATTCGTCTTCATCATTACCTAATTTCTGGGCTTACCTAATTTCTTCCACGTGTGAACATTTATAATCGATATATCCGACCCTGAATCGAGTTGCAGATTTACTTCTCTATTTCCGATTCTCACCGTAACATATTTCCTTATGTTCTCTGTTGGTGATGGGTCCCTTTTTGCAGTTTTTATGTAGTTCTTTTTTCCTACTTTTGCTCTGCAATATGAGGCCTTGTGCCCTTCTCGCTTGCATAGGTCACACGTTATTTTCTTATGGTACCAACATGCATTGTACCCATGAGGTCCTCCACATTTACTACAAGGGGTCCTAGGCTTTTGTCTATCCTGCTAATTTTGTGAAGGGTTCTTTTTGCCTCTTGGTTGGTAATAGCTGGCGGGTGAATGTCCTTTATTTTTGGAGCGTATTTTTTTAATGTGAGCGATACCTGCTTCCTCTATGTTTCGGGAATCTTGTTTCACTGCCACGAACCGTTGACAATCTTCAGCCAGTTTCTGAAGCGTTAAATGAGGTTCTAATTCCAGTTTATTTAGAGCACGACGTCTTATATCGGCGTCTTTTGTGGCTATCAAACCTTGTGTGAATATTAGGCATCTAAAATTATCTGCCGTTAATGATGACAACTTGAAGTCGTCACAGTTTTTATTAACTATAGACGCAAAAGTCGTATAATCCTGATTTTCCTTATGTGTAATATTCATACATTTCCATCTTTTATGGAAAAGGCTTGTCTTTGGACAGTATAACTCCATTAACAGTTTGACTGCCTCGTCAAACGACAATTCGTTGGTTTTTCTTGGCAAAATATAATCCACGAATTTGTTATGTTCGGATGCACCCAACTTCCGTAGTAATAAACGAACCTTCTTTTGATCCGTCCATGAACCACAATCAATCTTGAATAAGTCTTCAAATCTTCTGAAGTATGCTTCAAACGTTAGGTCTTCCTCAGGAGCATAGCGAAATGTATCAATGGCTGACCAGATCGCATTTTGCGAAAAAGCCGTATTGTTTTCCTGTTCGTTGTCCTTATTCATTAAAACTTGCGTTAACAAATCCATTTTTTTATCTGATTGGTTTTGATGCTCTAAATGTAATTTTTTCAATTCCAATATTTGTTCGTTCATTTCTTTCTTTTCTTCCGCGGCGTATTTCATCATTTCTTTCTTTTCTCTTCCCTGTTTTTCCTCGAAGTATTTCATTAAACTTAACCGCTTCTCGTCATTTTGTTTCTGTACTATCAATTGTTCTTCTCGAAACCTTTTTTCAAGTTCTAATTGTTAATTTTGTTGAAGTTTTATAATTTCCGAAATCTGTTTTGAAAAATCCTCCATTTTTTTTTTTTTTTTTATATGACAAAAAAGCGTTTTCAGAAACAAAACAATTCTTTTTCTATAGTACCAACTTAACAAAAAAAAACTTTTACAATTTTTGTATCTGGTTATATTGACGAGTATTTCCTTAATTTATTTTTTCCTTGTGTGGCAATTTTCCACTAGAAAATAATTCAGCGTTTGTGTTTATACAGAAAAAAGTTTGACCCTTTTTTTTCTTCAATTTTCTTTTCGTAACGTGTAAGTATTTAGTTCAAATCCTTGTTGAACGTACACTTTTTTTCTTTTACAAAGAATTAGTTTTTTTTTTGTGAAAAAAAAAACGAGTTCATAGCATTTATTTAAATATTGGCCATAATTTCCGCTTTAAGTGCGTAACAGAATATCATATTTTCTCATAAACACAAAGTGTTATGTCGTACCTGCTTGTCGAAAGTGTTTTTTTTTTCAACGTGCCAGTCAGTCAGAGAAAAATTTATTTTAATCGGAAAAATCCGACGTAACTTTTTAATTTTGTTTTTCAATGCTAATGCCTTTTTAAGACAATCTTTTTAGAAGGAACAATTTTTTTTTGTACTTACTGAAACTTTGAGTCGTTTTTTTTCAGTTGTCGTAAATCCACGCCATTTATGAGTTCCGTTTTAACTCGTAGTTTAGGCTTCTTGTGGCTTTTTTTTCCAACAGCAAGATAAGACTTTTTTGACGACGTCTTTTTTTGTTTGACTTTTTTTTTTCAAGTACATCCTTGCCCGAATCTTCCTTATTCAGTTTTTTGTCGAATGATCCGGTAACTTTCTTGAGTAATCCTGGTAGCCAGTTTGTCGTGACTGGTATAACATCAAAATCCTCACGTATGTTCTTTACAAAATTTCTCGTCGCCAGTGCTGTAGACCCGTGCTAGGGGTCACAAAGATAACAACCACAAATTGTGATAGGTTAAAATATACAGTGTATTTATTCATAGCAATACAGTAACGCCACTAAATGTGGTAGGAGATGACCGGATTCCTACCATGCGGTAAAACATGAATAGGAATGTCCTCGATATTTAACACCTACCCACTATAGGAGTATGTGACACAAGGTCGGAAAGTGGGATTTGAAAAGCCAGCGCCCGAGAACGTGAGCGCTTTAGCCATTAAAAATTGCCTGGACAGCCCCGTCGGCATTCCCCGGTAGGGGCGCCTCGGGCAGTAAGCTATCAACTTACTCCTCCCCAAAGAGGAGAGGCAAAGCCTGGGAGGGTGGACCTCCTAGAACTGCACAGGACAGACCCATAGACCGGCGGAATCATGCCCCGAAGGCCAAGACAACACCGGTCTATAGGGTGTAATATCTATCGGAACAGATACCACACGTGGACACTCACATGATAGGAGTGTGCTCTGTTTGAGTCTTTGCAACCATGGTATTTATTATAGATGGTTGCTTCCATTAGTTCTTCAATAGGGGTGATTTGTACCCCACAACACCCCCCTCCCGAGCTTTTCATTCCCCTGGAATGATCGTATAGCTCTTTTTCCTGGGATTGATCTCTATGGGATTGATCCTTTTTCTTTCTCTGGAAGATCGGCGTTGTCCGGCTGCTTGTGGTGTTACCAGGTCGAACGTGTCATATATATGGTCCATTACTTCTTGTTCAACAGGAGGCTGTCTGTCGTCATCAGTGACACGTTTCCGAATTTGGTTCAAATGCTTCTTCTGAGTGAATTTTGGACCTTCGATTATGTAAACCATCCGCCCGATCCTCTGCTTGACATTTCCTAGTTCCCATATCATACTATTATTTTTATGTACCTGGAAAATACCTTTTCCCCAGGTAAACCCCTTTTTTTAGGAACTGTAGTATTCGGCGGTTTTTTGAATATTGGTTTTGCTTCATCCAGCAATTCGAATCTCGCTTTTATTTTCGTGCAGCATCCAAGCTTTTCAGAAAAAACACTTGGAAACAATTTTTTTAGATCTTTTTTTATTTTGACGGCTTCGGCCGTTAAATTTTCGACTTTTTGACAAAAATCATTCATTGGCGAGTCCCATAATTCAAATTCTTGGATCCAGTCAGATCCAAATAAATTTGATGTGTTCCTAAGAACGAATACTTTTAACTTTTTTGTCTTTCTTTTTAGTGAAACATTAATAATTAATTCACCTTCAAAATGTATCTTTTCACCAGTTACCGATCTTGCGATTTTATTCGTCTTCATCATTACCTAATTTCTGGGCTTACCTAATTTCTTCCACGTGTGAACATTTATAATCGATATATCCGACCCTGAATCGAGTTGCAGATTTACTTCTCTATTTCCGATTCTCACCGTAACATATTTCCTTATGTTCTCTGTTGGTGATGGGTCCCTTTTTGCAGTTTTTATGTAGTTCTTTTTTCCTACTTTTGCTCTGCAATATGAGGCCTTGTGCCCTTCTCGCTTGCATAGGTCACACGTTATTTTCTTATGGTACCAACATGCATTGTACCCATGAGGTCCTCCACATTTACTACAAGGGGTCCTAGGCTTTTGTCTATCCTGCTAATTTTGTGAAGGGTTCTTTTTGCCTCTTGGTTGGTAATAGCTGGCGGGTGAATGTCCTTTATTTTTGGAGCGTATTTTTTTAATGTGAGCGATACCTGCTTCCTCTATGTTTCGGGAATCTTGTTTCACTGCCACGAACCGTTGACAATCTTCAGCCAGTTTCTGAAGCGTTAAATGAGGTTCTAATTCCAGTTTATTTAGAGCACGACGTCTTATATCGGCGTCTTTTGTGGCTATCAAACCTTGTGTGAATATTAGGCATCTAAAATTATCTGCCGTTAATGATGACAACTTGAAGTCGTCACAGTTTTTATTAACTATAGACGCAAAAGTCGTATAATCCTGATTTTCCTTATGTGTAATATTCATACATTTCCATCTTTTATGGAAAAGGCTTGTCTTTGGACAGTATAACTCCATTAACAGTTTGACTGCCTCGTCAAACGACAATTCGTTGGTTTTTCTTGGCAAAATATAATCCACGAATTTGTTATGTTCGGATGCACCCAACTTCCGTAGTAATAAACGAACCTTCTTTTGATCCGTCCATGAACCACAATCAATCTTGAATAAGTCTTCAAATCTTCTGAAGTATGCTTCAAACGTTAGGTCTTCCTCAGGAGCATAGCGAAATGTATCAATGGCTGACCAGATCGCATTTTGCGAAAAAGCCGTATTGTTTTCCTGTTCGTTGTCCTTATTCATTAAAACTTGCGTTAACAAATCCATTTTTTTATCTGATTGGTTTTGATGCTCTAAATGTAATTTTTTCAATTCCAATATTTGTTCGTTCATTTCTTTCTTTTCTTCCGCGGCGTATTTCATCATTTCTTTCTTTTCTCTTCCCTGTTTTTCCTCGAAGTATTTCATTAAACTTAACCGCTTCTCGTCATTTTGTTTCTGTACTATCAATTGTTCTTCTCGAAACCTTTTTTCAAGTTCTAATTGTTAATTTTGTTGAAGTTTTATAATTTCCGAAATCTGTTTTGAAAAATCCTCCATTTTTTTTTTTTTTTTATATGACAAAAAAGCGTTTTCAGAAACAAAACAATTCTTTTTCTATAGTACCAACTTAACAAAAAAAAACTTTTACAATTTTTGTATCTGGTTATATTGACGAGTATTTCCTTAATTTATTTTTTCCTTGTGTGGCAATTTTCCACTAGAAAATAATTCAGCGTTTGTGTTTATACAGAAAAAAGTTTGACCCTTTTTTTTCTTCAATTTTCTTTTCGTAACGTGTAAGTATTTAGTTCAAATCCTTGTTGAACGTACACTTTTTTTCTTTTACAAAGAATTAGTTTTTTTTTTGTGAAAAAAAAAACGAGTTCATAGCATTTATTTAAATATTGGCCATAATTTCCGCTTTAAGTGCGTAACAGAATATCATATTTTCTCATAAACACAAAGTGTTATGTCGTACCTGCTTGTCGAAAGTGTTTTTTTTTTCAACGTGCCAGTCAGTCAGAGAAAAATTTATTTTAATCGGAAAAATCCGACGTAACTTTTTAATTTTGTTTTTCAATGCTAATGCCTTTTTAAGACAATCTTTTTAGAACGAACAATTTTTTTTTGTACTTACTGAAACTTTGAGTCGTTTTTTTTCAGTTGTCGTAAATCCACGCCATTTATGAGTTCCGTTTTAACTCGTAGTTTAGGCTTCTTGTGGCTTTTTTTTCCAACAGCAAGATAAGACTTTTTTGACGACGTCTTTTTTTGTTTGACTTTTTTTTTTCAAGTACATCCTTGCCCGAATCTTCCTTATTCAGTTTTTTGTCGAATGATCCGGTAACTTTCTTGAGTAATCCTGGTAGCCAGTTTGTCGTGACTGGTATAACATCAAAATCCTCACGTATGTTCTTTACAAAATTTCTCGTCGCCAGTGCTGTAGACCCGTGCTAGGGGTCACAAAGATAACAACCACAAATTGTGATAGGTTAAAATATACAGTGTATTTATTCATAGCAATACAGTAACGCCACTAAATGTGGTAGGAGATGACCGGATTCCTACCATGCGGTAAAACATGAATAGGAATGTCCTCGATATTTAACACCTACCCACTATAGGAGTATGTGACACAAGGTCGGAAAGTGGGATTTGAAAAGCCAGCGCCCGAGAACGTGAGCGCTTTAGCCATTAAAAATTGCCTGGACAGCCCCGTCGGCATTCCCCGGTAGGGGCGCCTCGGGCAGTAAGCTATCAACTTACTCCTCCCCAAAGAGGAGAGGCAAAGCCTGGGAGGGTGGACCTCCTAGAACTGCACAGGACAGACCCATAGACCGGCGGAATCCTGCCCCGAAGGCCAAGACAACACCGGTCTATAGGGTGTAGTATCCATCGGAACAGATACCACACGTGGACACTCACATGATAGGAATGTCCTCGATATTTAACACTTACCCACTATAGGAGTATGTGACACAAGGTCGGAAAGTGGGATTTGAAAAGCCAGCGCCCGAGAACGTGAGCGCTTTAGCCATTAAAAATTGCCTGGGCAGCCCCGTCGGCATTCCCCGGTAGGGGCGCCTCAGGCAGTAAGCTATCAACTTACTCCTCCCCAAAGAGGAGAGGCAAAGCCTGGGAGGGTGGACCTCCTAGAACTGCACAGGACAGACCTATAGACCGGCGGAATCATGCCCCGAAGGCCAAGACAACACCGGTCTATAGGGTGTAGTATCCATCGGAACAGATACCACACGTGGACACTCACATGATAGGAGTGTGCTCTGTTTGAGTCTTTGCAACCATGGTATTTATTATAGATGGTTGCTTCCATTAGTTCTTCAATAGGGGTGATTTGTACCCCACAACAGGTATGTTGTGTTATATATATATATATATATATATATATATATATATATATATATATAAATATATATATATATATATATATATATATATATATATATATATACATGGACGGCGGTACAGGGGGGGTGGATCAAGCCCTCTCACTTTTTGACTTGGGCCCCCCACTTTACAGTTATCAATAATTAAGTTGATATGTGTTTAATTTTATCTTATTAGCTTATCTATTAATTGATGGTTGGTCTTATATTGTCATCATTACAATATAAGACCAACAATAAATTTTATCTAAAATTTGGCGAAAATCAAGCGAAATGGGTGAGTTTTTGTTAAAGGTCCCTATTCTATAGGTATATTTAGGGATTTTCATTTTCTTCTCCAAAAAATCGACACCCCGAAGCAAAACACGTGAAACTTGAATTAAACTGATTTTGGGATTTATTGAGTTTAGCTGTGAATCACAATTTATTTGCTTTCCTTTTTAGAAGACAGCGGCAGACAATCAACCGGAATAACAGAATTAGGAGTTTTTATACAAAATCTTTTTTTTTTTTTTTTTTTTTTTTGATATATAAAGTAGAGAGGATTTTTCCCTGTACATATTTGCTTAATAGGAAAATAACACCAGCCATCACAGGCTACTAAACTCACCAATTCATTACGCGTATTCACTCGAGCGTGTTATAGTAAATTTTCATTATTTGTCACCAACAAACACTAAGTATTACATTTGGCTCGCCATCTACGACTCTCCGTCAAACCAACTCAATATAGGTGGTTGCAAAAACTTTTCTCCCTAACAATTCTGTACTGTCACTCCACTCATCGACACCGGGAACTAATAAACACAGTTTAATTTTCACAAAATACTCCGTTTTCATTTATTATTTGCCTGGTATTCATTTACTACATAATATAAAGCAATACGCAAAGACTTAATGACCGCTCCCGTTCACTCCGATGATTTTCTGCGAGTCTCAGATTACGTTATTTCTATTTCTACTTATGACTTCTATATTTATATTAATTCCAGAATTACCTTGATGGTAGCTCGGGATTATCATAATCCATGGTTTAGCCTTCTCATCGACGAAGGCGATTCTGAGATGAAGAATTATCTCGATGCCCAAGGTTTTCAATGCTTCACATGCACATATTTGTTTGAGGCAGACTGGGTGATATGCAGGATGATGTTGGTGTTACTCATGAACGTTTCAAAATTTTCGCGATCGACGCTGTTACGGATGAGAGAACATCCGTAAAAGCGATTTTGAGGGCTGAAAAATCTGTTGCAAAGCGCACCATTATTTGTATTTTCTCCACTCGCACATGGTGCATCCATTAACATATCGGTGATTTTTCGGATTACATCGATACATTCTTTTTTTCGCATTGTTGAAGATTCGCATCATATCCAAAGTTATTCATTCCATCCAGTCCTTCTGTCCACAGAACAACCGATACAGTATCTTTTGAGCAAAGCTCAATGAACGCAATTTGAAGTGAAGAACAGAGAAACAATGCAAGTCTGCCTTGTTAATACGCTTCCAACGAGCTATTCCAATTCAAATACATACATTTATACTTTTATACTGTTTACTTTTGTACTTTCATATGCAGCTTTTCAGTTAATACTTTTAACTTTATGTATTCTCTACATTTGATAAACCAATTGATTTATGAATTTTGTCATTTTTACTAGAGCGACTTGCTGATATGTTTCAAATGATCTATCAAGCAGTGTCAGAAAATCATTTTATCTCTAGATCAAGTCAAAAAAGGTGTATTTGACCCAAAGTGACCAAATATGGTAATTTGGGACCAGGCTCCTTAAAATTGAAATTTCTGTTTGTTCTTTTTTCACCAGAAGCAACTTGCTAATATGCTTCCAACAAGACCTCAACCACTATCAGAAGATCATTTCATGTCTAAATTATGTCAAAAAAGGCATTGTGGGTCCAAAATGCCCAAATATAATAGTTTGTGCTGAGACGCCAAAAAATTGAATTTTTTAATGTTTCTTCATCTATCACCAAGAGTATTCCATTCCTCTTCTAACAAGCAATCAACCACTACCAGACGATCATTTTAAACTAAAATATGCCCCAAACAGTGATTTTCCCCAATATGCCCAAATCAAGTAATTTGAGCCCAGACGCCAAAAAATTGAAATATTTTGAATTTTTCTTTTTCTATCACCAAGAGAATTCCATTCCGCTTCTAACGAGCTCCCAACCACTATCGGACAATCATTTTTAGTCAAGATATTGAATTTATTCCAATATATATATGAGAAGAATGTTGTAGTTTGCTTGGAGCATTGTGTGGAGTGTGTTTTTTTTGCCACGGCTTTTGGCAAAAAAAAACACACTCCAACGAGTGGCTGTATTTATTTTATTTCTGAAGATGAGGGCTACCCTCGAAAATTAAAAAAATAATAATAATAAAGACACACTCCAACCTAACACCACGGTCAACGATACACTAGTAAATAAAAAAAAAATTTTGAAAATTATTGACTTTTCAATATTGTCACTTTTTACGATTCCACATGTCGTATATGTGTCACTTTAACAACGCATTGTTATCGCCTCCAAAATATTATTCTTATATATATATATATATATATATATATATATATATATATATATATATATGATTTCATCCCGTCGGACTGTTTTATCCTTTTATCTACCCATATATGTATATAAAATATGAAACTAAAAGTATACTTTTAGAGGATAGAACCTATAGCAGTCAGCCACACACACATACACACACACACACACACATATATATATATATATGTATATAATATTTTAGCCTTACGATTCCCTTGGGGATAAAACGCAGGAGCCTCTGTGTAGCTTAATTGCCAGAAATATATTTTTATAACTTACTACCTAGCTCTGCTTACGTATCGAACACTGTTAAAGTAAATACTGAAAATTGGTACATACAAAAATTATATCTCCTTATAACATTTTATGTGGATACATGAAATAGTAATATATATATATATATATATATATATATGTATATATATATATATATGTATATCTGTATGTACATATATATATATGTATATTTCCAGGTATTTAATAAGTAAGACTTTATATATTTTATATATTTAAATGTGTAAAAAAACTTTTGAATATGAATGGTATGTAATATTTTATGTTATTTGTGATAAATAGGGATTACGAAGGTACGAATAATGGTTATATGTTATTTGATGTTGATGTTGTACGTATAATATAATAAATCTGAGGAGGGGTATTGTTATATTGTAAATGAATAATTTTATAATAATTCGAAAGGTCTTAAGGTGAGAAGGAATAGGCCTTATATTTTACATATGATGTGAAGTCCTTTAGACTTATCTGCGGATAGGACTATCAGTGAGTTATGTAGTTTGGTCGTTAGTTCATTTGGCTAGTAGAAATTATCTTCTTTTGCAGACATAGTTTGAACACCCTAGTGTTGATGTTCATACAGATTATAAAAGGGTTATTAGTTGCCTGCAGGATTCTGAATTTTTCAGTGGTGCATAGTGGGCAATTCCTGCAATGAGGGCTATAAGGCTTTTGTTTATCGATCATTCTTCATTTAATTTCATCGGGTGTGCTGAACTCTTTGAACGTCGATATGATGGTTGCTAGAATGGTTTTATATCTTTTTCCGGAATATTTAAAAGTGTTAGTGCGGGCGTATATATATATATATATATATATATATATATATATATATATATATATATATATATATATATATATATATATATATATATATAATATTTGCTATTGTTTATTATCTATGTACGCATACGTTTCGTCCTTTATAATCGGGACTTGAGATATGACTATTCACTACCGGTCATGCGATTCGACACCCCGGATTACTAGTATTTTACAACTCAAATCCCGACGTCTGAACCACTCCGCCAATGTTTAACAGCGAATAAACGGTGATAATTTTAACACTTTATGCGGCGGCTTGACGTCATAAGAGCGTTAATGAAAAGAAACGATACATTTATAGCTAGCGACGTCATGCTGTGTTAATACTACACTTACAGTGCTCTTCTAAACGGGGTTTCTATGAGCTAGAAATAATAAATATTTGTTTTTGTTTATGATCTATCTATCTATCTATCTATCTATCTATATATATATATATATATATATATATATATATATATATATATATATATATATATATATATATATGAATGACTTTTGTATTGGGGTTCGAATCGATTGTCTCCTCCCATACTGGTGTTTGCAGGTTTGGCATGAACCACATGTGAATATGGGTCAATTTAAAAATAATATTTATTCATCAGTAATTGAATATATATATATATATATATATATATATATATATATATATATATATATATATATATATATATATATATATATATATATTATAATCAAAGTACAATTATTGATTAAATAACCTTAGAGGGCGATGGTATCAACTAAGCCGATCACATACCCGTACATCCTGTGCGAGGATTACTCACAGAAGAGGAAAGTACTTTCGCGTTCATCAGATCCCATTTGGCTTCCAGCGTGTGTAGTTACGCCGATGGATAAAATCACCACCTAAACAAAATGCTGGGTGTTAAAAATGCTCTTTGTACGAAATGAAAATTAGACTGATCAATCTCCCTCCCCCCTCCCTAAAAAAAACGTAATCCAATATTTACGCGTATCTCCTCCCTACCTTCATCTCACACAAAACTTTGCATCGGTTCCCAGACGCGACGTTATCTATTATCTCTTAAAGGCAGGAAATAGAATGTTATAAGGCTTTATCAACTTGAGGGAAAGCAGCAACCCCCAGAGAGAATAGAAAGCTCAACAACGGGTCAGACAGTAAACAAGCAAACAATGGCGGTCCAAGAAAGAAACATTGATTATTGACTGTTCGCGCCAAGCGGGTGAAAATACGCATGGCCACAAATTAGGTCGGGTTCAGCGAAGATAGCGATTCAGTCACAATAGAACAGTGGCATCGAAATGATTTCACGCCAATAAGATCAAGGCTTGTTGTATTGGTCGCTTGTTGGGTTTACATCTATCCCTATTTATTTGCCATGTTAGACAGAAAGTCGTTTTTTTTTTCATACAAGGATATCCATTTCCCCAAAAGGGAGAAATTTTGAATGGGACAAAAAATAATTGCCTCAGTCAAGAAAAATGTATTCTCCTGAAACTTACAATACGACAGATACTACATTTTTGATGTTAGCTTGGAGTGTGGCATAATGAGGGCCGTGTTTAAATGGAACGGTTTGAGTGACACTTTTAAGGGTCAGAGGTTACACACGACGGTAGTCGCGAAACCATCTGATTTGCTGGTGAAGATTTTCTTTCACTTTTTCTCTTGCGATACTTTAAACAAGAAAGACGTGTTTAAAGGGATCCCCCAAAAAGGGACAGCGCGCAGTCTGACAGTGTGACTGGGTGTAGGAGAGGGAGCTATCCGTCTATCTATATGCCTGTATTTCTCTCTCTCACGCATACGAAAGTAACCTGTCTGATGTGTTTTTATAAGTGTTGTTCTCTTTTTTCAAATAAACTTTTTTTATAAATCAACATCGGCGTTCGAGTGGTTTTGTGACCACATGTAATCAACAATCTGGGTTAACAACGACGACGACTACGATATCATGGTGTATCATGGTGTATACACTGATCAGTAAGTGGAAATACAACAGAGGGTCGGAAGGCTATCTTTGTTGTGTGCTCATTAAACCAAAACCAAATGTCACCATGAAACCATGGGTGTTCATTTGGTGTAATGGATAACATTGATGCTATGAGATTGCGGATTTTATTTACCTTCTATTCAAAAGGTATGACACAAGGTATGTTACACCGTCTTTAGAGTAGAGCTGGTGTGCTGTCTGTATTTTTGGTGCTGCCCTTCACCTGTCGGTGTCGTTCCGGTGGTTTATTCGGCATAACAGAATTGGCATGCGATGCACATGACCAACGCAAACCATCCAGCTAGCACAGAGCAACTATCCGCTTAATCCAGCAGATAACTTCATAAAAAGCTCATAATTGAAAGGGGCTAGACATTTATTCGGATGACAAAAGCAATACAGCGTTTTAATTAGTTATTGATCTAGGTAGATAAATAGGGAGATAAATATTAATCTAGGTAGATAAATATATAGATAAATAGGTAGATAAATATTGATCTTGGTAGATTAATAGGTAGATAAATAGGTAGATAAATATTGATCTTGGTAGATAAATAGGTAGATAAATATTAATCTAGGTAAATAGATATGGAGATAAATAAGTAGATAAATAAGTCGATAAATAGATAAGTGAATAGGTAGATGAATATTGATCTAGGTAAATAAATAGGTAAATAAATAGGTAGATAAATAAGTCGATAAATAAGTCGATAAATAGGTAGATGAATATGGATCTAGGTAAGTACATAGATCTAATAACAAAAGTTTGAAATAAGGTGGTTTATCTAATTTATGTTTTTATCATTTAGTTTGTTCTTTTCTTCTGTCCAGCTCATTAAAAAGTACAACAGAAATCGTTAATGAAGAAGAAACTCGAACTATCACGATTTATATTCAAAATTAGTATTTCTGTTTTCCCTTTTATTTCGCCCTGTAAGTTTTTGTCAATCAGCTTTTATTTTACTTGATTAATTAAATGCCAGTCTATTCCAAACCATTATTATTTCATTCAGCTCAAAGTTATTTCTGATTTGGCATAATTATTTTGAGAGAAGTCGTTCGGGTGTATAGCTTTGTAGAGATATTTAAAAATAAAAATGTATTTTACCTATCTTACTTCTGACGGCTTCTCCTTTTTTGTGAATCATTTCCTAACATTATCTGGGATCTTGACTCTGGCCGGGTGAGGGGTACATCCATAGTATCATACTGGGATGCACGAAGACAAGTCAAAGACACCCCTGGACAACAACTCGGAAAGGTAGTAACCATTTTGCAAACTCTTTACTCGAAAACAAAATAAAATTTAATTCAAGTAAAAAAAACATCCTATTATTTCGGAATTTTTCAGACAAGAGTTGATAATTTGTAGAATTTGGTATATTCGGACTACTGTTCTCATCTTGAGTGTTTTTTCACAACGTTTCGGTCGATGTAACCTCTGACATTCTTCAGGTGTACCTTGTCGAACTCAGGACACTGCCTGTCGAACTCGGGAATCTGGACGGAATTTTGAACGGAACCCTTTATTAAATCCACGGGGGTAGCATGATCTCGTTCCATCGGCCATGGGAATACGTCTTCAGTAATTCGCAAGTCTTCGTATCGCCCGCACTGAGGATTGAACCTTCAACCTTCAGATGACTGTTATCTAGAACTGAATTTTACTTAGTACTATATCCACTGCGCCGCGAGTCCTTGCGGTTACATCGGCCGAAACGTTGTGATAAAAACACCAAGATGAGAACAGTAGTCCAAATATATCAAATTCTACAAATTCTAATATATTCAAGCGTAAGAAGTCCAGTTGGAAGAAAGTAGAAAAATATTTCGATTATAAAGTTTTCTTGTTTATTTTGGGTTTTATTGCATACTAACTGGGCTACCCGGCGTGCTCGGGGTCATAAAAACATATAATTGAAGAAAAATCGCGTGTGTAACATCTTTATATTCAAACTTCTATTTCTCTCCCTCTCTCTATAGCCGTCTCTTTATCTTTCTACCTTTCTCTTCCCTAGTCGCCCCATTTCACCGCTACTTACTCATTTTGTCTTTTGCGAAAGTTGTTTCTTCCCCACCATTTCTCTTACGTTGCCCAGGGCAAAAGTATGACATATTTCTATAAAATTACCACCGCTGTCTGCGTCTTCTATATAGGTACATATCTCCGCCCTGGTGTGCATACTATACAGGTACATATCTCCGCCCCGGTGTTCATACTAAATACGTACCTATCGCAGCCCCGGTGCGCATACTATATACGTACCTATTGCCGCCCCGGTGCAGATACTATATAAGTACCTATTGCCGCCCCGGTGTGCATACTACATAAATACCTATTGCCACCCCGGTATGCATACTACATAAGTACCTATCGCTTCCCCGGTATGAATGCTAAATACGTACTTATCGCTGCCCCGGTGCGAATGCTAAATATGTACCTATCACCGGCCCGGTGCAAATGCTTAATATGTACCTATCGCCGCCGTGGTGCGCGTGATATATACATACCTATTGCCACCCGGTGCGCGTGCTATATACGTACTGATCGCCGCCCCTGTGCACATGCTATATACGTACCTATCGCCACCCCTATGCACTACTATACACGTACCTATTGCCACCCCGGTGTACATACTATATATATACCTATCGTCGCCCCGGTACGCATACTATATTGTACCTGTCGCCGACTCTGTGTGCATACTATATACTTACCTATCTCTGCAAGGGTGCACATACTATATATGTACCTATCTCCAGCCCAGTTGGCCTACCTAAGAACTCATATTAATGCGCCCCTGTCATGTCAAAAAAAAATAGTGTTTGCTCATGTTTTGTCAATATCCTAAAAAAATAACTCATATTAATGCGCCCCCGTCGTATCAAGGAACAACAATCAAGTGCATTTATGTAGTGTCACTATCATAAAAAATTATAGTAGGTCGTGTGTTTAACAGTGACATGTAAGTGTGAGAAGCTTAATTGTAGTCGCTATGAGGAGAGTTCAGAATGTGATGACCAATAAGGAATAAGAAAAAAGATATAGATATACCTTGAAAAAACGACGCCTGATTTAGTTGGTTTGGGATAGGTGGGTGCAGCAGAGGGACAATTGTTTTTATGTGAAGCGATGGGACGGGGGAAAAAGGCTCCGACATTTTTATACTACTGATTTGATGTTCAGATTTTCTTGTATATAATCATCTTTAAGAAATCTCAGGGAGTTGCCAAAACACACAACTTTTTTTCTTTTTTTTTAACATAGTTCACTTCAAACAAGGCAAGCCGCCACTGAAGACGTAATGGGCTACTGAGAGAAAAGGGAGAAGGTTTTGGGGGTCAACCTAAATTGGGAACACGCAGCGAAATGTCTGTTTACATCAGTTTTATATTTCTATAAATAAGTTGTTGGAGTAGAAAGCTCTCCGGCACCTGGGGACCTCCACAGTGAATGGATGGGATTTAGCTGATTGTCGAGTTAGTCTAGTGAATTTACATCGAGGGAGCATCAGAGTAGCCAGTTCATCGGAGCATAATCCATTGAAGTATTTGTAAAACAAGCACAAGGATGCTACATTGCGGGGATAGGGCAGCCACTGGATCTTGGTTGACAGTGAGGGGCCTATTAGGTTCGCCACTTTTTTTGGACCTTGTCAAGGAGGGAGAGACTAGTAGATGATGCACCAGCCCAGATGTGGCAACAATACGCGGATATTAACTTTTAATTGGGTTAAAAATAAACATTTATATTAATTTATGTTTATCGGTAATGTTGGGTTGATCCCCCTGCGTACGAACCATGTGAAAACAATTTGTATTTGGACGTCGCTGTTATAAAATTAGTTATCTGTATTTTACTACAATTTTACTAAGTTTTGGATTTGTTTTTTGTGAAGATTCTGTTAATATTAATTAAACTAACCATTTTAGTTAATTTTGAGTTGTAATTATTTCATCTGATTTGTAATAGTTTATTTCTTTATAACTTTCAATTTGACTTCGTAGATTCTTTTAATAGGCCAATCAATTACTGTCTTTTCCAATAATCAGTTTTTACTTGTGTACATTAAGTCATGAAATTATTGAATAAATTGAATTAAAAAAATATTTTCTAACATAGATTAAATATTATTGTCATTGGATTTTCGTAATTAATTTCGTTATGGGTTTTTAAACGCGTGTTCCATTTCTGTGATTGATTATAGTTTAAACGTCTTAAGAATCAATGAATAAAAATGCGATTAATCGATCGTTTACCATTTTAGATTTAAATTCGGATGCAAAATAATTTCTCGTTGGTATTTTGGCCTAAATATATTTTCTTTAAAAGCAAAGAAATAGTGTTTTGTTGTACATGTAGCGATTGCCTTTTTTTCTAATATGTTGAATGCTAGATTATGTGACCACGAGGTGGCAATCATTGATGGATGTTACTATGTTGTCAGCAATATAAATGGAGTAACTGGAACGAGTTTTCTTTTCTTTGATTTGTTGGATTGACCGCTGAGAAGCTAACATGTTCACCAAAAATCATGTTTCATCACTTTGCACCTTTTCCGTTCAGTCACCGACGAGACAACGTTCGGTTGACCGCTGTTTCTGTTTTGTCCGGACTAGTTTCCGGACATGCAGTCGTCTCCACACCACCAGACTAATCATATCAATATACTTTTGAGACACAATGCAGTCGGTTGTGTTACGTCTATATCATTTATGCTGGGCGTGCCTTCCTACACATATCGATAAATCTACCTGGAATATGTGACACGTGTTGAACATTGCGGTGTATTACTTGTAGGCGTAAATCAATCCAGTTATATCTTTATAAGTTCTGTTCTTTATTTTTGTTTACTTCGTTTGTTTATTCGTTCACTTCGTTTGTTTGTACGTAAAGAATGTTTGATCTAAGTAGGTTATTTCGTAAGTAATGAGATTTGTTAATTAGTTCTTTGTCGATTTGTTGCTCTTGTAGTTTCAGATTTTTTTCAGCTCAAACTGAAATTCTTTCTAATAATATTTACAGATAACACGTCTGAAATGACTAAGTTCTTACTTGTTTATAAGAATCCATGTTCAATCTGTCAAGTTTTTTTTCATCGCATCTCGTCAATACATTAACCATTTTGGGGGGAGTTTTGCTTGGCAATTGTTATATTATTTCTTGTCCCCCCCCCCGATCTACTACAATGAGAAAATGTTTTGAACACTATCGGTGTATATTTGTTGAACACTATCGGTGTATATTTTTTGAACACTATCGGTGTATATTTGTTGAACACTATCGGTGTATATTTCTCTGAGTTATCACAATCCGTGCCCTGACTTACTATTGACAGTTATGAAACTATAACGAAAGCTTTTTTGTTTGAATAACTGTTCGTAATTTATTCGTAAGACCGATTAAGAGGCCGATAAAAAAATGATATACGTAATGAATGTTTGATTTAATTATGTATTAGGTCTATTTCGTACGTAATGAGATGTGTTGCTCTTGTAGTTTCTGATTTTTTCGGCTCAAACTGAAAGTTAGTTCATTAATGTTTACGGATAACACGTCTGAAATGATTATGTTCTTACTTATTTATAATAATCCATGTTCAATCTGTCAACTGTGAGTTAGAAATAGCAGTTTCGTTGGACAATCAAGCTCACATAAAAAAGAAAACATTTCTGTTGAACTGTCATGCTTAAGTCTGAAATAATATCTTTGTTGGCTTATCGCACTTTAATTTAAAATAAAATTTTCGTTGACCTGTCACGCTTCAATTTGAATGTACAAATTACAAAAAAATATCCGTTTTCTATATTTTTTCTTTCTCTTATGGGAATCTCAATAAAGAAACTGTGCGAAAATATCTAAAAAGTTCACAGTAGCATTTTAACATTTATAAAGAAACTAGAAGTGTTAACCGGCGATGTCCGGGTTAAAAAGATAAGATCGCAGACAGCAGTATCGTAAGGACTAACATTTAAATGTTCTGGGTATATTATTTTTCCAAAGATTCCCTCTTATTTGCTCAATCAAACACGACACATTACACTCGCTATAACGTCGATTATATTCAAATGTTATACCAACGTTATTAGTAGTCTTTTTTTTATCCCTGGGTACATTTATTGTTAAGGGGGTGTTTTGCCTCAATTGCTCACCTTAAAAGTAAATCGTACATGTATCATTACCCCCCCCCCCGGTTTTATGACTGGGTATATCTCTAATAACCCTAACCCTATCCCTACCCTTTACCTTAACTTTTTAGGTCTAATATCTATGGTCTAAATTTCATAAATACCTGCACATAATTTATTTCTTTTATCCATGGGTATATTTATTGTCATCAGGGTGTCCTCGTTGACACATCGGTTCTCGTTAGATCACCGAAGTTAAGCAACGTTGAGCCTGGTCAGTACCAAACTGGTGACAATTCGGGAATACCAGGTGCTGTATGTAGGAGAACGACGTCGACATCTCCATGCAATAACTGCAAAAACCTAACGTCGGCATGTCCACTAACCGGAATATACAATCGACAGGAGACTACTCGTGAATTTCATACTATTTCGGAAGAAGCCGGTTCAACCCACCCAGGGTAGATAGGAGGTACCCCCTCTTTGCTCGCTTTGCATAAATTAATTAAACGAAACATAACCTACGTTATCTAGGGTTAGGGTTAGAAACTATGTTAAAACAACAATTAGTATTTTGATTCAGTTTTAAATATTAATTGGAAAGTGTGTGTGTGTGTGTGTGTGTGTGTGTGTGTGTGTGTGTGTGTGTGTGTGCGTGCGCGCACGATACGTGAACAATTTGTAGCGGACCACGTAACGGTCGTGTAAGTAGACGATTTCAACCACTTGTCTCAGCAGGTGCGTGTCGCGTCGAGCCGCGTTTGAATAATCGGTTTGTCATTTATTCATGGAACATAAAATAGAAATGATTAATGGGTATCACATTCACTCGTCCTGATGACATTAGGATACAGAAATATTTTATGGCAGGGTCATGCCAAGAAAATAATAGCTAATTGAAGTGGATTATCACGGACTCGTCCCACATGTAGCATTTAACGCGGATGCTGTTTGACACGCTCTGATATCTACAGCGAGCCAATCGAACGGTTTTTCTGCCACGAAACATCCAACCTGGCCTCTGAACGTTTCACTTCATCACCAGTTTCTATACAATGTACTATAAAATATCTGTTAACTGTTTATAAAATATTTAAGATCTTGAAACTATACTAGGAATTTTTTTGTATCATCCACTTATTCCACTCAAATCCAGACAGACATTTTAAAGATCACATTTTATGTTTATCTTTATTATCTCTTCATTTATATATATATATATATATAATTATTTCCACAATCAGACAACGCCGCAGCCCACAACCTATGAAAAGAAACAAACCGGAAGTCCTAGACTCGAGTTTCGCCCTCCTTTGGGCTCATCAGTAAGACACATCCGAATGTGTCTTACTGATGAGCCCAAAGGAGGGCGAAACTCGAGTCTAGGACTTCCGGTTTGTTTCTTTTCATAGGTTGTGGGCTGCGGCGTTGTCTGATTGTGGAAATAATTATATATATCATCTCACTTTCAAGAAATCTAATATATATATATATATATATATATACTATTTCATGTATATACACATACAATATTCTAAAGAAATAAAATATATTGTGTTTATATATTTCCACTATTTATTTCAACAGTGCTCAATACATGGTAGAGCTTAGTTTTAGTATAAAAGAATATGTATGGCAATTAAGCTACACAGAACCATTCATGTTTCATTTCCGCAGGAAATCATTAACCTAATGATTTCCATCGGACAGCTGACACAGCTGGTGTCATTTTTATGTTGATTTCATTATAGATAGCCGTTTCCCAGTTGTAAGATAAGTCTCTGCAATGTGTTCCCCTGTTTCGTATTACTTTAGAAAAGTTTACTTCGACTTCAACTTGCTACATGACACATTTCCAGGTTGTCGAAGACACTTGTGAATACTTACTCGACACAGGAAGCGCATAGCGTGACATTATCTCGGTTAATTATTGAGCGTCTGCTAATCTGAAGCCGTGGCCATTATCACTAGCGCCCGGCCGGCCGGCCGACCGGCTGGCCGAGAGACGAGATCGATCGTGAACGCGGAAACGAAGGTGTTAGACATGCCGCCATTTTGCTCCCCTAATCGATTCACCCTCTAAACTATTTCATTTAAGAGTAGGTCCATAAAGTGATCAATATCATAGTTTCATGACCGGCTTATCAATTGTTGGGGCATCATCGGTTAGTCGGATAAACAGTATTATGCATAGATCTATCTAAATATACCAGTATCTATCTATCTATCTATCTAATTATCTATCTTAATATGTCAGTGATATGAGAAAGATTTGAGATTCAAACACGATTGCCTTTTTGTAGTTATTCAATTTCCATTTTTACACCAATATATATATGATTATAAAGCTCTAAATATAATATTGAGCATTATTGAATTGTGTAATAATATAAACCAATGTAAAGAGATCGGCACGGTGGATAAGTGGTTAACGACGAAGACTGAGGACCTTTGCCGGGTTCGAATACAGTTCGATTCTACAGAAATACATATAAACCCCACACCTGACTTTGTGTCAAACCTCCGGGAGAGAAGGTAAATAAAATACTATATAATGTGTACATATGTATGACTATCTATATCGATATATCAGTATGTATGTATGTATGTATGTATGTATGTATGTATGTATCTCAATATATACGTATCTCTATATCTATTTCACCTCCCTGTATATATATATATATATATTTGCATATATATATATATATATATATATATATATATATATATATATATATATATATATATATATATGTGTGTATATAACTGCATATATATATAAGTGCGTATGGTAAATAAAATATAATATTATATATATATATATATATATATATATATATATATATATATATATATATATATATATATATATATATATATAGTTAAACAAGCACACGACACGAAGCTCAGATGTCTAATTGAAGCTAGTCTCATTACACAAACTAAGACAACATAACGCAAAGATTCACACAAAGATTCATTGCATGAGTACATTTAAAACTTTAAATCTTTGCGGACATATAAATTCTTACTAGAAGATTCTTCTTAGTAGCGCCATTGATTTATGATATATATATATACATATATATATATATATATAATATATATATATATATATATATATATATATATATATATATATATATATAATATATATATATTCGTGTTCAAAGCGAACACTTCCCACACACAACGAGCAGCCAGTTTAACTTAACAACCCTCTTCTTTTCTGATTCCTTTTCTTTCTTTTCCTTCCCAACTTGTACCGGAAACAACGCAGACAACAAGAACCCCCATGTATGACTTTAAGAGGTGACCTCTGGTGGTGGGTTTGTTAAATAATAAAATTAATATTAATTTTAGTTCGCCATTTTCACGAACTGTGTTCACACCTCATAGAAGGCTTGAAAACAGAAATTAGGATTACTTTTTTTGCTTCTGAAATCGTCCAATACATTCGTCTCAAAATTGAAAGTTGCAAATTTATTTATTATTTCTAAATTCTCAGTTTTTTATTCACTATTATTTTTGCAGCTTGTGCGCTTATGTTTTCTGTACACTGAGTACACCTATATACATCTCTCTCTCTCTCTCTCTCTCTCTCTATATATATATATATATATATATATATATATATATATATATATATATAGTGAGAAATGAATAAATCAAGTGATGTATACCATTATTTATTATGGTTCCAGGATATCACTATCAACAATAGTCTGGCGTACGATCGTTTCAGAGACGTTTAGGAATTATTTTTAATTTTCCATTTTTAATGTTGTATACATATATATGAATTCCGACACTTCTCTCCTTCGGCGCCATATACTTAGGACATGGGCTGGAAACTTACTGAAAGCATCAACATCATTTACACTGTCATATCGAAATTTACATCGGAGAATAGTTCAGATCTCTTGGTAGGAATCGGATCTACGCTTACAAAGAGAATTCTCTACTAGTCGGAAGGGTTCCTGTAACAAGCAGAGTTTGGCGTAGATGACGTCAAATGGATCATTCTTAACAGCTGAACAATTTGCTTATTTAAATCTTCTCTACTTTCAGTTTTACACGCAATAATAAATATCCGAAATATTTTATACTACGTGGAAATTGCACGCTGATTTATACAACGATTTGTACAATTTACTGTCAAATATAATATTCCTTCTGAAATGGTAATTGTCTGTAAGGGTTAATACTATTGAGAAAAATGACTTTTTAATCTTCCATGAAGTGTTTGTTGTTTTTAGATAAATATTCTTTGAATGAATAAAACGAATATTTCTCTCTTTTATTTATTAATTTATTTAAAAATTTATTTACAATTTATTTAAAATTTCTAATTCTTTTAAACAATAAATATTCTCCGTCTTCTCACAGTAAAAATAATTAGCAGCTAAATATTCTTTAAATCAATGACACGAATGTCATAAACAAATATATTCTAGAACTAAATGAACCAGATTATTTAGATTAGTATCTTTCAGTTTGAACAAAGGTGGTACAACGACATGAATTGAATGGAAATATTTGTAAGCATGGCAGCGGTATACAACAGACGAAGGATACAACTGTGGAATTTCCACGGGTCCCGCTGGTCTGTATAATAATAGACAGATTCATGTTTATACGTATGTTATTACCTTCAACGCTCTTTTTTTTTAAATAAAGTCGTCCGATCACCAAAGATTAAATGCAAGGCAAACTAGTGTCATTAAGGTAAAAAATTCCAACTTTACACATTTTAAAATGAATTGTTTCGAAATCGAATTCTGTCATCCCATCAACATAACTAGTTTTTATAACCTACGTTTTGTATTCTTTTTATGTAAATGTGATTTTAATACACATCTAATTGTTAAAATGTTGAATAAAAATATTTAAAAACATAATATTGGTTTTATTGTTTTAAAATTGTCGCGTTTTCGCCGACATGACAACGTTATCTGGTTTTGGAATAATTCATTTTAAAGTGGGTAAAGTCGGAATTATTTGCATCAGATTAATCTCACTTTTAAAAAAATGGGTATGAAAGGTGATAACGTACGTACGTGCTTTAGAATATCATTATATAAATAATAAGACGATCTAATATATTATACACAATATTTCTGATATGTATTTTTCTATATACATATATTCATTTCTCCATACATATATGTCGATTAAGAATGCGGCTCAAAGTTTCGACTAATAATTGAACATGGAAATATATTCAGCTAATACATATTCTCACGTGAACATTAGTTGAGAATTCGTATTAAAGTCATATACGATGTCAAATAAATCGTTTAGATGATACCATGTAGCCCAGTAATTCTTGTAAGACGATCCGGAGATGAGTCATCAAACTGGTTTCCATATCGGCTTATCTTGGTAAGAAGATCCAAGATGAAACGTTACACCTGTCAAAATGACCATTTTGGAAGCACAATCGCATTCTGCTCATGTGACAATCGAGACTGGCTGAGAGAGAAAAACAGCCGCTTTCGGTTGTTCAACTTGTCTTCGCTTCTTTCCATTCGAGCGTGTGTTTTACATACGTGCATACAATGACGACGTTATCATCGCAATTGATCGGTCACTACAACGCCAACACTCATCAAAATAGACGATTTAAAAGCACACCGATGAATAGATGTGCAATGCTTTAGACCATGAACACACACACACACACACATATATATATACACACATATATATATATATATATATATATATTTATATATATATTCATATATACATATATAAACATATATATATACATATATGAATATATACATATATATATACATATATGTATATATAAATATATATATATACATATATATACATGCATATATACATATATATATACACATACATATAAATATATATACATATATATATACATACATATAAATAAATATATATACATATAGATATACATATATATACATACATATATACATATATATACATATATATACATATATATATAAATATATACATACATATGCATACATGTATACATATATATATATATACATACATATATATATACATATATACAGGGTCGAGCAGCTAAATTGGTACTTTTTTTATTTTTACAAAATTCATAATTTAAAGGATTAAATATGGAAAGATATCATTTTAACATTTATTTATTTAATTATTACAGTCTATTGAACAAAATTATTCAATATGAGCACCCTTTTCATCAATTATTTTGGAGATTCTTTGACTAAACCGTGAACAGCTCCTCTTTATTTTATTGGGATCGAGATTGCGAAATGCTCGTTGAATGACTGTCTTCAATGAGTTCATATTTGGGTGTGGATTGACATTAGTCTGTCCCTCGACGACGCCGAATAGATAATAGTCGCAAACATTTAGATCTGGAGAGCTGCTGGGCCAAATATCCTTCGGAACAAACAAGGGAAGATTCTCCTTCATGAAATCTTGGACTTGCTTTGATCCATGCGCTGGTGCCGAGCCTTGGATGAGCATGACTTTCGTAGGGTCGTAGTTTCTACGGATCCAAGGCAATAAAACATTATTAAGAATGTTCAAATACTCCGCTGTGTTGATTTAAGACCCGCTTCGATGAAATGAGGAGGCATCAACTTTCCATCACTTGCCACTGGTGCAAAAACCATCACAGAAGCAGGATTTTTGCTCTACATCACAGGAGGAACTTCCGAAGGGTCACAGGCAATAACTCGAGTGTTCTGGCGATTTGGAACCTCATTCACGATGAACTTTTTCTCATCAAAAAAAATGCGCACATGTCCTCCTTTGTGTTTCAGATGGTTGATAAGCTTGGGGCATCTTTCAACTCTGATAGCTTTTGAACGGGCAGTGAGGAGATTACGGCGTCTCCTAACGTAGGACTTCATCCCAAGGTCTTCGTTGATTGCTCTGCTGATAGTTCTGCGACTCACATTGCGCTTTTTTGCCAGTTTCGACATCAACTGACTTGGGTCTGCCTTTATCGACCTTTTTAGTCCCACCAGGAAAGTTTTTGTGCGCTTTCGATCACTACGAGTACTGTGCCGACTTCTCTCAACCTTACACTCGGCATCGAAATTAGCCACAACCCTATAGACAGTCGTTTTTTCATAGCCAGTGCTCTTAACAATGTCCGAAGGAGAACTCCCGGCGCGTCTCATTTCGCATATAGTTATTCTTCGTGCTAATTCCGCCATATTAAAACAAATTTGAGTAAATATAATTATGCTATCTTGCAATAAAGTGTTTAAGGATCCTTAGTAAAAAGAAAACGTAATCATATGATCAAAAATAAAAAAGATATTAGCATTTTAAATTAGTTCCAATTTATCTGCCCGACCCTGTATATACATATATATACATATACACACACATATATATATATATATATATATATATATATATATATATATATATATATATATATATGTGTGTGTGTGTGTGTGTGTGTGTTTTGGGTGTGTGTATTGTGGCAGAAAGTTATAATTCAAACAGGCTTTGTTAAACAACATGGACTTTTCGGATTTGCATAACTTCTGCTTGAGGTTTTCGAGGCGTCGAGCAATCTTTCGGGTTTCAGGCGGCAGTCCATATTATATTTCGATTTTTCCAGGCGGATATGAAAATATTTTGTTATAAAATATCGTCTATTTAAAATGCAATAGTTTTATGTGTAGTATATAAAACTCTACGTAAGTAATGAGCGACACAATTTGTCAAAATGTAACAGACACTTATTATATATATATGTATATATATATATATATATATATATATATATATACATATATATACATATATATAGATATACATATATATATACATATATATATATATATATATATATATATATATATATATATATATATATATATATATATATATATATATATAATACAAAATGAAAGTGGAGCACTATCGGAGAGATCCAAAATAGACATTTACCTTACGCTATAGTGCAATACTCGGACTCTGTCGTTGAGTTCTATCGTACGTTTAGATTTTATACTCGCCGCTTTCAGTGTAAATATCACTTTAATTTCTCCGTAATCACGTGACAATCATTCGTGGCCTCAGGGACTTAGTGAACGTTCACAGGTTCAAGGTGATCATGTGAGATTGCTAGTTCCTGGCGCTGATGAGAGCCGTAAGCTCGAAACGACGTCATACGTAGGTAAAATATTTGTAAATATATAATTTAATATATAATTTAATATCTCTCTCTCTCTCTCTCTCTCTCTCTCTCTCTCTCTCTATATATATATATATATATATATATATATATATATATATATATATAATTACTAGACGTACCCTGGCCTGTTTGGTCAGAAACACTTCAACTATTTATTCTAATTTGATTACATTAGAGAACTCAGAACTGTGACATATCGTTTAAAACATTTTTCTTACATAATTTATAATAATGTTTTCTACTTTATTATTATTATTATTTACTCACTAGGAGTTATCACACTGGTCATCGTCAGTGATCGCCCACTGCCAACAACCTGTGGTATTCCCTGGAGTCTGAGTGACAACAAGTTTCCTCAGACTTCCAGTATGCTCCACCTCTTTTCGTTCATCACCGCTGATGACCTTGCGGTATCTCAACAGCCACCCACCACCGGTTTCCCGCTGATAAGGGCCATTGGTACCCTCTGGGGCCCGAGTGGCAACAAGCCTCCCCAAGTTCCCAGAGCTGTCCGCGCTCTTCCAGTGGAGGTCTGGTTTGCGCTTTCCCTCCTCGACCCTCTGTCCATAATTTTCGTGGCGTCAGCCTATGCTTGCGCCTCTCCCATGCGGTTGTATTTTCCCCGGTTCTGTTGTCTTGTGCTTCCATGTGTTTGTTCTCCATTCGTTGCTTATGTGGGTTGGTTTCCGCATTCGAGGACATTTCTCAGGAGTGTAGCTGTTTTGATCATTACTGTCCTTTGTATGGTCTCAGTTATCCCTTTGATTCCTATTTCTCCATGTTTTTGGGGACTGTTCCTAGTGCTCCTATGATTATTGGTGTTATACTGACTTTCTTCATGTTCCATATTCCTTTCAATTCTCTGGCAAGTTCGGTATATTTGCTTCTTTTTTCCGTCTCTTTGATCTTCACTCTGTGGTGCGTTGAAACGGCGAAGTCTACGATTTTGCAGGATTTTTCTTTCTTGTTGATTATTATCATATCCGGTCTCCTTGCTGTTATGGGTTTGTCTGTTTGTACATTCATATCCCATATGATTTTGTGTTTTTCGTTTTCTACTACAGTTTCTGGTTTGTGTTTGTACCGTTTTTTTGCATATTCGAAATTCAGTTGTTTGCACATTTCCCGGTGTACTTCTTTCCCCACGCTGTCATGTCTGTTCTTGTATTCCTTTTGGGCTAGCTTGCTACATTCACTTATCATATGGTTTATCGTTTCGTCTCTTTGTCCACACAATCGGCATTTGCTGTTTTCCTGGGTTTTATCTATCTTTGCTTTAATAAAGTTTGTCCTAATCGCATTGTTCTGTGCGGCCGTCAGCAGAGATTCCGTTTCTCTGTTCAAGTGTCCTTTTCTTAGCCATGCCCAGCTGTTTTCATTGGCTTCATCGCTTGTGAGTCTTATACAGCGTCCATGTAGTTGTTTTTCTTCCCACTTTTCCTTTCTTGTCTTTTTGTTTCTGGGTTCAGTGCTTCCGGGGTTGTTTGTTGGGCTGGTGTCTCTTGCTGTAGTGATCAGTCTTTCCGTGTTCTGGGTTACATATTTCTCCAGCTCTTTTTTGGTGTCTTCCACACAGTCTTCTATACTTACCAGTCCTCTACCTCCTTCATTTCTTTTCATGTAGAGTCTGTCCGTATCGTCTTTTGGGTGCAATGCATTGTGCATAGTCATTAGTTTTCTAGTCCTCTGGTCAAGGTGCCTGAGTTCTTCTTTAGTCCAGCCTATGAATTATTATTATTATTATTATTATTATTATTATTATTATTATTATTATTATTATTATTATTATTATTATTATTATTATTATTGTTATTATTATTATTATTGTTATTATTATTACTATTATTATTATATAGAAATCATATAATGTTTACATGCTAACGAATGAAATAACTAATCTTTTTAATACATGTTTGCCTTGTACCAGACCTGTAAATAATCAATTGAGCTTCGAAATCTGCGCAAGCCAACTTGATATGGACTTTTACTCATGAAACCTGATTTAAATGCTAGGTTGAATCCATATACACTTATATATTAAGCTTTATTTTATCGTACAAGAGAAATATTCAGCTTTTTTGATAACTTCTCTTTAAGTTTCTAAGAGTTCGTATGCATAGTAATTTATTTATGTTTTTTAAAACAATAGAGACAACAAAAGTACATAGAACTCCGACACAAAACCCTATTTCATAATTATGCGTTTAGAACAGGAAGATGTTTTCGATTTTTAGCGGTGAATAAAGTTGTTGTTTTTTTTGTTGTTGTCCGTGTGAATAACGTTGGACTGGTTTTAGTCGAAATGTTCAAGCAGCTGGATTTGACCGAGAGCGTTTGTCCAAGTGTAAGAATTGATCGTCTCCCTTCTTCTCTCGCCGATCGCCATGACTGATACGAGATAAATGATAAATATGGATAATTGCAAAAAGAGCGCAACCAACAGCATCATGCAAACAAATTAGGGAAGGAGAAAGAACAACTACGGCAAGCTGAACAAATATAGGTTAGTAAGTAAATGAGCAATTCCAAAAAAGAGAACAGCGGAACACTGCAAGTAAGTAAATGAGCAATTCCAAAAAAGAGAACAGCGGAACACTGCAAGTAAGTAAATGAGCAATTCCAAAAAAGAGAACAGCGGAACACTGCAAGTAAGTAAATGAGCAATTCCAAAAAAGAGAACAGCGGAACACTGCAAGTAAGTAAATGAGCAATTCCAAAAAAGAGAACAGCGGAACACTGCAAGTAAGTAAATGAGCAATTCCAAAAAAGAGAACAGCGGAACACTGCAAGTAAGTAAATGAGCAATTCCAAAATAGAGAACAGCGGAACACTGCAAGTAAGTAAATGAGCAATTCCAAAAAAGAGAACAGCGGAACACTGCAAGTAAGTAAATGAGCAACTCCAAAAAAGAGAACAGCGGAACACTGCAAGTATCTTTAGGCAATCAAACTGGTTTACAAGAAAACAAATGTTTATCAAAGTCAGACATGTGATTGGTTGTTTGTTTTTTTCGTTTTACGGCATATCAACACCTCAACGGTATTTTATGTCAAAGCACGATACTTATTGTAAAGCAAAAAATGTATATAATTACGTGAAGCCAAGACACTATTTTACCCGTAGCTGGAGGAGGGGAAGCTGTGCGTTCATACATTTACAAGCAGTATTAGTGCGTTATTAATCGGATTTGAAATCAAAATCGGCATCGTTTTTATTATAATTTTAAGTAGATTTTACAATAAAATAGAAGTGAATAAAGAAGCCTTGCGTTTCACCCAGGATATTATATTTATTTTGCACTTGTTTTATAGGGTGATCCCGCCGCGCATAAAAATGTCATTCATGCAATCGTTAATAACCCTTTCTGAAATTCAACCATATGTGGTATAAAATAAACTTTAATCTATTCCTGATTTGTGCAGCCAGTTTCAGCGATGAACGTTCAAAAGTCTTAGTTTCATGGCCGTTTAATAATTAACGCATCTTGATACAACGTGCAAAATTGCCAATAACTCTGAAAGACTTCTTTAATGGCACTGCTATGAGTTGGCCTGTTATAACCTTCTTTAGTTCAGCAATAGTCTTGGAATTGATTTGATAGACATTATCGTTGAGATAACTCTACAGATATAAAACCTTGGATGGAGTTATGGTTAAGTCCCGGTGAGTGTAAATCCCATTCAGTAGCATACCACTTACTAATGAAACGGTCACCAAAGTGTCCCTGCATATCATCATTTTTCAGTGTGTTTTATTGTTTAAATCAACTGTAGTGCAGTACGCAATTTTTGTGCCAATAACATGCTACAAAATAACAAATAGAAATTTGCTAGTCACAATCAAAATTTGATATGTCAGCTTAAATGCTATTTAGGTCCCTCTTTAAAAAATCTAAAAAAAAACAACGATGTTATATGTTATATGTATATACGTGTATCTTAACAATCAGAGGTGATAAGTGAAAATGGATACCCTGTCTGAAATCAGCACCCCAGTTAAGTCAAAACAGTAACTGTATACGCATGCCTCAATTCTATTATAGACCAGTGTACTAAAATGTGTTAATGAAACCAATATTAGTAACGATGCGTTTTAGTAGAAAAATGATTCGTTTCTTATTAAACACAAACTTATTATTTCTTTATTTCACGTAATTTGACTTTACAATTTATAAAAAGCTTTTTTCTTTCTTTTTTAAGAAAAACTTAAATAAAATGTTGAATCTTCTGTTTGCAAGATTTGTTTACTTTCGAATGGGTGGAGGAGATATTATATCGTCTTTAAGAACCAGTCATAATCATTGGCTGAGCGGGAAAAACGCGTTGCTAAAAACAGAAAAAAATAAAACATTTAGAAAACATAAAAATTGAAAATAAAACTGAAAATAAAACTGAAAAAAAAACTGAAAAAAAAAACCTTGTCAGCAAAACAAAAAAATAGAATGCAAATGTTGTTAAATAATTCAGTGTTTACGAAAACACAATGAATAATATGAATGTCGATATACGTTGAAAGGAAGAGGCTCTTGGTAACCAATGATTGTCTAGTATTATTTCCATTATTCGGACTACTATTCTCATCTCATCAAGAACTAAATCTATCCTCACTTAAGCAGAAGAGGATGCGATGAGACTTGATTTTTGCGTAAAACATCATCAACGGGAATTTAAATCTACCTCTCGAGGGACTGTTGACCCCAGCGCCATGTTGTGCTCACCGCGAGATTCTGAAAAAGATGTACCACCGCTGTTTTCGACTCAACAGAATAAAAGCAGCGTTCTCTGTCCATGTTTCTGCTCCGTATAACAACCTACCAGAGGAGGTCGTGATGATGTCTACCATATCCATGTTTAAAGCAGCCTTGAGCAAACATTCAGAATTCTGTATGTGGATGTAAATAACTTCTACCTGTCTCTTTACATGGCTTGTTGCACTTTGCTATTTTTTACCAAATAAATTTGATTTGATTCGATATTCGCTGTTATTTTCACAGCGTTTCGGTTCATGTAACTTACGACATTCTCCCGGTACATCTCAGTCCCTAATTTAGTTTCTCTAAAGAATCTGTTTATTTTCCATTATTCCTACGCCCACTCTGACCCGGAGATGTGGTAGAAATTGTTTGGATCGCATCTATGGGTTAAAGAGAAAATATCAGTTTAAAATGATTTGTGGACAATATAATTGACGCCTACAAAACAAATAAATCTACAAACAAATCGTATATAAAACATATGGACCGTTTTGGTAGACAATAACCCAACGTTTAACTATAATATGCCGTAAAACCAAAAGAACATACCAATTAACATATCAGGTGAAGCTTTTCGACAAAAACATTTCTAGGTTTAAAAAACTGGACATGAAAACGGTTAGGAGTTCCATCGGTTAAGCGATTATAAACATTACAGCCAAGATGTGTATTGTAATCGAAATGTTCCCCAAAAATACAAATTATCAATCTCGCTAAATACTTACATCGAGTCAGTATTATATGTAGAGAGAAAGGCATCGGCGTTTCATCTCCGCAGGGAATCATCAAGCTAAGTGCGAGGATAAAATGCGGATGCCTCTGTGCAGCTTAATTACAATCAATATGTTTTTATAATTTACTATCTTCCTCTACTCATGTACTGAGCACTGTTGAAGTACATACTGAAAATCTATACATAATATATTATATCTATTTATAAGATTATATTCGTATACATCAAATAATATATATATATATATATATATATATATATATATATATATATATATATATATATATATATATATAATAGAAATTGGTAGTTTGCTGGAAGCATTGCTGGGAGTAATAATAAAAGTTTTTTAAAAAGGCTGAAGGCAATGCGAAGTTGCGGATCGCTGGAGGCTGTGAAGAACAAAAAAAAACGAAATAAGTCGGATATAGATCGAAAGGTTTGTTTATTTTTCTAGACAGCAAGGGTGTTAGTTTGTAATATCCGGATTATCAAGAATCAATTTGATATATTTCGAGAGATTTTTTTTCTTTCTTTTTCCTCTCCTTGTCAAAAATAAATAAAAGAAAAATCCCGGATTCCGAGAAAATGCCAGAAGCGCTGGGGGGTTTATATATATATTCTTCTTCAAGCAATGGCTTTTCAAAGTATGTATTCTAATCCTCAGAGGAGTACAATATATATGTATAGATATATATATATTTATTTACTTCTTCTTTAAGCCATGGTTTTTCCAAGAATGTATTCTTATCTTCAGAGGAGTATATTATATATATATATATATATATATATATATATATATATATATTATCGCTTGTCTATGAACACTGTAAACGGGAGTGGAAAGCACATATCATAAACATATTACAATGTGCACCTTTATATGCAAAAGTATGGTTAAATAAATATTACCTTTTGAAATATTGGAGTGAAAAGAAAGTATTAATAAGTTAAAATTATGTTGGATGGCTTTTAATTTATTTCTGCTTGACTTGGAATTTTTATACACTGATGAAGCCTCCTAATAACAAAAATATACGTTTTGGGTGTAGGCAAAAGCAATTGCGTGTAAATAAATTGATTTTGAAAACAAATATATCTATCATTAGAATATACGTTTTGGGGATGGGCAAAAGCAATTGCTTTTAAATAAATTGATTTTGAAAACAAATATATATATCATTAGAATATACGTTTTGGGGATGGGCAAAAGCCATTGCTTGTAAATAAATTGATTTTGAAAACAAATATATATATCATTAGAATATACGTTTTGGGGATGGGCAAAAGCCATTGCTTGTAAATAAATTGATTTTGAAAACAAATATATCTATCATTAAAATATACGTTTAGGGTGTGGGCAAAAGCAATTGCTTGTAAATAAATTGGTTTTGAAAACAAATATATCTATCATTAGAATATACGTTTTGGGGATGGGCAAAAGCAATTGCTTTTAAATAAATTGATTTTGAAAACAAATATATATATCATTAGAATATACGTTTTGGGGATGGGCAAAAGCCATTGCTTGTAAATAAATTGATTTTGAAAACAAATATATCTATCATTAAAATATACGTTTTGGGGATGGGCAAAAGCAATTGCTTGTAAATAAATTGGTTTTGAAAACAAATATATCTATCATTAAAATATATGTTTTGGGGATGGGCGAAAGCAATTGCTTGTAAATAAATTGATTTTGAAAACAAATATATATATCATTAGAATATACGTTTTGGGGATGGGCAAAAGCAATTGCTTGTAAATAAATTGATTTTGAAAACAAATATATCTATCATTAAAATATACGTTTTGGGGATGGGCAAAATCAATTGCTTGTAAATAAATTGATTTTGAAAACTAATATATATATCATTAAAATATATGTTTTGGGGATGGGCAAAAGCAATTGCTTGTAAATAAATTGGTTTTGAAAACAAATATATCTATCATTAAAATATATGTTTTGGGGATGGGCAAAAGCAATTGCTTGTAAATAAATTGATTCTGTAAACAAATATATCTATCATTAAAATATACGTTTTGGGGATGGGCAAAAGCAATTGATTGTAAATAAATTGATTTTGAAAACAAATATATCTATCATTAAAATATATGTTTTGGGGATGGGCAAAAGCAATTGCTTGTAAATAAATTGATTTTGAAAACAAATATATATATCATTAAAATATATGTTTTGGGGATGGGCAAAAGCAATTGCTTGTAAATAAATTGGTTTTGAAAACAAATATATCTATCATTAGAATATACGTTTTGGGGATGGGCAAAAGCAATTGCTTGTAAATAAATTGATTTTGAAAACAAATATATCTATCATTAAAATATACGTTTTGGGGATGGGCAAAATCAATTGCTTGTAAATAAATTGATTTTGAAAACAAATATATATATCATTAAAATATATGTTTTAGGGGTTTGGGCAAAAGCAATTGCTTGTAAATAAATTGATTTTGAAAACAAATATATCTATCATTAAAATATACGTTTTGGGGATGGGCAAAAGCAATTGCTTGTAAATAAATTGGTTTTGAAAACAAATATATCTATCATTAAAATATATGTTTTGCGGATGGGCAAAAGCAATTGCTTGTAAATAAATTGATTTTGAAAACAAATATATCTATCATTAAAATATATGTTTTGGGGATGGGCAAAAGCCATTGCTTCTAAATAAATTGATTTTGAAAACAAATATATCTATCATTAAAATATATATTTTGGGGATGGGCAAAAGCAATTGCTTGTAAATAAATTGATTTTGAAAACAAATATATATATCATTAAAATATACGTTTTGGGGATGGGCAAAAGCAATTGCTTGTAAATAAATTGATTTTGAAAACAAATATATCTATCATTAAAATATACGTTTTGGGGATGGGCAAAATCAATTGCTTGTAAATAAATTGATTTTGAAAACAAATATATGTATCATTAAAATATACGTTTTGGGGATGGGCAAAAGCAATTGCTTGTAAATAAATTGATTTTGAAAACAAATATATCTATCATTAAAATATATGTTTTGGGGATGGGCAAAAGCAATTGCTTGTAAATAAATTGATTTTGAAAACAAATATATCTATCATTAAAATATACGTTTTGGGGATGGGCAAAAGCAATTGCTTGTAAATAAATTGATTTTGAAAACAAATATATCTATCATTAAAATATACGTTTTGGGGATGGGCAAAAGCAATTGCTTGTAAATAAATTGATTTTGAAAACAAATATATCTATCATTAAAATATACGTTTTGGGGATGGGCAAAAGCAATTGCTTGTAAATAAATTGATTTTGAAAACAAATATATATATCATTAGAATATACGTTTTGGGGTTGGGCAAAAGCAATTGCTTGTAAATAAATTGATTTTGAAAACAAATATATCTATCATTAAAATATACGTTTTGGGGATGGGCAAAAGCAATTGCTTGTAAATAAATTGGTTTTGAAAACAAATATATCTATCATTAGAATATACGTTTTGGGATGGGCAAAAGCAATTGCTTGTAAATAAAATGATTTTGAAAACAAATATATCTATCATTAAAATATACGTTTTGGGGATGGGCAAAAGCAATTGCTTGTAAATAAATTGATTTTGAAAACAAATATATCTATCATTAAAATATACGTTTTGGGGATGGGCAAAAGCAATTGCTTGTAAATAAATTGATTTTGAAAACAAATATATATATCATTAGAATATACGTTTTGGGGATGGGCAAAAGCAATTGCTTGTAAATAAATTGATTTTGAAAACAAATATATATATCATTAACATATACGTTTTGGGGATGGGCAAAAGCAATTGCTTGTAAATAAATGGATTTTGAAAACAAATATGGAATGTTTTCCTGAATAACTAAGGTTTACACAATGTTTAATTAAGAATTATAGTCGTACACTATTGAACGAAAACATAAATCTCTGTGAAAAATAAACCAAATTTAATTCCATAATCACTTATAGCCCCCTTTCGGATGGACTTTTTAAAAGTAAATAAAATATGCTGTCTAGTCTAAGCTATAATGCAAAGCTCCTGTCGATGTGACCTGTTGAACACTGTAAAGACAGCCTACTATATTATCTGCCCCATGACACTATTTATTTCTCGGCTAGTCGCATAATTATTGGCTTAGCCGTTTATGAGTTAAAAGTGTTATATTCCACACTGATGATTTTTATTAGAAGATTGTATTCTGTTTGTGGATAATAATTAAATAATATTTATCATTAAATAATCATATATATATAGAGAGAATTGTAATCGTAATATAGAATTGTAATTCTCGAAAAATAAGATTAAAATTAATTTTATTCATTTTAACACCAACATTGTTATGGTTTTATCAAAAAAAAATATAATACTATTACGAAGCAATGGTTTGAAAAATATGTCTAAATACTCTTTCTAATTAAAATTGGTGCAACCTCGCCTTCAGACATAACGTGATTTTCTGACCCAGAAGTCCATTACCATCGAACGATTAAGAAAAAGAAGAAAAAAAAGAAAAACACTCTTTGACAAGGAGAATTGTAATTCTCGAAAGCTAAGATTAAAATAAATTTTATTTATTTTAACACCTCCATTGTTATGGTTTAATATATATATATATATATATATATAAACATGACGCACGTTCCCCGCTCCTCCCCAATAGTTTTAATAACTCCGACCGCTACCATTTTTGCCCCCACGCCTTCTCCAGTTTACTTACTTTATCCTGCTGCTACCATCTATTTGAGTACATAATTTATCTTTTTATGGGTAGCCTTTTCGGATTATTTCCTCCTACTGCTACTTTACGTCAAAACAGACCCAACTTTTTCAAATCTTTGTATTTGTTTATTATTTCTTTAGACAAGTATTATCCCGATGGAGGCTTGAAATAAAGACAGAACGTTGATGAATGCATAAATAATACTTTTGTTTTTTTCTTTTCGTTTACTTAGGTGTCAAATGTTATTTACGATAATCTACGTTAAACTAATACGTAAGTATAACAGTGATTATATTTTTTTTTTCTTCTTTCGGTTTTGGTTTTTACACTATCTCCGGTAACAGACGGTTTACTCAATCAAATGTTTTCTCACTTTTTACCTCCAATTATGTTTTATACTACAGAAACATATACGATTGAACCTTTTATTTTACGTACGATTTGCAGAGAGTTTCTAAATATCCACCGTAATTCAAACTCCTTTGTTTAACCTTGACACATGCAACATGAATTGGAACAAATACATTAAAAACATTGGCAAGGCTGCAGAAAAAATGGTGGGCTCCCTCTACTGTGCTAGTAAACTCTTCACACCTGACATTATCCTATATGTCTACAAAGCCACCATTCGCCCATGCATGGAGTATTGTTGCCACATCTGGGCTGGGGCATCATCCACGTCTCCCCATCTTAGACAAAGTCCAAAAAAGAGTCGCCAACTTAATAGGTCCATCACTATCCACCAAGCTCCAGCCCCTGTCCCATCGCCGCAATGTTGCATCCTTGTGCTTTTTTACGAATACTTCAATGGATTGTGCTCTGCTGAACTTGCTGCTCTGGTGCCTCCTCGACGTAAATACACTACACCAACTCGACAATCAGCAAAATTCCATCCATTCACTGTGGAGGCTACCAGATGCAGGAGAGCCTTCTACTCATATAGCTTCATTCCTCGTGCTGTCGGCCCCTGGAACTCTCTCCCTGCTCCTTGTTTCCCCGATTGTATTGACATGCAGATGCAGCTCTCAACTTAGGATGACACCCTAAACCTACACCCTAATTTTCAGTAGCCCCTTACGTTTAAGGGGGCTGCCAACCTTGTTTAAAGTGAATTATGTTACAACAAAATTCTGGTCATCGCCTTATTAAAGTTACAGCGTACTAGAAGAAAAAAGACAGCAATTCACGAATCTGCCACGCTCAAAATACACGCGTAGAATAAAACGAATATAAGAATATATCTTTATTAATCAGATGTATGTTAAGTTTTTAGATTATTGTTTTCTTATAAATTTGAAACACTAGAATTTACAAAAATAAACAAATATATAGAAAATGTTATTCATTCATTTTTCAATAAAATAGGTTATTTAAGGATTTATACAAAATGATAAATTTAAAATTTATCAACAAATAAAAATAGCAAAAATGATAAAATGTGTGAATATTTAATCTTGGCGAATGAGACATTTAAAAACTTTGCAGTATAGTGACGAAAAAACATTCTATTCATATTTTATATTCAGAATATTTTTTCTCTCTTTCTCTCTCTCTCTCTCTCTCTCTCTCTCTCTATATATATATATATATATATATATATCATTCCAACACTGATGAGAGCGAAAGCTTGAAACGCTGGCGTATGTAGGTAAAAATAAAAATGTATGTATATATATATATATATATATATATATATATATATATATATATATATATATATATATATATATATATCCAACAAAGGCCGGGCACTCTTGAGTGACTTTAATAACAAGCAGTACACATAGCTACATGCACGATCCGAACACGTTCGTAGATCATTCTAGCTGCTTGGTAGATCTAGCCGCCGATTCGCTATTTACATTTAAATTCCTCTCAAATTACTAACTAATTGTCTATGGCCGATGGGATAAGATTCTTGACTACGAATCAGTGGCGATTTGTGATCAGGGTTCGCGCCCGCCGACCGTTGAGAATTAGCTTCCTGCACTGAAGATTGCGTTAGCATGAAACATCGATGTCTGTAGGTATTAAAATATTAATATTTATTCATAAAATATTATATATATATGGCTTCATCGATTATTTAATGATAATAATTATAATATATATATGTATATTATTATTATTATTAGTAGTAGTAGTATTGTTGTTATTATTATTAGATAATCGATGAAGCTATGCTGCTGAGACTAAAATTCGCTAATTATCCGGTATCTTAGAAGGCAAAGAAAGCGATCAAGATAACCCGAGGTGAGGTTAAGGTCAGACCAATGTCGACCGGCTGGAACGCGACAAAGAACTTCGCAGAAAACGTAACAATGGCGCCAGCGACATTTCACCCGTTTTTCCCCAACAGCAATTCAATAGGCATTCATAGATTTATAGATTCGTTGCATTTTTGTCTTTCTCGAGAGTCAAGCAGGCGCACCAAGGGGAGTTAATTGTTGGGGTAGAAGCTTCTTAACTGAGATCGTGACAGAACCAGGTGCGTGATTGCTCTGTCGAATTGGTCAGGTTGAACTAATATCATCGGGAAAGGTATTAACCCTCAAACTTCCCCCAGAAAAATATAAACTCCTGACTTCCGTTCAGAGTAAAATAGCAGAACATGTTCGATGAATCGTTTAAAACAATGTGTGTCAACATTAAATGACAAAAAGTCGGGCATAGGTGAGCTAATGGATACTATGTGGACCTATTGAATGAACTATGGCGAGTTCCAATCACATGAGATTTATTTGTAACGATATTGCCTATGGTTAGGTGGATGATGCACTTTCATCCTACAACAACGAAAGCCACAAGCAGTACACACCACAAACACATATATAAATTAGATGGCAAAATAATAAGTCTTTTTTATTTCTATATAAGGATGATTAAGGATAATAATACTTCTATATGCTACTACTATTACTACTACAAATACTAATAAGAATACCGATAATATAGAACTAAAGAGACTTATTATTATCTTTCTACTGTTGAGTCACCGCTCATCAAGGCCCAAAGGTCACTCGAGGACGAGGGTTAATAGTGAGGTGGATGATGAGGCTAACACCATGAGGATTGCAGACAATGGATTGGATAAGGGCAGAATTTGATTACTTAAGAGAACGGCTCAATAAAA
>OY744529.1:47060561-47068061 GCA_963556195.1 Sepiola atlantica
GTCTAATGAAAGGTTCACCTTGACTCGTTTGATAAAAAGAAGTCAAGAGAGACGAGGGGGCGGTATGATGCCGGTTGGGGGTAAGCATCGGTTTCTTTGTGCTTCCCCGACAGACGATGCTTACTGACTTTGAACCGTTATCGAGATTTAGCATACATGAAATGGAGACAACGTCGACGAGATTCGCTATCTCGATGCTAACAGGTAAATATATCGGTAAACAGACAGTGGTCAGTTTACAGGTACGTCAGCAGACAGATACTTGCTTGGGGGTCGGGGCGAGCATGGACAGGCAGAAAGGTAGAATGATCAGAGACAAGATTCAAATCGATAAACAGGGTAGGTGATAATGGTAGAAGCATATCGAAGGTTAGGTTTAACGTGTACTAATAATGACTGATTGGAATCAGTGTCTCCATGCGATAGTGAGAGGTTGAAAAAAGAAAGAGAAAGAGAAAAAAGGGAGAGAGAGAGAGGGAAGGTAGATGTAAGGATGGCAGATACGGGCGAGATGGAGAGAGAGAGATGGGAAAACGAGAGAAGGGAGAGGGAGAGATGGAAGAAATTCAGAGCGAGAGAGATATGAGAGAGATGAGAGTGAGCAAGATGCGAGAGAGAGAGAATGGGAGAAATAGGAGAGAGGATGATAGAGAGAGATGAGAGAGACAAAGATGGGAGAGAGAGGAACGAGATGAGAGAGACAAAAATGGAAGATTGTAGAGAGGGATGGGAGAGAAATGGGAAAAACAGATTGTAGAGATCGAAGGAAGATATGGGAAAGAGAAATTGTAGAGAGAGATTGGAGAAGGAGAGAATGGAGAGATGAGGTAGAGAGGGAGAGATGGGAAACAGAGATTAGAAGGAGAGAGAGAGAAGAAAACAGAGGCAGTACACGTGAGAGACGTTTTGGTAGGTAAACACGTAGATGCATCGCTTGCTTTGTTGGCTGGTCGACTACGAGACATGATTGATGACAAAGGAGACCGAATCGATCCGTCGCCATTCAAATTGGAATATACAAATGAAGAATTAATGTTCCAATATCCAAGACTCACGCAAAAAAAGCGGAAGGAGAATGACATTCGATATCTTAGCTCTTATCTGATCCTTGTGTTTCGCATTTAAAAGCGTGAGGGTTAATAGGTATCTCGTTTGACAATGACGCCACCAGAGAGAAGTAGGAGTTCGAAAGGTACACATTCCCCGGCTAGAATTCGGCACATTCTCCACCCTTACGTGGGGGAGAAGAATGTTTTGTTAGCGGGTTGATACAACCGTCAACACAGATGTCTTTCCTAGATAAGGTTTAATAAAGATCGGAACTGTGAATTCTTGTTTTATGAATTTTACAACGACGCTGGTTGTAACGCGCAATATTAATTAAACGAATGACAGAGTTGCATATTTTAACAACGAAAGTTAAAACGATACAAGAAGTAAAATGAGTTTCATATCTAGAAAATATACACTATATACACGATAAATAGTATGTACTAAAAATGCAAAATAATATATTAAAATGAGATTTATAATAATAATAATAATTATTATTATTATTATTATTATTATTATTATTATTATTATTATTATTATTATTGTGGTGGTGGTGGTGGTGGTGGTGGTGGTATTGGTGGTGGTGGATGAGAAGAAACCTTAGCGTATATTGTATCTGATTGCCCAATGCTAGCACAACATCAATATAAAAAATAGAGACACTACAAAGTCGCTCAGGTCCTACACTGGAATATATGCACATTTAATGAATTGGATCCCAATCAGAAGTGGTATGAACATAAGCCAGACGTGGTACAGGAGAACGACAATGTCAAACTTCTTTGGGACATGCGCATACAAACTGATATTAATCTTTCTAAACAAAAACAAGAGACCTTGCTTAATCATTGATATAGCCTACCCCTTCGATACCACAGTCGTCATCAACATGGCTAGCTTAGATAAGGATCGAAACCTCGATATTGATGCCAGTAGTCTAACGATTTACCCCTGAACTATGACGCATTGCCTGGAAATATGTACGATTTCAATCACCTAAATATTTAATGTATTTTGTGCAATTGCTTTAATTTGTGATTGTAGCGTTTCTTACTATTGTTTACAACTATTTCGATTGTCTCATTTCTTAAGTCATAAAGATGCAGAAATGTTCATCATTAGTTGCCCTTAACTTTATAATATATATATATATATATATATATATATATATATATATATATATATATATATATATATATATATATATATATATATATATACGCAGCAATTTCTCTTGAAGGAAGTATTGTTGAATATAACAGACAACATATGTCTGGATATCCTTTGGTAGATCCTTTCGATAGTCCGAATCAAAATCTTAGTTTCGGAGGGGAATTGGCCGATGAATTTGCCATAGTTTTGATTTGTGTCGCAAGTACTTTCGGACCCATCCAGGTCCATCTTCAGGGGAATGACGATAATCAGGTACAGACCATGTGTTAGTATTATAGATGGTTTTGGAGGGAATTATGTAATAAGTATGAAACTATAATTAGAATTATAGACATTTTAGTATATTATTACTGGTATTAAAGTTAATTCTGTAAATTAGTTTGTTTTTTTTGTTTTTATATATAGGGCGTCAATATATGGAGTTTTTGTTTGTTAGTACTATATTCTAAGATGTTGGTATTTTCTACTAAGAGTTTTCTGAATTCCGATCGGGGGCAGGAATGGTCGTTAGTTAAGTGTTCGGCTATCGCGCTAGTATCAGGCAAATGCATCGTCAATGTCCTCGACAAAGTCGTGATAGTTAAACCTATGTATATGCTTTTTTCTTGGTTGTCGGAGACACAGTCTCCCAAAGGACATTTGAACTCATAAACAAGGTTTGTCTTATCCAAAACTCTAATCGAGGAGGAAGAATTATTTGTGATTATAAGGTTAGTGGTTTTTACTTTATTGGAGAAAATGATCAGTTTTACATTTATATATATATATATATATATATATATATATATATATATATATATATATATATATATATATATATATATAGCGTATGTAGGTATTAATAAGTGAATATTTATTTATAAATATTATACTAAGCCCCTTTAAGAAATTAAAGTTGAGCACTCTCAGGGATGTTAAAAATAGACTGTCAAATAGCTCTAATGCAAAGTTCTGAATACGTTCGTCGAACACTCTCGACTAGTCTTCTATCTGTGCTCGCTTCTAGGTACATATAGATCTTAATTTTCCTTAATTACGTGACAGTTTTAGTTAACCGAGTGGATATGGCGACTGCTCGCTGATTTTGTGAACCGTGTTCGCGCCTCCCGACCGTCTGAAATTGTTACTTTTCTGCACTGATATATATATATATATATATATATATATATATATATATATATATATATATATATATATATATATAATAACTCCAATAGAAAGATGTTTAGTTCAATCGTAGATGGAGCGCGCTTATTCGGATGTAATTGTTAAAATTAGGGCAATTTTATTAAATTTACTTCATTCTTGAACATTTTCAACGCTGCTTTCCCGCAACCCCTTCTTTTCATCTTTAAATATATTTTCACTGGACACCTTATCAACGGACATTCACCAACTGGACAGACTTCATATTTTTTTACACGCACGCTCTTACTCCCGATTACTTTATATTTTTTCAAATTTTAAATTCTGGCTTTTCCACTGTCAACTTATCCATCTATGTAATTCCTCTGATGATATGATTTTAATATTTGAAAAGCCTTGGCTATAGGAAAGAAAAATAAACATGATTTTACCGAGTACACTTTGCATTAAACAATCGAAGTGGAAATAGATGTGTCATTCGTACATGTTTATCTATCTTCTTTCGTGTATCTTTTATATATATATATATATATATATATATATATATATATATATATATATATATATATGCATTTAAAAAGGATGCGCGGAAATTTCTCAAAGGCCCTTTCGACTATCATCTCGTCAGGAGAAAATCGATAGTTTTTAATCAATAATATCGTCGAAAGAAATATGATAGTCGAAAGGGCCTTTGAGAGATTTCCGCGCATCCTTTTTAAATGCACTTATACGTTTTGTACCTCAAAACATATATATATATATATATATATATATATATATATATATATATATATATATATATATATATATATATATATATATATATATATATATATATATATATAGGTTAAGCAAAAGACTAGTTAGAGTAAGGTTTTTGTAATACTATAACTTGTTTGATGTATTTATATAATATTTAATTCAAATTATCAGATTAAATTTACTTTAATGAAGAGCAAGTCCGGCTGATACTATTTCCATTCCTTGCGATTGTATAAGTTAATATCACATGGACTTATGTTATAATTATTCACAAACAAAATGTATATACTCGTTTATATCATCTCAAAATAAAACGTATATTTCACTGTTTATCTACGTTTCACCAGGAATGAAGAATTGCCGAACGCTAATAGTACGGAACACCAGCTGATGAAATGTTTTAAGGATGTTGTCAAAGACAAAGTCAAGGTATTAATGTGGAGCATTGGGAGAGAGCGGATCTGAAGCGATCAGTTTAGCAGATATACGTCTATAGTTACTTAAAAAAATATTGAGGTACGGCGACGAGAGTACATCCACTATGTGGAGGCAGTAGGTGTAGAATGTCCCAGAAACATTCTTGGAACGTGCTAAACCTTAAAACACTTAACATGAATGTGGAGGATTAGAGATGACATCATCGAAATGATAAAATTCGCGAGAAAAAGAACTCGAATGTTATTAAGGCAGTGCGAATTCTTAGCTACAGCTTTTCGCAACGTTACTTTAACGCCATGGTAACATAGGGGTAACGTTATTGTAACGTTATGGTGGCTTTATGGTAAGGTTTCTGATGAGTAGTCAGTTTGCCACAGGAAAATAATTGATCGCAAATTTACAATAACGACGCAATAACGATACTTATACCACAACTAAACACGAGATGTTTGGAACTTCACAAGAACGTTCCGTGTTTCCTCGGATCTATGAATCGTAGATCCATTTGTAAATAAGAAAATGGCTGACTTATTTGTCTTGTTTCACACTTCGGTGTAATTGGCATTGTTACGATTGAAGTACATAGAGACACGGAGAGAGAGAGACGGTGAGATAGGTGGAGGAGCAGGAAATGGTCAGATACGATTGAAGAAGAAATTGTGCATGAAACTGTAAAGAAACATTATCTGGTTGGCTCTAATATATATTCGCCTCCCGAACGCAAATATTAAATAGTTTTATTAATATGTGTAAAGATGTTACAATTATCCGATCATATTTGAAAGGTTTTTGCATAGAAGGTTCGACAAGACGCCCTTGCTTACATTGATGATAATAAAAGAATTTGATCCGAAATGTATAATACGAAATCACTTATATACTACTTGAATGATGATGCTGTTATCTTGTTTACTTGTATGTCACCGTGCACACTTTTCAAGTGCGCACGAATGTTTTAGATGCTGGGAACAGGAGGAAATAGCGTAAATACAGGTTGGATGATAAGAGATGTCCAGCGATGAATAGGATGATGCAATGAAATGAAAACAGAGAAGAGAGAGGAGAATTGGAAGAGAAATGACAGCGAAAGAATACAAGAGAGAGGGGAGGGAGGAGAAAGTGATTAGATCGAAGGGAACGGTACAAAGAAAAGAGAGAGAGAGCGAGATAGTAAGAGAAAGAGAGAGCGTCTGTTATGACATCACAATATAAACCTGTGTTTCAGTACGCAAAATATTATATATATATATATATATATATATATATATATATATATATATATATGTATATTGCTGAAAACATTTGGGAATTTCCAAATACTTATGAAAAAAACGTCTCGTTTCACCAAGATTGGACTCGGCTGTCTGCGACTGTGGTCACCCTGAACAGACAGTCAACCACATCATCGAGTCATGTCTAAAACCTGACCACCCAACGGCGAAGACGGCATAGCTGCGGTAGACGACGAAACATTAGCATGGCTTTTCTCAACCGAGCTAGTTAGGATTAGCGTTAGGGTTAGCTGGTGATCTGACAACGGGATGCTGAAGCAAACGGAAGAAGAAGAAGAAGGAGAAGAAGAAGAAGAAGAAGAATAAGAAACAGACTCGCCATCACATCAATCGCAAAACCTCACCACGCGTGTCGTCTCTATCTTTGTCTGATTTAAAATAGAAGTTTTGTTCGCAATAGAACGATACATATTTACACAATATTACAGAAACACAAGAGAGAAGACAATCTGAGCAAGAAATATAAAGATAGAGAGAAAACCAGACAAGTAGACCGGCGCAACCCTAACCCTAACCTTAAATAAAACCCTAAGCCTACCCCTAACCCTCACCCGAGCAAGAAATATAGAGATATAGAGAATAAAGGAGACAGACAGACAGGCACAACCTTAACCCTAACCCCTAACCCTAACCCTAACCCTAACCGTCACAATACAAGTTATTTGCTATGATTGACGGGTGATGAGCTTTAAGGTAAGCTGTGGCCGCAATGATAGCAGATAGCTGATCAATTATTTGAACCCTGTAGGATATAAAAGCGATTCAAAGTTGAATAATCAGTTGCTGAGTAAAGTATACTGACAAAATATATCATGTAATGTACGAATAGGGAGACTTGAACCCCTGATGGGCCCCTGGTTGACCCCTGGTTTGTCCCTGGTTGACCCCTTGTTGAGCCCTGGTTTGCCCCTGGTTGACCCCTGGTTTACCCCTGGTTGCCCCCTGGTTTGGCCCTGGTTTGTCCCTGGTTGACCCCTGGTTGACCCCTGGTTTGCCCCTGGTTTGCCCTTGTTGACCCCTGGTTGACCCCTGGTTGACACTTGGTTGACCCCTGGTTTGCCCCTTGTTACTTTAAGTGCAACATGAAGCAGCGTGTAACTACGTGTAAATAGATATCTATAGTTCTTCTGATCTGTCCATCCAATCCGCCCGTTCAAAGCGTTTTCCAACAAAGACCTGACAGACCAAATGTAACTGTTAGAAACTGACCAACCGTCCGACATACTGATCGACCGACAGACGGAGGAGCATCTTATAGAAGTGCGTGAACGCGTCTAACAAAGAATATTTACTAATCAGTCACGCCCTACGAAGGCCAAAAGCGACTTGAGGATAATGGTTAATGAGATTGTCAGTTTGTTGATAGAATAATACCATAAGAGGATTGGAACCGATCGGGTGGAATGGGCAGAATGTGACGGATCAACAAGAATTTGTTGACACTGGACTTAAAGACGACCATGTTGTAGTCAGTAGGGAAGCAGTCTTGTGATAATGTGTTCCACAGATGAAAAGTTGTGGGGAAAGAAACTCTGTTCATGGAAGTTCCGTTTGGTTTTCAGGTACACGGAGTAAAGACCGGAAAGTTATTTGCATTAGTGGCAATAAGACGAGTTCTTCGTGTGACTTGAAGCTC
>OY744529.1:47078061-47085561 GCA_963556195.1 Sepiola atlantica
ATTAAGGCGGCGATAGGTACGTTTATAGTATGCGCATTGGGGCGGTAAAAGGTACGTTTATAGTATGCGCATTGGGGCGGCGATAAATACGTTTATAGTATGCGCATTGGGGCGGCGATAGGTACGTTTATAGGATGCGCATTGGGGCGGCGAAAGGTGCGTTTATAGGATGCGCATTGGGGCGGCGAAAGGTACGTTTATAGTATGCGCATTGGGGCGGCGATAGTTACGTTTATAGTATGCGCATTGGGGCGGCGATAGGTACGTTTATAGTATGCGCATTGGGGCGGTAAAAGGTACGTTTATAGTATGCGCATTGGGGCGGCGATAAATACGTTTATAGTATGCGCATTAAGGCGGCGATAGGTACGTTTATAGTATGCGCATTGGGGCGGTAAAAGGTACGTTTATAGTATGCGCATTGGGGCGGCGATAAATACGTTTATAGTATGCGCATTGGGGCGGCGATAGGTACGTTTATAGGATGCGCATTGGGGCGGCGAAAGGTGCGTTTATAGGATGCGCATTGGGGCGGCGAAAGGTACGTTTATAGTATGCGCATTGGGGCGGCGATAGGTACGTTTATAGTATGCGCATTGGGGCGGCGATAGGTACGTTTATAGGATGCGCATTGGGGCGGCGATAGGTACGTTTATAGTATGCGCATTGAGGCGGCGATAGGTACGTTTATAGTATGCGCATTGGGGCGGCGAAAGGTACGTTTATAGGATGCGCATTGGGGCGGCGAAAGGTACGTTTATAGTATGCACATTGGGGCGGCGATAGGTACGTTTATAGTATGCGCATTGGGGCGGCGATAGGTACGTTTATAGGATGCGCATTGGGGCGGCGATAGGTACGTTTATAGAATGCGGATTGGGGCGGAGATAGGTACGTTTATAGGATGTGCATTTGGGCGGCGATAGGTACGTTTATAGTATGGCATTGGGACGGCGATAGGTACGTTTATAGGATGCGCATTGGGGCGGCGAAAGGTACGTTTATAGTATGCGCATTGGGGCGGCGATAGGTACGTTTATAGTATGCGCATTGGGGCGGCGATAGGTACGTTTATAGGATGCGCATTGGGGCGGCGATAGGTACGTTTATAGGATGCGCATTGGGGCGGCGATAGGTACGTTTATAGAATGCGCATTAGGGCGGCGATAGGTACGTTTATAGTATGCGCATTGGGGCGACGAAAGGTACGTTTATAGTATGCGCATTGGGGCGGCGATAGGTACGTTTATAGTATGCGCATTGGGGCGGCGATAGGTACGTTTATAGTATGCGCATTGGGGCGGCGATAGGTACGTTTATAGTATGCGCATTGGGGCGGCGAAAGGTACGTTTATAGTATGCGCATTGGGGCGGCGATAGGTACGTTTATAGAATGCGCATTAGGGCGGCGATAGGTACGTTTATAGTATGCGCATTGGGGCGGCGATATGTACGTTTATAGGATGCGCATTGGATCGGCGATAGGTACGCGGCGATATGTACGTTTATAGTATGGCATTGGGGCGGCGAAAGGTACGTTTATAGGATGCGCATTGGGGCGGCGATAGGTACGTTTATAGGATGGCATTGGGGCGGCGATAGGTACGTTTATAGTATGCGCATTGGGGCGGTGAAAGGTACGTTTATAGTATGCGCATTGGGGCGGTGAAAGATACGTTTATAGGATGCGCATTGGGGCGGTGAAAGATACGTTTATGGTATGCGCATTGGGGCGGTGAAAGGTACGTTTATATTATGCGCATTGGGGCGGCGAAAGGTACGTTTATAGGATGCGCATTGGGGCGGTGAAAGGTACGTTTATAGGATGCGCATTGGGGCGGCGAAAGCTACGTTTATAGTACGCGCATTTGGAACGGCGATAGGTACGTTAATAGTATGCTTACTGGTGCAGAGATAAGTACCTATAAAGAAGGCGCAGACAGAGGTGGTCCTTTTTATAGAAATATGTCATACTTTTTCCCTGGGCAACGGAAGAGGAATGGTGGGAAAGAAACAGCTTTCGCAAAAGGTTATGTTTTTATGAACCTGAGCAACACCGGGTAGCCCGATTTGTGTCTGTACCATTTGTCTTAATGTTCAAAATGTAAACGTTTGCATAGTTCCCAGTGGACTGCCTTTCCCACACAGTTTGCTGCATTCACTTATTATGTGATTTACTGTTTCGTCTATTTGTCAACAGACTCTAGATTTACTGTTTTCCTAAGTTTGTCTATTTTGACTTTGATATAATTCGTTCTGATCGCGGTGTTCTGTGCGGATATCAATAGTGACTCCGTTTTCTCTGTTCACGTCTCATTTTCGTAGCCATATCCATGTGTTGTCGTGTGTCTTTTATCTAGTCAGTCTGATAAATCATCCATGTAGCTCCCTCTCTTCTCATTTTCTTTTTTCGCCTTTTGTTTTCAGTTTCCCATTCCCTGTATTGTTTTTTAGATAGTACCTTTTCAGCAGTGATCATCTTGTCAATATTTTCGCCTATATATGTTTCTAGTTCTTTCAATACTTATCAGTCATCTTCCGCCTTCTCTCCTATTTACGAGGAGTCGGTCAATCTCCTCCTTCGGGGCTGTCGCATTGTGCCTGGTCATTAGTTTACTAGTCTTCTGATTCAGGTGTGTAAGTCCTTCTTTCGTACAGTCTATGAAGGGTCCAAACTGTCTCGCTAGGATTTCTATTATATTTGCTTTCTAAGAGTTTTCCTATTCTTCTCACTATTTCTTTTTCAATCTGATCTTTGATTTCTGGTGATTTGATGGTGTCATCTTCCATAGCTTCCAGATATTTATTTTGTACCATGTTCGCCAAATGCCCTCATCTTTTCCTGGTTGAGTATTGCTATGACTTCCGCTGTGTTCATTCCGAATTGTATTCGAATGTCCTGGTCGAAGGTTCTCATTGTATTTATCAACTTTCTTACTTCCTTTTTGTTTGTTTTTTTGTTTTTTTATTTTTATAAATAGCTTCAAGTCATCCATATACACGAGGTGTTTTATTCTTTCTTCTTTGTCCATCAACTTGTATCCTGCGTTTTACTTCCCGAGTAGGTTATTGTGTGGCATCATGGCTAAGACAAACAATAATTTTGATAGAGAGTCTCCCTGAAAAAGAATATCTGTTTATTCTTATTTCCGTCAGATGTTGTCCTCCAGTTCACAATTCAAGTCTCCCTGGTCTATTGCTTTCTCTAAAGGATTGATAAGTTTGCCGGATATTATTATTATTATTATTATTATTATTATTATTATTATTATTATTATTATTATTATTGCATAGTAGTCTCAACTTTTGGATGTTTTTAGTTGGAGTTTTCTTTTTTGAACATTAAGTCAATTCCCTTGACTTAAGACATTCAAGCTATACCTTAACACTTTTTCTGTTCCTAACAGGCTAACTTTTTGCAGAATTGGAATAGAATGTTTATAATTATTCTTATTCTTATTATAATTATTATTATTTCACAAGCGGATTGCGTTTTATGGTATTTACCAGCTTGCGATTGGCAAGAAGACCCCAAAGGTGAAACACATTTCTTTGAAGTGGTGTTGTATGCGTGTTGCCGGCCGTTCTTGCTGCTCTTATTATTGTTTTGGTTTTTTGGTTTTGGTTTAACCAAAACAGAAAATAGAACTGTTTGCATTTACCAGTGCGCGAGCGACAAGGATCTGCCTCTCATCGCACATGCATTATATATGCATGCATTATATATATATATATATATATATATATATATACACACACATATATATATATATATATATATATATATATATATATATATATATATATATATATATATGTGTGTGTGTGTGTGTTTGTGTGTGGGTGTATGTATGTGGGTGTATGTGTGTGTGTGTGTGTGTGCAGTATGTATCACATTTCGTTTTTTGCTGACAGTCTGTTTGCTTGGGTAATACCCTCAGATAAACGATTTATTTAGCCCCACGCAAGCACGCGAATGTCAACAAAAAAATCAGTTTGATACATAATTCATAGTCGTAAATAAATTCAGACTACTGCCAAAAAAAACAATGCCACGTATCAAATGCGACGGTAATACCTGGAGTGATGGCACCCTGGGACCGTAAACAACGACACAGTTCTCTGATATAAGGCCGAGGGGTTGATGCTAGAAATTGGTAAACTCTGCAGAATCCTAAAAGAAACGCGACGTATTTTATTAATCTTTTATATTGCAGAGTGTTGACATTGTGAAAGCGGCTTCTCTTTGTTTGCGTTGTTTTGCAATGATTGCAATTGGCGCGAATGTTGTTTCTCTGCTATGACGCGTGTGTTTTCTTCCTTTGTTCATATCAAAGTGGACAGACGAGGAGAGGGGGGCGTTGGAGTCGGTGAATGAACGGCTCGTCGAGTGAGCGAACGACGAATGGAATAAACGAATGAATGATTGATACGTAACTTCGATCAGAAGAACAGTGGGAAGTGCTAGGAAAAGTGGGACAATCATAAGAAAAGCAAAACCAACAAACTGAAACATATCCAATATATATATATATATATATATATATATATATATATATATACATATATATATATATATATATTAATTGTTCTAGTTCAAATATGTTAATAAGATGAACATAAAACCAATATTTTATATATATATATATATATATATATATATATACATATATATATATATATTGTATATACATATATATATATTTATATCGAAAATGAAAATGGAAAAACAAAATTATTTACATATTAATCAATGTTGCGTCTTTATTTCAAGACTTTCTTAAGATAATTCATTTGATGAAATACCATACAAGTACAATATTTGAAAATATCAGGTGCGTTTGTGACGTGAATATATAAATAATTTATATTTTCCATCACGTTGGAATATTATTTCCATAATTTTAATCATATATATATATATATATATATATATATATATATATATATATATATATATATATATATATATATATATAATAGAGAATGGTAGTTTGCTTAAAGCATTGCTGAGAACAGTAGTAGTATGTTTTAAAAAAGGCTGAGGGCAATGCAAAGTCCCGGGTAGGATGTAAGCTGGAGGGAACAAAAATAATAAATCAGTATCGAAATGGGACTTACTATTTATTTTTTCTTATATTATTCTTTGCAGAGGAACTACCAAAGCCAAAAACAAACAAACAAACAAAAAACAGACGGAGTTTTCCTTTGGTGTGTATTATTTTTGACAAATGGAAGTATCTTTTTCCCCGAAATATTAAATAAATGATTTTTAATAATCATCCGGACAACACACAAACAGCTAACACCACACTTGCTGTTATGTAATATGTATAAGAACATTAATTTTTCTCTCCCCAATTGAGCAGTTAACTATGTTATAGTATATCTTTCTGGTGGTCTCTTGTTCTTAGTGGATTCACGAGCAAGAATTCATCTAGTCTGGTGGAGTATCCAGCTGTTACTTGAGGTAACATTACTTGAAGAAGGTGCAGCATTCCTCATATTAGCCATTGTCTAGCTGTGGTGAGGGGGACTTATTAGGGCTTCGAATACTATGTTATTTTTAATATTTGGTCAGGGTTTGCTTGTAGTGTGAAGTATCTTCTTGTCAGGTTGTCCTGACAAACCCTTGTACAGAGAGACCGTAGACACACAAAGATGGTGTCTAGTAGGTAATTCAAACTTCCCCTCTAGTAGGTAATTCAAACTCCAATATCAAATACATATTATATATATATATATATATATATATATTTGTTATGTGTATTATCTATGTGCGTATACGTTTCGTCCTATATAATCGGGACTCATAAGCATAGAGATATGACTATTTACTACTTGTTATGCGATTCGAAACCCCAAATTCCGTGTATTTTACAACTCAAATCACGACATCTAGAACCACTGAGCCACCGCTGAATAGCGAATAAACAGTGATAATTTAAACATAAACATTCTTATATATATAATACTGTTTCATATAAATACAGAGTGATAATCAAACAATAAGATAATATATTACCTAAATATGTGTAAGTCCAGAATTTCATCGAAAAGTGCTCAATACATTAGAACTTTGTAGCAGTGTAAAAACATTCGTAAGGTACGTGAAGTACACACAAATGTTTGCGTTTCTATATCATAGAATGAATATATCCATATCATAGAATGAATATATCTATATCATAGAATAAATATATCTTTATCATAGAATGAATATATCTTTATCATTGAATGAATATATCTATATCATAGAATAAATATATCTATATCATAAAATGAATATATCTATATCATAGAATAAATACATCTTTATCATAGAATGAATATATCGTTATCATTGAATAAATATATATTTATCATAGAATAAATATATCTATATCATAAAATGAATATATCTATATCATAGAATTAATATATCAATACCATGAAATGAATATATCTATATCATAGAATGAATATATCTATATCATAACACGAATATATCTATATCATAGAATGAATATATCTATATCATAGAATGAATATATCTATATCATAACACGAATATATCTATACCATAGAATTAATATATCTATATCATAGACGGAATATATCTATATCATAAAATGAATGTATCTATACCATAGAATGAATATATATAATAAAATGAATATATCTATATCATAGAATGAATATATCTATATCATGAAATGAATATATCTATATCATAGAATGAATATATATAATAGAATGAATATATATCATAGAATGAATATATATATATATATATATATATATATATATATATATATATATATATATATATATATATATATATATATATATATATATCATAGAATAGATATATCTATATCATAGAATGAATATATTTATACCATGGAATAAATGTATCTATATCATAGAATGAATATTTCTATATCATGAAATGAATATTGCTATATCATAAAATTAATATATCTATATCATAGAATTAATATAGTTTTATCATTAAATGAATATAGCTATATCATACAAATGAATATATAATATATATATCATAGAATGAATGTATCTATATATCATAGAATGAATATATCTATATCTTAGATAAAATATATCTATATCATGAAATTAATATTGCTATATCATAAAATTAATATATTCATTTGATGATATCATCAAATGAATATATCTATATAATAGAATGAATATAGTTATTTCATTAAATGAATATAGCTATATCACGAAATGAATATATACTTATATCATAGAATAGATATCGCTATATCATAAAATGAATATATTTATATCATAGAATGAATATATCTATATCATAGAATGAATATAGCTATATCTTAAAAGGAATATAGCTATATCATAAAATTAATATATCTTTATCATAGAATGAATATCGCTATATCATAAAATGAATATATCTTTATCATAGAATGAATATATCTATATCATAAAATAAATATATCTATATCATAAAATTAATATATCTATATCATAAAA
>OY744529.1:47090561-47180561 GCA_963556195.1 Sepiola atlantica
AGTCAGCAGGAAGAGAGTTCCACAAGCCTGCGGTTCTTGGAAAGAAGCTACTGGAATAGGAAACTTTATTACAATGAGGTATCAAAAATAGCGAATTGATGAAGACCACTAGACCAACGAGTCAAACGAGCTGGAACAAAAGAAGCCGGGAATAGATCGCATAATTCTGAAAAACACATACCATAATAGTATTTATAGAAAAGACTGAGACTAGCAATATCACGTCTGTAAGAGAGAGAGGGTGCAAGGATGAAGAAAGGGTAGGGCTAATCAAATTGCAGATACGTTTAATCAAAACAGATCGCTGATGAAAGCAAAGTTACTTTCCGATAATATATTTTGCTTTAATAGATTCGGAATATGTTTTAAAGGAAACATTTATATATTTCACATAAGAATGGGAAATTTAATCAGAATTGAGTTAATAGTTGGTTGTTGGTATATTTTTCAAAAGGTTTCACCAAATACGCACTTTTTTAATGGTTTCTAAAGATTCTTGTATCAAACATTCTAGAACATTTCGAATAGTCTGTCTAGGCCAAAAAGAAATACATTTTTTAATCTACAGTTTTGTTATACAGACGTTACAGATATAAGTTTTATATGATGAATTTCATCATCTATTTTATCATGAATACAATTAGAAAAACAGTTTTATTCCGGAGGCATGGGTCTAAAATAAAATAGGTTTAGAAAGTAAGTATGTGTAATATATATATATATATATATATATATATATATATATTCATATATAATTGATAAATGTTTGTTCTGTTTATTATCTATGTACGTATACGTTTCGTCCTTTAAAATCGGGACTCATCAGCATAAATATCTGACTATTCACTACTGGTCATGCGATTCGAAACCCCGGATTCCGAGTATTTTAGAACTCAAATCCCGACATCTAGAACCACTCAGCCAACGCTGAATAGCGAATAAACAGTGATAATTTTATACAATTTATCCGGCGGCTTGACGTCATGAGAGCGTTCAACTTAATGAAAGGAACGATGCATTTATAGCTAGCGACGTCATACTGTGTGAATACTACACTTACTTACTACGCTATATATATATATATATATATATATATATATATAAAATAATTATTTCTCACTTTCTCAGTTTTATGTAGTTCACACATTCCCATTAACATTACTTTTTAAACATCTCTCTTTTTCTCCCGCTACGATGCATGCGCAAACTTTGGCGACTGGTTCAATATAACAGAAACAAAGTTAAACATAAAGTCATAAGCATCCGACTGTTTAGCTTCGTTTCAGTGTTATTTTTCGAACAATTACCATTAACAATGAAAGAAAGATTCTTTGATGTTTGTTACATGCATTAATCTGGTCTCTGGTTACCCGAATCGTATGCACATGACAGTGTGTGTATTACCATAACCAGTTCGGGGTCACACTGAATGTGGATATATAAGGTTTGTGAGTATTTTTTTGGTAATTTTTTAGTTTAAGACAGCTAAAACAGCTAAAGACAGGACAACTTTTACAAGTATCAAATGTTTATCTATATATTGCGGTCTTTTACGTGATCTAAATCTACATTCGTTGGTGTGGCCCCAAGTTGGGAACTTTGGGGAGTGTAAAATAACTCCCAGGTTTACCATGACCCTAAGTGTTAGTACCTTTAAGGGCCCAATCTATGGATTAAATTTAACATATCGGTAGCAGACTATTTATTTATAAAATAGCAGCTTTACCGTACCCGACGTAGCCCGGGATGCAATGAAGTCATTTTAGTTTTAATTTTATTTTTATTTGCACATTTTTTAACTTAAGATAGACAACTCTTATTAAATTATTCTAGTTAAAATGAGTTGTCACTCTTGATGATTTTTATTTTAGGTGAGCCAGACTAAGTATTTGTTTTAATAAATTGTAGCTAAGTGCGTTATCATATTACCAATAACATGGTACAACAATAACAAATGAAAATTGTCTAGTTAGAAGCAAAGTTGGATTTGTCAGCTTAAATGCTATTTGGGTTTGAGTTTTAAAATCCGACAAGATAACTTTATATGTTTGATATGCCTAAAAACCAAAGAAATCCAAAAGAACTTTAAGCATGAAATAATTTTTCCTAAAAATAACTTAATTCACTATGAAATAGTTTGAGAAGGGGTGATATGCCGTAAAACAAAACAACGAAAACAATCTATACATATCTAAAGATGAACGTGCGAAAGCGCATGTAATCTCATGAAGTCAGAAAGCCACGGATCGCATCTAGCTTTTAATTATATAGGTTAAATGAAATACGAAGAAAGTAATAGAAACCACTCAGATATAGAAAGATGGCAGCACTTAAGTAGACGCCCACCCCCATCCTCTAGGCACACGCACCACAATGCACCACGACAAACACAACTGCTTGAAGAACATGGAATTTAATACGGATCACATTTGGAACGCGTTGCGGCGTCACATGGTTACGTCATTCCTGTTTTTGGAATGTACGCTTTCGTTTGGCTTATCTGTTTCACGGCATATCAACATTTTCTGGGTGGAATACACAAAGTCCTTTAATTACAGACTAGACTAACTGTGACCAGTATTTTTTATTAACCCTAACCATAACCATAACCATAACTAATCTGGACCAGTATTTTTTTATTGACCCTAACCCTAACTTTGACCAGTATTTTATTTTATTAACCATAACCATAACCATAACCATAATTAACCTTGACCATTATTTTTTTATTAACCCTAACTTTGACTAGTAATTTTTTTATTAACCCTAACCGTTGACCAGTACTTTAAAAAGTTTTTTTACTTGTATTCACCACAAACAAGACACATTGGCTCTGACACGTACGGGACTACTTTGATTAGGAGCTAGATTTATAGGGTCCATCGTAAGTGGAGATTTATAGGGTCCATCGTAAGTGGAGATTTATAGGGTCCATCGTAAGTGGAGATTTATAGGGTCCATCGTAATTGGAGAGTTTGGCAGCCGGAGGTTTGTTAATATTACATTTAAATGTTTGCATGTTGGTACAATCGTCGAAATGAAACTATTAGAGTAGAAAGTGGTCCGACATCTGCGGACCTCTTCAGTGAAGGGGTGGAATTTTGCCACTAGTCGAGTTAGTCTGAGGTATTTACGTTAACGGAGTATAAGTGCAGTTAGTTGGGGCAGTATTTGTAATATGTATATTATTAAATGATATACATTTGTAATATGTAATATTCTATAATAATATACATTTGTAATATGTACATTATAATATAATATTACATATATCTTTCTTTTTAATAATCATTCGTTTTTATCCTCTTTTACCCCTCTCCCACTTCTCTCTCTCTCTTTCGAATGATTATTTTTATTTTTATTTCATCTTTTTTATTTTCGCCATCACACAGCGGTAAGATGTGACACACGGTCGGAAAGTGGGATTGAAAAGTCAGTGCCCTAGAGAATAAAGAGCACTTTGGCCTGCAATAAAAAATGCCTGGGCAGCTCCGTCAGCATTCCCCGGTAGAGGCGCCTCAGGCGATTAGCAATAAACTAACCCTTTCTCAAAGGGTGAGAAAGCAACGCCTGTGAGTGTAGACCTCCTAGAACTGCACAGGACAATACACTCAGACCGGCGAAATTAAGACCTGGAGGCGAACGCTTTAGTCACATGGCTAGCGGTCTTTTTTATTTTTATTTTTTTAACATACTTTATCCAAAACGAGGCAGGCCGCCACTGGAGACGTAAGGGACTACTGAGAAAAAAGGGTGAAATTTTGGTGATCATCCTAAGTTGGGAGCTGTGCAGCGAGATGTCTGTTTACATTAGTTTTAAATTTCTGCCTTTTAGTACAGTCAGGGAAACAAGGAGCAGAGAGGGAGTTCCAGAAGCCGGCAGCACGAGGAAATAAAGTAGAAGGCTCTCCAGCATTTGGGGACCTCCACAGTGAACGGATGGGATTTAGCTGATTGTTGGGTTGGTCGAGTGTATTTACGTCGAGGGGGAATATTTTGTCATTTTTATCTACTTAAATGAGTTCGGTGTATGGATTTTTTTACCTCTCCGCATAAATCTAAAATAGTCCGATTGTCTACAATGAATAAAGAAACATAAATATAAAATATTTTTTATTAGTTAAGTATAATATATTAGTTATGATATATTATAATAATGTGAACCGTTATCAAATATTTTTTACCCATTGTAGAAAAAGAAAGAATAAATGTCTCTCTTCAAAGTAAACATTACGTTAAATACGTACGATGATTTGATGTGAACAGCATAAACGATTATTATATGCATTTTGTACAGTCGACTAAAATAGAACGCTAAAAATGTCGGAATATTTGTTTCTAATGTTGTTTTACGTAGTTCAAATTTTGAATAATTAGTTTTAAAGAGGTTCAAGAACTTTTGTTTTCGATAACGACATCAGATCGAAGCTGCTGATTCTAAATCTGCTGTTAGTTTGGCTCTTAGATCAAACGTTTAACTGTGATGACGCAACATACATACATATAACTTTACTTTATATATAAAGAGAAACGAATGACTTACTACCCAATTAGAACATTGGATAGAGTCCATTTTAAAGCGTCGGTATATTAGACGGTCACTGTGCAGGTGATGCACGCCGTCGGCATTGAGGTAACCGCTGAGATTGATGATGGCAACATAATTGTTAAAACTAGAATCATTGTTATGGTCATAGGTTTCATCTACATCATATTCAGCGTCATGTAAGACTCTTTGGTCAGACTTAATTACGCACACAATGATAAAGAAATACATATAGATTCGTTTTTTACTAATGAGTCGCCAATTATCGAGGCAAAAATTTGCTCGAGAATAACGTTAATGAGATGGATAGATTGCCAGTTGAATGATGAAGAATATTATGAAGTGATTGTAAAGTACTTAGTCTCTTTATAAAAGTATAAATCCGTAATCCTCCTTCAAGATATGTATAAAATAATTACATGTGTTTAATAAATCATATACAATTATTAGTTTAGAATAAGGACTGTGTTTCGACATCAGATGAATTTAAAATGGTTGCTATGCAATCGTAGGCGTGTTCCTTTTCTTCCTGAGATTCTCACGGATGGCTTGCTCTTCAGGAGAAATCGACTCTGAAACTTGTTGGTCTTTCTCTCTCATCAAATCTTTCTTAGAGTTCATAGATTAGAACCATTGCTTTTTCTGCTTCTCGTAAAGTTGGTTCTCTCTATCGCTTTAAACACTTTCTCATACCTGAGGCTATTCTCTATCTCTACGAATCTACTATCAGACCATATATGGAGTACTGTTGTCATATTTGGGCTGGTGAATCTCTGTCCCATTTGAGGGTTCTTGATAAGGTGCAGAAACGTATCTGTAATTTGATTGGCCCTATCCTTTCTTCTTCTCTGCATCCTCTGTCTCAGAGACGTGATGTTGATAGTCTCAGTCTTTTCTATAAATACTATTATGGCATGTGTTCTTCAGAATTATGTGATCTATTCCCCGTTTCTTTTGTTCCAGCTCGTTTGACTCGTTGGTCTAGTGGTCTCCATTAATTCGCTGTTGTGATACCTCATTGTAATACAGCTTCCTATTCCAGTAGCTTCTTTTCAAGACCCGCAGAACTCTTTTCCTGTTGACTGTTTTCCTCCTACCTATAATTTTGGTCTGTTCAAGACTAGGGTCAATAGGCATCTCTTGTCTTTGCGATAATCATATTTGTTCTCATAAGCTCCTTACATCAAGTGGCTTCATGCCTTGTCTGGAGCGATTTCCATAAAAAATAACAGAAACCAAACTAAACACACGCAAACGTGCGCGCACTTCTTCGCTTCTATTCAGATTAAAGAAGATGAGAAAAAAAATCGGAAGCGATAAAAACTAAAACGATAAAATGCGAATTTTGATAGAAAAGAAGTCGCACATTTCAAAGAAAGAGTAGGGGTGTACAGAGAAAAAAGAGAGCAGATATATATATATATATATATATATATATATATATATATATATATATATATATATATATATATAGAGAGAGAGAGAGAGAGAGAGAGAGAGAGAGAGAGAGAGAGAAAGAAGGAGAACGAAGGAGAGATGCGGAGAATAGAAAGAAAAGGTGAGAATAGAGAGAAGGGGAAAGAGTGTGGGAGAGGGAGCAGAGACAGAAGGGGGTAGAGTGAGAGATACAAAAAGAGAAAGAGAAAGAGAGAAAGGAGAGAGAAGGGGATAGAATGAGGGAGAGAGATGGGGAAAGAGGGGGAGAGAGGACGATATATAATTTGATAGAGACAAGGAGAGAACAGAGAGAAGGGGGTAGAATGAGTTAGACAGAGAGAGAGAGAGGGAGGGAGAGAGGGAGAGAGATAAAAAGAGAGCAAAGAGAGATAGCGTATCAGATGAAGAAATATTTGATTTCAACCTAGTTTTTTTTAATCCAGGAAAAGAATCTTCACGCTTTCGTTGAGAGAGGCGGTTGCCATAGTGATGGTAATGGTGTTCATGTGTTCGTTCCGAAGGATTTGGCGGTTGAGTGATCAAACAGTAAACGATCCGGTCACGGGGATGTTCGATCCGTTTCAAATGCGATTGCACTCGTCGGTAATTGAACATAACTTACGCGTCGACCCACGGATATTCTTTAGTTTCATATAGTTTCACCTTACGGCTTTTCCTAGTAAAATATGTTCGATTAAGTGCTTTTCGCAAATGCGTCTTCGCATCTCCATCGGATGGTTTGGCCATCCGTCGCTCGACCAGTCACGCTTCAGTTGGAAATAACATTTTCTTTGGTTTGTCATGCTTCAATTGGTGGTGGTGGTGGTGGTGGTAGTAGTAGTAGTGGTGGTATCATCATCATCATCATCATCATCATTATTATTTCATAGTAGTCTGAACATTTGGATCTTTTTAGTTGGATTTTTCTTTTTTGAACATAAAGTAAATTCCTTTGACTTTAGACATTCAAGCTGTACCTTGCCACTTTCGCCGTTTCTAACAGGCAAATCATTTTGCAGAATTTCAAAAGAAAGTGTCTCTTTAATCTATTTAAGTCATTTATGGACTATTTATTATTATTTTTTATTATTATTTACTCACTAGGAGTTCTCACACAGGTCATCAGTGATTGCTCACCGACAACCGGTGGTATTCCCTGGAGTCTAAGTGACAACAAGTCTCCCCAAATTTCCAGTATTCTCCACCTCTTTTCGATAGCCACCGCAAATAAATTTGCAGTATCACAGCAGTCGTTTACCATTGATTTCTCGCTGGTAAGGACCATTGGTCTTCTCTGGGATTTGAGGGGCAATAAGCCTCTTTCCACGTACTTTCCACACTTTTCCAGTGGAGGTCTGGTTTGTCCTGTCCCTCCTCTGTCTTCTCATCCTCTTTTGGCCATCTTCGACTATTTTGTGTAGTGTCAGATTAGGTTGGCGCCATCATTTTTTTAGGAGGGCAGCTTATGGTAATAATAATAATAATATTAATAATAATAATAATAATAATAATAATAATAATAATAATAATAATTATTATTATTATTATTATTATTATTATTATTATTATTATTATTATAAGTATTATTATTATTATTATTATTATCATTATCTATTTTTATACTAATGAGTCATCATTTACGAGGGCCAAAAGCCACTTGAGAATAAGGAATAATGAGATTGTCAGATGGATGACGAACAACACCATGAGAGGATTGAAAAAGATGGGCGGAATAGAATAGAACAACATACTGTAGTCTGCAGGTAAGCAGTCCCTTGGTAATGTGTTTCAACACGACAAGACACTGGTCGGCGATGAAAAATTGATTACAAGTTTCAGATTATTCATTTGGGATAATAGGTAGACTGTTGGGAAATGGATCAGAAGAGCGAGGTTCAATCCACGGTCGAGTCACACGAAAAACTTAACAAATGGTACTTGAAACATTGCTAAACCATCTATCAGTTAAGCTGAAAATCAAGGGTAAATGGAGAAATTCAGGGTAAGGGGTGCTATCTTCCCTAACCTTGTCAACGAAAGGAAACATTTAGGTTTCTCTTAGCTACGCTCGCTCCATTTCTTTTAAGTTTGAAATCAAATTTTCGTCGGTCTGTGATATTCACACAAATTGGAAACATAATCCCTTCTAGTCTGTCACGATTTTAAAGAACATATTTATCGCTAAACGCGCAGATTGAATTCTATTTTATACTTAAGCGTGGCAGACTGACCAATGGACAGTGGACTCATTTAAAATAAGATGCTATCATACGCGTCTAGCGTGACAATCCGACTGACAGAGCCGATTATGCGGATACTTGGATGCACCTACGAACATAGCTAAACCCAAATATGACGTTTTCTAATAATAAGGAACGTGACACACCAGCTGACCGATGGAAGGACAGACAGAGCCCCTTAGAGAAATGCAAAGACACATCCGAAAAAAAACTGTTGGCAAAATGTTTTTGTTAATCGGAAATAGATTTGCTACAGGAAATTGAGGCATTGATGAAAGCAATGTTTTTGAAAACTAATTTCTTATGTAAGAAGTCAGATTTCAACAAGAGAGAAGATACGGGAGTGGAGATTGGAAAGATGGCCCGATCCCCCCCCCTGCGACTCACTACGAGGGGCCGAGTTTAAAATTGGGTCTGATTATCATAAATTCTAATGGTGCGTTTAGCGTCTAACAAAAGCTTCAACCCACAAACATTTGTTTATGTTTTAATCTGATCTTATGGGTAAATCACCGTTAGTTTCAATAAAGCTTTCTTTTCCTATATATTTTAATCAGATCAAATATTTATTATTTGAACAATTCAGACTACGATTCTCATCTTGGATGTTATTCTCACAACGTATCGGCCTATGTAACCTCCGAACTTCTCCAGGTGTATAGTGTCGAACCCGGGAATCTGTACGGAATTTCGAACGGAACAATTTATTGAATCCACGAGGATAGGTTGTTCTCGTTCCGTCAGATACGATTTTACTTACGCCAGTTAATTGACTCGGCCTTGGTATAGTGAAAGGTGTCCCCTATTTACTTGCCTCCCCACAAAGGCAGAGTAAGATACAATGTCGGGTCTTAATGTGGGTAAAAATCCAGCTCCTCAAAAAGGGACACTGAAAGGTGCATAGCTATAGGTGTTTAACAACGAAAACAAAAGAAATAAAGGATTATCTCAAAATGTGTCCATTTTTTTTATCTCGCTCCCACAGTGGTAAGATGTGACACAAGGTCGGAAAGTGGGATTGAAAAGCCAGCGCCATAGAGGTTGAGCACTCTGGCCTACAAAAAATGCCTGGGCAGCCTCGTCTACATTCCCCGGTAGGCGATTAGCAATAAACTAACCCCTTCTCAAAGGATGAGAAAGCAAAGCCTGGGAGGTTGGACCTCCTATGACTGCACTAAGACAGTCAGAACCAAGGCCCGAAAGCCAAGACGATACCGGTCAAAAGAGTGTAACATTCATATGACCTGTCTAATTAATAAGCGATAAAAATACTATTTCAGACTTTAACGTGACGGACGAACAAAGGGACAAGCTTCGCATAAGGATAAGTGGACAGATCTGACAAATGCCCTTTCAAACTTGAGCGTGACGGATCGAAGAAAATTGTATTTAAAATACGTAAGCGTGACAGCGTGACGGGCCGACTTAGCGAGCCTCTTATGCGGATGCTTGGATGCACCTACGAACATAGCTAAACCCAAATATGACGTTTTCTAATAATAAGGAATCTGTAACGAACGGCAACGCTGCACTCGACGGATACGAGAAATCACCGATAGAATTCTCCATCTTTTCTGTTCGTCTTTTCTGTTCGTCTTTTTTTTTAATGTTCAATTTTTGGGGAATCCCGCCCGCGACTGTCTGTTCGAATTGCCCAAAACAATGGAAGAGAGGTTTTCCAAAGAAAACAACGAAATCGACAAGAACAAGAAAAAGAAAAATGTCGCGCTCCTGTGAAAGCGGCTTTTACGTGCCACTCTCGTACGCCATCTTTGTTATTTGAAGTTGTTGTTTTTTTTCTTTCTCTTTTCTTGTTGAATTGAAATACTTACATCTAAAAGAGATTCCTTCGCTGCAACGTTGAGGAGGAGGAGGAGGAGGAAGAGGAGGTGGAGGATGAGACGTTCTCACTGCATTTCCTTGCCACATTTTCTACTGCAGTAGTTCGATAAAAGGGTTACGGTCGTGTGAGTTGTACGCATTTCACTGTTGTATTTAGGTTTGGAGTGAGCGAGGACGAGTGGGTGACTTGCCTGCTTTACTTATATCCCGTTGTCGCTTTTTTTAGAGTTTCACAGATCGAAAGAAAGATGATGATATAAGAACAGACGTATATATATATATATATATATATATATATATATATATATATATATATATATATATATATATATATTTGGCTGGGGTCACAGTGTAGAATCTGTTCCGATGGATACTACACATCATAGACCCGTACCGTCTTAGCCTTCGGGGCTTGATGACGCCGGTCTGTGTGTTTGTCCTATGCAATTCTAGGGGGTCTACCCTCACAGGCTTTGCCTCCTCTCTTTGGGGAGTAAGTTCATTGCTTACTGCCTGAGGCGCCCCTACCGGGGAATGCCGACGGGGCTGCCCAGGCATTTTTTGTAGGCCAGAGTGCTCACCTTCTCGGGCGCTGGCTTTTCAAATCCCACTTTCCGACCTTGTGCCACATCTTACCGCTGTGGTAGGAATATATATATATATATATATATATATATATATATATATATATATATATATATATAGTTCGGCAGCAAGTTGTTGTTTATGCAGGCTTCATTGAAAACCACGAGTCTCTCTCTTTTCACGAGCTTTCGTGTCAATCTCTCGCCGCGGCGAGCAATTCTCCGGTTCTCATGTGTTAACCGGTGAAGTATGGCACCTAGCGTTGTGTCGGCGGACATTCCATCCAGCGCTTCCGGTCTCTCAATCGTCTTCAGAAGGTTGTGTCCTATCGTTACGAAAGCGCCCGAGGAATGGCTCACGACACAACGTTAGGTGCCATACTCCACCGGTTAACACCTTAGAACCGCAGAATGTCTCTCCGCGTCGAGAGATTGACACGAAAGATTGTGAAAAGAGAGAGCTCCGTGGTCTTCAATGAAGCCTGAATATATATATATATATATATATATGAGGATAAAATGCACGATATTTCATAAAATGAAGGCTGGGAAAGACAAGATGTGTGTAAAAGACAAACGGAAAAAAAAATATTTTGAATACAAGAAAAAAAAATCATCAAGAAACGAGATATTTAACCGGTTTCTTTCGGATCAACGAACGTCTTCATAAAAAGTGGAGACGTTAGTTGATATGAACGAAACCAGTAAATTCTTTAGTTTTTTGGTGATTTTTTCCTGTATATAAATTTGTTTAGTTTCCGTTTGTCTTTTTCACACATGCATATATATATATATATATATATATATATATATATATATATTGTAAGGCATGAAATATTAATATGGCAATTAAGCTACACAGAGGCGTACGCATTTTATCCTCGTAGGGAATCGTCAGGTTAAGTGCATTGTCTATCTAAATTAATAAATGCGAAAGTTGAGCCCATTTCTAATATGAACGGTAAAGTCAAAACCGTCTATTTCAAATTAATTCAACTTATTTAATACGCGCACCATCTTTTTTATATACCTTTTATATAGATGTGATATCAGATTCGCAAGGTTAACTAATTTGCATATTGGTTTTGTAAAAGTTAATTTTATTAATTATCTATTATTTCGTATTTTTTTTTAATTTAATGGTGTTTTAAATGTTAATATAACAAATGTTCTTTTTCGCAATATTGTTTTATTTTCTCGACAAATATCTAGCATTTGTGTTCAAACGTTTTCTAACGTCGTTCAAATGTTTCAAACATTGGTCGCTTTTAAGAAAATACGACCGACTCGATTTTTGTAAATTGCCAGTGAAAATACAAATTTGTTTCATCGCACTTTTCTTTTCTTTAGGTCACATTTAAAAGGTAAATAAATGTTTCGAAATTACCAAAATGTTAAAGTTACGTGTTCACCCCACAACCCCTCAAAAAACCCAAAACCAAACCTCCAACAACAAAAAAGAAATATAAAAATTTAAATTATGAACAAATTAGGCACAAGGCGATCAAAATGTAGGAAAATGGAAGGGGGGGGCAGTTGGTCATCCTTCGTCAATAGTTAAAAACATGTCTATCTTACTCTTAACTAGAACCATCTCAGTGACCACAATACCACATTTACTGGGGCGTGGGGGCATCCTACTTAAAATATGTTCAAATTGTTGAAAAAACTTCTTTTTCATAAATACATTTAGTTACAGAAATTCATTGAATTAAAATTGGGAGTGAGATCTTAGGGACAGGACCAAGAAACTATAAAAAAAATATGAGTTTATAACTTGGCATTTATAAATAAATGCCCCTCCCCCCAAAAAACTGATTTAATCTATTGTATTATCTTTTAATGGGGATGGATTAGTGTAATATAGGTTTTGTTGTCATAGGACCGTCCTCCCAGCAATTACCTCCTCCCTTTTTAATAATGCCAGGTCTTATATCCTCCTGTAGGGGAGGGTTAATGTAGCATCGGTTCTTTTATCATGAGACCCTCTTTCCAGGGACTACCTTCTTTTGGGAGGGCAGGTAATAGTGTAGTATCTTTTTCTGTTGCCATGATACCTTTTGCTTTTATGGGGAGATCCTCCCAGGTATTACCTCCTCTGTTTTGGAAGTGGTATTGTAGTATCTGTACTGTTGTCATGATACCATCCTACCAGAAATTACCTTCTCTGTTTTGGAAGTGGTATTGTAGTATCTGTACTGTTGTCATGATACCATACTACCAGTAATTACCTTCTCTTTTTTTGGAAATGGTATTGTAGTATCTGTACTGTTGTCATGATACCATCCTACCAGAAATTACCTCCTCTGTTTTGGAAGTGGTATTGTAGTATCTGTACTGTCGTCATGATACCATCCTACCAGAAATTACCTTCTCTGTTTTGGAAGGGGTATTGTAGTATATGTACTGTTGTCATGATACCATCCTACCAGAAATTACCTCCTCTGTTTTGGAAGTGGTATTGTAGTATATGTACTGTTGCATGATACCATCCTACCAGAAATTACCTTCTCTGTTTTGTACGTGGTATTGTAGCATTTGTACTGTTGTCATGATACCATCCTACCAGAAATTACCTTCTCTGTTTTGGACGTGGTATTGAAGTATCTGTACTGTTGTCATGATACCATCCTACCAGAAATTACCTTCTCTGTTTTGGAAGTGGTATTGTAGTATATGTACTGTTGCATGATACCATCCTACCAGAAATTACCTTCTCTGTTTTGGAAGTGGTATTGTAGTATCTGTACTGTTGTCATGATATCATCCTACCAGAAATTATGTTCTCTATTTTGGAAGTGGTATTGTAGTATCTGTACTGTTGCCATGATACTATCTTACCAGAAATTACCTTCTCTGTTTTGGAAGTGGTATTGTAGTATCTGTACTGTTGCCATGATACTATCTTACCAGAAATTACCTTCTCTGTTTTGGAAGTGGTATTGTAGTATCTGTACTGTTGTCATGATACTATCTTACCAGAAATTACCTTCTCCTTTGAGGATTAGGGTAGTATATGTTTGTTAATACCTTAGTGTGATCCCGGAAGGGGGCGTTGTTAGCGACACGGAGCGACAACCTAGTTTTTCCAAGTTCAAATCTAGTACGTTCCACATAAACATTTTGACTAAGGATGAATATGGCCCCAATCTGGTTATAGAATACTAGAATATCCATTTCCTTGCGGTCGCTAAATTCGCGCATTGGGGTAGGAAAGTTTGTATACTTTCTTTCATTCTTAATGATAGTTGTTTGAAAAACAACACTAAACTTAGTGTTTGATCGCCCTTACGTTGTAACTGACTCACGCATGCGTACCCGCCATCTTCTTTATCTGTCATCACGTGTCTGCTCGTTTGGTCGAGAAAATGTCAACACAATAACACAATGATAACAGTTAAAAGTTTTAATTTCCACCAGTCAGGATTTTTTTTCTTACATTTTAATATATACCCTTCCACATGTTTTCGGAGGAAAGGTTGTAATCCTTACGAGAACCGTTAATAGACGTCTGTATTACTCGACGGTCTACTGGAAAAGAGGACGACAGTTGTCACCCAACTCTCGACATGACGTAATTCACGAGATTGTACCCCTGTTTCCTTTGTTATACAACATTATGTCTTAGTTTTTCTTTCTTTCTCTTCATTTCTTCGTATTAAATATATATATATATATATATATATATATATATATACATATATATATATATATATATATATATATATATATATATATATATATATATATATATATATATATATATATATTAACAAATTTTACCCCAAACAAGGCAGGCCCTTACTGTAGACGTAAAGGATTACTGAGAATTGGGGTTTGGTTTTGGGTGTCACCCCAAGTTGGGAGCAGTGTAGCGAGGTGTATGTTTACATTAGTTTTAAACCTCTGCATGTCGGTACTGTCGGGGAAACAGGGGGCAGAGAGGGAGTTCCAGATGCCAGCAGCACGAGGAACGAAGCTATTGGAGTGGAAGCCTCTCTGGCATCTGGGGACCTCCACAGTGAATGGATGAGATTTAGTTGATTGTCGGGTTGGTCTAATGAATTTACGTCGAGGGGGCACCAGAGCAGCCAGTTCATCGGAGCACAATCCTATTGAAGTGTTTGTAAAACAATCACAAGGATGCAACATTGCGACGATGGGACAGGGGCTGGAGCTTTGTTGACAGTGAGGGACCTATTAATTTTGCAACTCTTTTTTGGACCTTGTCTAAGAGGGAGAGACTAGTGCATGATGCACAAGCCCATATGCGGCAACAATACTCGATGCATGGGCGAATGGTGGATTGGTAGAGATACAGGATAATGTCAGGTGTGAGGGGTTTACTAGCACGGTAGAGGAAGCTCACCTTCTTTGCTGCAGCCTTGGCAATGTCTTCAATGTATTTGTTCCAATTCATGTTACCTATATAAGATGAAAGTGTGTGTCTGTGTTTGTGTGTGTGTGTGAAAAAGAGAGAGAGCGGGGGGAGCAGTCAGAGAGAGAGATAGATAGAGAAGGAAATACATTTTAGACGAAAGAAGATGTATACTTTTTATATGTTATTTTTATTTCTTATTTTATTTTTATATGTTATTTATTTTTTTATTTGTTATTTAATTTTTATTTGTTATTTTATTTTTTATTTCTTATTTTATTTTTATTTGTTATTTTATTTTTTATTTGTTATTAAATTTTTTATTAGTTATTTAATTTTTTATTTGTTATTTAATTTTTTATTTGCTATTTAATTTTTCATTTGTTATTTAATTTTTCATTTGTTATTTACTTTTTTATTTGTTATTTAATATTTCATTTGTTATTTAATATTTTATTTGTCATTTAATTTTTTATTAGTTATTTAATTTTTTATTTGTTGTTTAATTTTTTATTTGTTATTTAATATTTTATTTGTCATTTAATTTTTTATTAGTTATTTAATTTTTTATTTGTTATTTAATTTTTTATTTGTTATTTAATTTTTCATTCGTTATTTATTTTTTATTTGTTATTTAATTTTTTATTTGTTATTTAAGTTTTTATTTGTTATTTCATTTTTTATTTGTTATTCAATTTTTTATTTGTTATTTAATTTTGTTATTAGTTATCTATGTGTGTGTGCGCGCAGTTGTGTGCATGTGCATGCGTTTTTTTGGGGGAGGGTTAATATGGAAATGAACGCTCAAGGAAATAGCAAATCTCATATTAATTCCTCTTCCAAGAATAAAACGAAAAAAAGTTAATCTTTAAAAAAAAATTCAGGGTCTTACTTTTCGGCGCGCCATCTTCACCAACTGATAATTTTACGCGTGCTTTCAACTCGACGAAGACCCACCCACTCAAAGTGTATATTTAGACGAGGGAGTCCCAGTATGTGACTTCAGCTTCAGTCGACTCAGGTATCCGAACGTGAGTTGTGCTAATCTTAACGCATTGTGTTCATATGCATGGGGGAGAGCGTCCCTGCATGCATGTGGATGTAACGCGAGACGGCAATGTTAAACATATATAGATAATCATGCACGCACACATATACTAGCAAACACACCCAGCGTTGCCCGGGGATAAATGAGAACCCCTTGTAACCCAGCTCTTTACACTGCAGACAATATTACCATAGGAATTTTCATATTTTTTTTAATAAATAGAGATTGTGTTGGTCTGTCAGTCACAATTTTATTAAAAAATGTTTTTAATTTTTTTAATAGAATATAACATGCGGAATTTGTCTTATTTCGAAATATTACAGATATTAATTACTATCAATAATAAATTTCGAATAAAAAAAGCGTAAGTCATGACCAGAAATCGAAATCGAAATCTTGAGATCAGTAGTCGGACGTTCAACCAACTAAGCTATCAGGCCTTTTTCAAAAATAAAGCTTCAAACGTTAACAAGATAATTATAGTTTGGCAGGATGTCATAGATTTGTGATTTACGTAATTTTTTACATGAATTCAAGCATAAGCGATAATAAAAATAAATAAATGATTTATAAACATTATTAATAGCGTTGAACAGGTTGGCATGTAGGCCTCTTAATTCTAGTTATTTAAAAAAATAATTTTAAAACTCTGTATTTATGTTTAAGAAAATTGTGACTGATGGATGAATTGAGACTGACGGAAGGGTCGACAGACAGACAAAATCTCTGTTTATATAAGATAAGTTTTCCAATTATAACCACAGCAACAACAACAACAACAACAATAATAATAATAATAATAATAATAATAATAATAATAATAATAATAATAATAATAATAATAATAATAATAATAATAATAATAATAATAATAATAATAGAAATCGTAAGAGCACTACAAACAGTCCCAAAATACCCGGCGAAAAAACTGGGAGAAATTGTAATCAAAGGGATCACTGAGACATTACAAAGGACGGCAATGATCAAAACAGCTACACTCTTAAGGAAACCCTTCGAATGCGGAAACCAACCCGTATGAGCTACAAATGGTAACCATTACCATAGAAGTACTCGAAAACAAACCCACAGGAAAAACACCACTGCAAGAACAGAAACTGCAAGAAATATCATAAGCTACCCCCCCCCCCCAAATAAATGGTCCCGGCGTAGACTGACACAATACAAAATATTTGTAGAGGGTCAAGGAGAATGAAAAGATCGAAGAGTAACAGCACAAACCAGACCTCCATTGGAAGAGGGCGCTAAGGGCTGGAACCTTGGGGAGGCTTATTGCCTCCCAAATACCAGAGAAGACCAGTAGTCTGACCAGAGAGAAATCAATGGTAAGCAGCTGTTGCGATACCGCAAGGTCATTTGCGGTGGTTATCGGAAAGAGGTGGAGAATACTGGAAATCTGGGGACGCTTGTTGTACCTCAAACTCCAGAGACCACCACTGGTTGTTGTCGGTGAGCAATCACTGACGATGACCTGTGTGATAACTCCTAGTGAGTACAAATAATAATAATAATAATAATAATAATAATAATAATAATAATAATAATAATAATAATAATAATAATAATAATAATAATAATAATAATAATAATAATGATAATGATAATAATAATAATTCTGAAAGTAATGAGATTCTTTTTCGTGAAGTGAAAAGAGAGGAAATACTAATAACTGGGGTCAAAAAGAATCAAATGTTACAAGAGAGAGGGTCAAATTATTTGCAATAATCTACACAATGTATTCTTTAACAATACTGCAATTAGAAATAATGACAGCTGGAATTGGTTGGTCAGAGGTGATCTCAAAAGATCTACCGAGAGCATCTTAATGGCAGTCCAGGATCATGCCATCCGCACTAGGTCCATAAAACATGTCATTGACAAAACTGAAGAATCACCGATATGCCGATTGTGTAATGAAAGAGAAGAAACCTTAGCGCATATTGTATCTGAATGCGCAATGCTAGCACAACACCAGTATAAAAAATGGAAACACGACAAAGTCGCTCAGGTATTGCACTGGAATATATATATAAACTTTATGAATTGGACCACAATGAGAAGTGGTATAAACATAAGCCAGAATTTGTACAGGAGAACGACAATGTCAAACTTATTTGGGACATGCGCATACAAACTGATAAGGTTCTTGAGCATTCAAAACACGACTTAATCTTTCTAAACAAAAACAAGAGAACTTGCTTAATCATTGATATAGCCCGCCTCTTCGAAGAATCGAAAACGTTCGTGAAACCTGTGAAACCTGCTAAATGTGGAACATGTATTACGTTTTCTTGGTTTTAATACAAAAAAGACCATCAGAAAAATTAATTACACAAACCCATTCTGTTATTTTTAACAATGGTTGCATATATATATATATATATATATATATATATATATATATATATATATATATATATATATATATATATATATACATATATATCGAGAAACCGAAAAAGAGGAAGAGAATGAGACATAGATAGATGGTTGGTTTCATATTCACCGTCTCATCGCGTTTCTCCAATTTCAACCCTTTTCCCTTTTAAAAACAGAATTATGACTAACGGGTTATATCTGCACATTGCGCCACTCACTCATCGCGACAAGTTATGTATTATCTTTATGTGACAGTCATCTGTACATTATTGGGTTATAGAGAGAACCATTCTCTTAGACTTTATGATTATAACGCATATTCATGTCGCGGCAAGATAACCGGTAATCACTTTGACCGCAGGTGTTACATCAGAATTCCCTTCTCCTAGATGCGTTGCTATAAACCTTGCTGACATCAAAGTAATCCTCCTTCAATAATGATCGTCATCCAACACTAACGATCTCTATCAGCGTGAAGAGAACTGTTTTAAGGCGCTAGTAACCTAACTTTCAGCGATAATCTTTCTCATACTCTTATCGATGTAGATATCTAAACAGCTGTTAGGAGCTTATCCTCAAGAGGCATCCCAATAATAAAAAAAAACTCATATGTATACATATATTATATTATATATTTATATATATATATATATATGAGGATAACATACGCGATATAGCATAAAATAAAATGGTGGTGAGCCAAGATGTATGATATATATATATATATATATATATATATATATATATATGTGTGTGTGTGTGTGTGTGTGTGTGTGTGCGTGCGTGTGTGTGTGTCGAAAATGTATGTATTTATTTGACTAATTCTTATCGGAAATTGATGATGATAAAATAATTTCTAGTCAAATAATATGCATGCATTCATGCATGTATGTATGTATGTATGTATGTATGTATGTATGTATGTATGTATGTATGTATGTAAGTGTGCGTATGCGAGTATATGTGTGTGTCCGAGCGCACATGTGAATTATTTTAGTTCACTACCAACTTTCTGGGTAGATTTCCTCTTAAAATGTAAGAGATGTTTAAACAAATCTAGGAGGCCGAATTTATAGAGAACTGTGTGCTAATATCTTGATGTGGAAGAAGAAGAAGAAGAAGAAGAAGAAGAACAACAACAACAACAACAACAACAACAACAAAAACAAGAACAAGAACAAGAACAACAACAACAACAACAACAGCAAGAAAAAGAAGAAGAAAAAGAAAAGAAGAAGAAGAAGAAGAAGAAGAAATAGACAATAAAAGAAAGGCACGTGTGTGTTGCAAAGGGAGGAGGGGTGATGGCGAATAATTTTACGGAGCCATGCCGATGGTAGTAGTGGCTGTAATGCATATTGATGGGGATTGAACAGAAAAGCGAGCAGTCAGTCATCAAGTTCGAAAGAAGATGGGGGAAAACCTCATCCGCACGGGAAAAGACCTAATACTCTCGCCACCAATCTCCGCACGCTCCTAGTTCTTCGTTCGCTTTCCCCAACTCCGCCTCTGAGTCGGAGGTTACCACATCAGCTGAGCAGGACGTGGAGATGGAGCTGATGGAGACGAGTTAGAAAGAAATATAACGAACATCAGTTGCCGTTTCTAAACGAATCGTTTTTAATAATAATAATAATAATAATAATAATAATAATAATAATAATAATAATAATAATAAACTAATAATAATAATAATAATAATAATAATAATAATAATAATAATAATAACATTCAAAATTATTTTTTTTTTAACTGGTGCCGGCCTAGGCTGACACCAAACAAAATATTTGTAGAGGGTCGAGGAGGATGAGGAGACCGCTCCTCGGTCTCCTCATCCTCCTCGACCCTCTACAAATATTTTGTCTAGTGTCAAACCAGACCTCCACTGGAAAAGTGCGGAGAATGCTGTGACATTGGGGAGGCTTATTGCCACCCAAATCCCAGAGAAGACTAATTGTTCTTACCAGCGAGAAATCAATGGTAAAAGGTAGTTGTGATACTGCAAGGTTATTTGCGGTGACTATCGAAAAGAGGTGGAGAATACTGGAAATCTGGGGAGACTTGTTGTCACTCAGACTCCAGGAAATACCACCGGTTGTCTGTGAGCATCACCGATGACCTGTGAGAGAACTCCTAGTGAGTAAAAATAATAATAATAATAATAATAATAATAATATTAATAATAATAATAATTATAATAATAATAATAATAATGATAAACGAAATAGTAATGATTCTGTGGAATAATAATAATTAATACTACTACTAATAATAATAAGTATCAGTTAGAAATCAATGGCAAACGGCTGTTGCTAGGACGCAAAGTGATTAACAATCATTACTTACCGAGGAATGCTTGAACTCTCGCGAGAGTTGTCACTTAGACTCCAGGGAATACTCTCTGTTGTTATCAACAAACAATCCCTGTAACACATCTAGTGAGGAATTAATAATTGCGCAGTATTCCTATTAAAATACTCTGGACCATTCATAAACTGGACAAAAAAAAACTCAGACGAAAGCACCATGGAACTAATGAGTTGGTCAACGTAATGTACACACAGGATGATGCTAACAGACTATGTGTATAAATGAAAACATGGGAAAAAGGATTGGTAAGAATTGAAGACTGTGCGGTCAATGCAATAAAAAGACTCGAAATATATGTATAACACAAAATACAGAGATGATGTTTACCGCTCCAAAAGAAACTTCGTGATGAACAATACAGAAAACAGCAGAACAGGAAATAAAACGGCAAAAATAAAAACAAAATGGAAAGAAAAGTATCTATATGGGCGATGTTTAAAACAGACCCAAAATATTTCATACGGAAACGGCGTGATCAGAACGAACCACCTAAATGTGTATTGGATGTGACGATTGTATTGTTTGTCTTTCTATGTTGATGATGTTTTTTTGCACAAGTGAGTTTGCTAAGTTGTTCGAAATGAAAGATATTTTTTGGTTGATTTAGTAGGTGCCGTTTTGTAGGAGTTGTAAGAGATACCAATTTGTATCGTGACCCCTGGTACAGATTATTGCAAAACAGACAAGACTCAGTATTTTGGTAAATGTAGAGTGTGTACAACGCTCCTTTCCTTCAATAACTACAAGAAACCTTTCCAACCACCGATTATAATGGTAAATAACACTCTACCTGAGAGTTCAACATTCAAACTGCTCGGCCTTACTTTCACAGGTTACATGAATTGGAACAAATACATTGAAGACATTGCCAAGGCTGCAGCAAAGAAGGTGGGCTCCCTCTATCGTGCTAGTAACCTCCTCACACCTGACATTATCCTATATCTCTACAAGCCACCATCCGCCCATGCATGGAACATTGTTGCCACATCTGGGCTGGTGCATCATCTACTAGTCTCTCCCTCCTTGACAAGGTCCAAGAAAGAGTCGCCAACTTAATAGGTCTCTCACTGTCAACCAAGCTCCAGCCCCTGTCCCTTCGCCGCAATGTTGCATCCTTGTGATTGTTTTACAAATACTTCAATGGATTGTGCTCCGATGAACTGGCTGCTCTGGTGCCCCCTCGACGTAAATTCACTAAACCAACCCGACAATCAACTAGGTCCAACCATTCACTGTGGAGCTCCCTAGATGCCGGTGAGCCATCTACACCAGTAGCTTCGTTCCTCGTGCTGCTGGCTTTTGGAACTCTTCTGTAAAAAGACATCTCGCTACACTGCTCCCACACCCAAATTCTCAGTAACCCTTTACGTCTACAGTGGCGGCCTGCATTGTTTGGGGTAGAATATGTTTAAAAAAAAACAAAAAAAGAACAGACAAAACGATAACGCAGACATAAATGAATGCAGCAAACTAGCCGAAGAGAGATATAAAACAGGCATGACTTGGCCGAGTTCATTGGAAACTGTGCAAACGACTGTACTTTGAAGATGCAGGCAAACGGTGCAGGCACAAAATCGGAACCAATATTGGAAAAGAAAAAGCATTAACTACTCTGAGAAATGCACATGCAAATTGACAAATCATCCAAGAATGAAGACAGGACGTGATAATAGTAAACGAGAAATAAATAAAAAATTCCAAGCAGTAGATTTCATCGTCCCAGCAGATCACAATGTGAAGTTGAAGGACGCAGAAACACTATGTAAATACGTGGAGCTTGCCAGAGAGTCGAAGATGGTCTGTAAAACTACCATAACACTAATAACTTTCTCCCTTGTGGGGATGATTTAGACAAAATGAACTGTTAGAAAATATGAGTGTCCATTATCAACATAATTAACACATATCTAAGGAATTCATGCACATGGGTGGTACTTTTCAGAGATGGTCTTCCTTGGCGTCCTTCACTGGTCTCCATGTATCCGATACTATGTGATGCGCCTGAAAGCACTTTTTTCAGCCTTCCTCTGTAGTTAGCCTCTCTATAGTTAGTAACTTTCGGTGAATGGCGAAGAGTTACACCCTTCACGAGGTCACGTTATTAATGTGAATGAGTATAGAGAGATACGGCGGATGTAGAGGAGTCTAACTTTATTAATGTGAATGAGCATAGAGAGATACGGCGGATGTAGAGGAGTCTAACTTTATTAATGTGAATGAACATAGAGAGATACGGCGGATGTAGAGGAGTCTAACTTTATTAATGTGAATGAGCATAGAGAGATACGGCGGATGTAGAGGAGTCTAACTTTATTAATGTGAATGAGCATAGAGAGATACGGCGGATGTAGAGGAGCCTAACTTTATTAATGTGAATGAGCATAGAGAGATACGGCGGATGTAGAGGAGTCTAACTTTAATCAAAAACTCATCTATTATTTACGAAAACGGATGCTGCATGAGGGAAGATCATCCCGCATGCCAACCGGAAGTTGCATGGTGCTACTAAGTGGAGAACCATAATACATTTATAGTATAGATGTCGTCAGCTATCAAAACATTCACATGTATGTTCCTGGAAGTACGGAATAAGGAGAATCCGAGGAAAATTCTATGTCTGATTGATTGATGCATTTATTGAATGTATACTGAAAATTAAAAACGTTGTCGTAACTTTGTTCAAGAACAGAACATCTTCATGTTGCGAAATAAGGGATACGTACCCATGAAGACAAAAGCGTTCCCCGGGGCGAAACTGTGACTGAGAAAACCACAAACGGCTGAATTACACGAGCACATGAGTTGAACAAATGTTTTCCGGCAAATCTCAGAAAAATAAACGAGTAAGTGAGGCACTATCGCGATTTTCGACAGGAACAGTGGATTCTCTTACAGACTGAAAGTGCAATCTGTCCACGTGGTGTGTGGATTGTCTAGAATTAGCATCTGAAACGTGAGACTTCATCCGGTTGCTATGACCATCGAATTCCCTCGGATCCCAATCCAATTAGGCACGTATGGATTTTGGTGAGACGAACAGGAACCGCCATTATTTAGCATTGAACGGCTGCAAGATTAGTTCTCTAAGGAAAACCGATGTGCTCTTCAAAAAGATTCCAGTTAGTTTGTTCCAGAACACATGTGGCCATTTTCGCATTCTATTAGCGATGTAGCTGGGAGGTGGCTGCTGTGCGGTGGTTTCTGACGCGGACAGTAGTGTCAGTATGTCATGTTCGACTTATGTCGGAACAATTGCATCACTTTATTAACGGGGTCTGGCAACCATCATGTGGTTTATCCTAATACGATAACGCTAATAATGTTGGTACTTCTCCATATTAGGACCCGAGCTAACTTTGACCCCAACCCTGACCCTAACCCTACGACCAAGAGACCAAAAGAAAGATATACTATAACATAGTTAACTGTTAAAACGGAGAGATAAAAAATTATGTTCTTCACTTTTTGTACTCGCTCAACGTTTGAGAGGTAAAGGGGAACTTTAGTTGAACACTTCGATATCTCTGTATCTTACATAGCCATCAAGTGTTAGCCCCAGGAAGGGGATTCTTGATTTTTGAGAACTTATACATAGTAATAACTCGGATACAGTGGAGTAATGTTAACCAGGCATAGACCTAGGAGTGAATATATATGTTCACTCCTAAGTCTATGCCTGGTTAACATTACTCCACTGACGATGGACCTGGAAGGGTCCGAAAGCGCTTTGGGAAGCTATGGCAATTTTATCAGCCAGTTTCCGTCTGAAACTAAGAACCTAATCAGAAAAACGGAAAGGATCATAGAAAAAATATCCAGACACAAGATGTCCGTTATTTTTAATGATACTTGTATAAAAGAAAAGATGCTGCCAAGATACACACATATATATATACATATATATATATATATATATATATATATATATATATATATATCGAGCCTGTTAGAGATTGTGCAACCATTGCAATTACAATTACACTCGCGGGCAGTCCCTAGTGGGGCACTCATACGTCGAAATCGACGGGAAAACCATCGTATATATATATGTATATATATATATATTGTGCGTATGTGTCTATTTCGGCAGCATTCTCTCATTTAATAATACATTTTAAACAGAATTCTTCAATTTTTGTAATGATTGTTTTGTCTCAAAAAAAAAAATGTATGTTCAATATGTATCACTAATTTTCTCGATTCTTAGTCGAAAAATTTTCAAGTGACAAAAAAATGAACAAAAATGTTGGAAAAAAGAAAAATAATTTTTAAAAAGCAGCCGAGAACGCGTGCGTAAAATCAATTAGACGTCAAAAGGACAACAAGTTCAGTTTCTGGAGAAACGTTAACAATTTAAATTCCGAGACTCCAGAATTAGCGTCACAGGATAAAATTGTATTACATTAAGCATTTTAAAATGTTCTTACTGGTTTCATACGTAATGTTATTTATTGTAAGTTGCTTGGTTTTAATATATACATAGTAAAGTATGAAAATATATTCATGGCAATAAACCTACACAGAGGCATCCGCGTTTAATCCCTGCAGGCAATCGTAAGGCATTCATACTTCACTACTAAGCTCTACTCACGTATCGAGCACTGTTGATGTAAATACTGGAACTCTATACGCAATATATTATATAACCTTTTAATATTATACGTGTATACATGAAATGCATGTTTGTGTGCGTTAGCTTCTGTGCATAAGGTATGTATTATTTATCTTCCTCCCACAGCGGTAAGATGTGACACAAGGTCGGGAAAGTTGGATTTGAAAAGCCAGCGCCCTAGAGAAGGTGAGCACTCTGGCCTACAAAATGCCTGGACAGCCCCGTCGGCATTCCCCGATAGGGGCGCCTCAGGCGATTAGCAATAAACTTACCCCTTCTCAAAGGGTGAGAAGGCAAAGCCTGGGAGGGTGGACCTCCTAGAACTGCACAGGACAAACCAACAGACAGGCGGAATCAAGACACGAAGGCCAAGACGATACTGGTCTATAGGACGTAGTATCCATCACAACAGATACTACACTTTGATCTTATCCAAAAAGCCATTTGCATAATATCATACTGAAACCGAGTTAATCAACTTAGTTTCTCTGATGCGTTTTTTCTATTTACTGTAATTATACAAAATACGTGATTAATTATTTTTTGATTTTTGAGCTTGTGATCTTTTGAAAGAAATCGACTGAACCGATGTGTAGAAATATAAAACCAATGTAAACAGACATCGAGCTGCGCAGCTCCCAACTTAGGGTGACTCCCAAAACTTACACTAATTCTCAGTAGCCCCTTACGTCTACAGTGGCGGCCTGCCTTGTTTGGGGTGAATTATGATAAACTATATATATATATATATATATATATATATATATATATATATATATATATATATATATATATTGGTACAGAGAAATTAGTAAAACATTCGTACCGTCGGTTTCAAGCACGGAAGTACTTAGCCATTCGGCTCTCTTCCGCTTCTGTTCTATGTTTAAAGCGTATTTTTAAATGTATTTTCAGACGTATTTTTAAACGTATTTTGAAACTTGCTTTAAGACGTATATCTATAAATATTTTGAAATACGTTAAAATTCTTAAAAACGATATCCTTGATTTTTAGCCGAAACAATTGTCTGCCTAGATTTAAAACGGTTTTTACCTATGAACATATATCCTTCATCATTTTTCAGGAAAAATAAAACTTTGTAAAATAGCTCTAGTCACGCACTATAGAACTATAATGTACTTTATGTTACAAAATCGCACATTTGAAAAACTTTAAATGTGGAATTATCACACACACACACACACACACACACACACACACACACATATATATATATATATATATATCACGTTGACACACCGGTTCCCGTTAGATCACCGAAGTTAAGCGGCATCGAGCCTGGCCAGTACTAAAATGGGTGACCATTTGGGAATACCAGGTGCTGTATGTGCTCTCTGCTTATTTCGGCATTGTTTCCAGTCATCCTGTATTACTACTTGCCATTGTAATCAAGCAATGCCGACTCAGGAGAGCGGTTGTTGGAGATTGCGCAACCCTTGCAATTACAAATTCACGCGCGGGCACCCCCTGGTGGGGCACTCATACGTCGAAATCGACGGGAGAGTCCATCATATATATATATATATATATATATATATATATATATATATATATATATATATATATATATATATATATATGGGAGTGTGTGTGTAAAATAAGTCTACCTAATAATTGTATCCTTTTTGAAAATCTAGACTTTTTGCATGTAAATGAAACTTGCTTACTTATATATGCTCTGCTGTTACTAGTTGACAATCATTGAGCTTAAATTGGAAGAGATTAGCAAACATAAAGTATAGAAAGTATATGCTAAAACATATATTCACAAACACTCACACACACACACACATATATATATATATATATATATATAATGGTAGGTAATAAATAATTAATATTTATTTATAAATATTATTATAAGCCCCCTTCACAAAAGGCCGGGCACTCTGAGTGACTTTAATAACAAGCAGAACTAATAGCGAAATGCACAATCCGAATACATTTGTTGATCACTCTGAACTGCTTGAGTAAATTTAGCCGTCGATTCGCTATTTACTAAGTTAAATTGGGAATTAGCTTCCTGCACTGAAGATTGCGTTAGGATGAAACATCGATTGTCTGAAGGTAATTAATATTTATTCATAAATATATATATATATATATATATATATATATATATATATATATATATATATATATATATATATATTCTTAGGGGATCCTGTTTGTAATTTTTTCATCTTACCCCCATGGGCACTAGATGACAACATGGTTTAGTGACATGATGTATGAAAATATCGGCGAGAATAACCGTCACCTATGAAGAACCTCAAACTATGATGACGTCATACATAAAACCAGAGAGATATCAAAGGAATTTTTGATGACGTTTTATCTTGATGAACCGAAATTCGATGAGTCACAGGTCGTCTACGATACAATCTGTCTAGACCCCTAGGGGTATTGTATACTATTTAAACCCGGTGGTTCTTATTATCTTGTATGTTTCAGCCCGTACACACTGGATGACGTCACAAATAGATGAGATAAAAAATGGATGAAATTATGCAGTAAAACAGGTGGATGACTTTGGGAAGATCTTTTATTCCGTCATAAATTGATAACGTCAGCGTGTTGTGCTATCCTATGGAAGACATCAGGAATACTTTTATGACGTCGGGAATAGCTTATGCAATCGTTTTGTGACGTCATTCATTAAAGTGGTCCGAAAGTCATTGGGGTGACCCATTATTGCGAAATCAGAAATTATGAAGTAACTAAAGGATGACCCCTTATGGTGTCAAAAATAATGAAATAACCAAACAATGACGTGATCTATTAAAACAAACGACCCCTGACCCGAAGGATGAAGACTGTATATTTATACAAGACGAATCGTCGACACTCAGAGTGTCTAGTATACCACTCTGTGGATCATGTTTGTTATTTCTTATATGTTATCATGTTTGTCACCGTGCACTTTGGATGACGTCATAAAACAAGTGTCTTTATGATATTACAAAGAGATAACCTCAAAAGAGGATAACGCCACAAATAGATGACATCATTTTATGATGTCATAAATACTGAAGTAATATAGGAATGACGTCATCCATTAAAACATAACATAGACGACCCGTGACCCCTTGAAGACAGCGGCTATATATATATATATATATATATATATATATATATATATATATATATATATATATATAAAATATAAAACTAAAAGTATACTGTTAGTAGATAGAACCTATAGTTAAATGGTTTAAGCTCAAGATACGAGATATAGCAATTATAAAGATAAATGAAAGAAGAGGGATAAACATGTACGAATGACAAATCCATTTCAACTTCGATTGTTCAATGCAAGGGGTACTCGGTAAAAAATGTTCATTATTCTTTCCTTAAGCCAAGGCTTTTCAAAGATTAAAATCTTATCATCAGAGGAACTACATAGATAGATAAGTTGGCAGTGGAAGAGCCAAAATTCAAAATTTGAAAAAATATTAAGTAATGGAGAGTGAGAATGTGCGTAAAAAAAGATATGGGGTCTCTCCAGTTGGTAAATGTCCGTTGATGAGGTGTCCAGTGAAAAGAAGATTTAAAGATGGAAAAGAAGAGTTTTCGTGAAGGCAGCATTGAAAAAAATTCAAGTATGAAGTAAATCCAATAAAAAGATGTTAAGTTCAATCGTAGGTTGGCTTAAGGAAAGAATAATACATATGTTTTACCGAGTACACCTTGCATTGAACAATTGAAGTTGAAATAGATTTGTCATTCGTACATGTTTATCCCTCTTCTTCATCTATCTTTATATATATATATATATATATATATATATATATATATATATATATATATATATATATATATATATATATAATTATGGGAAATGAAAAAGGAAAAACCAAAAAAGGATGTTTTTTATATATTCATCAACGTTTCGTCTTTATTTATAAGACTTCCTCAGGATGATAATTTTAAGAAAAATGTCATGCAAGTACGTGAAAATATTGGGTTGACATGATTGGTTGATGAGAAGAAGTAGTAGCCACTGCTGGGGGCGCAGGATTGAGGTCCGGGCTTGGTGAAGTCAGTAGCATGCTACTGCGCCCCCATTATTATATATAAATAAAAATTTTCAAATTATATGTACGGTATAATCACGTTGAAACACCGGTTCTCGTTAGATCACCGGAGTTAGGCGATGTTGAGCTTGTTCAGTCCAAGACAGCTACCGGCGCTTCATACGTTTACAGTTGTGCCGATCCGTATACATATTGAAGCATTAGAAATATCATGACAAAGTCACAGCAACACATCTGCAGTTTGGAATTTGTCAATGTTTCACCTACGCCTACGGTCACAAGTCGTTAGATTTATTGAAGTGAAGAACTGTGATACAGCGAAACAGTTTGTCTGTAGATGACACTAAAGATAGATGAAAGAAGAGTGATAAACATGTACGAATGTCCAGATTTATTTCAAACTTCAATTGTTCAATGCAAGGTATATTCTGTAATAAAATTATGTTTATTATTCTTTCCTTAAGCCAAGGCTTTTCAAAGATCGAAATCTTATCATCAGATGGAATTATATAGATAGATAAGTTGGCAGTGGAAAAGCCAAAATTCAATATTTGAAAAAATATTATGTCTTATAGTTATTCTCATTAATCTGGAACATTTAGATATCCTCATTGGATTGAATGCGTTTTGTTGTTGTCCACATTTTTTATCCAGGGTTGAAGCTGTTCTATTAGGGCTTTTAAGGGACAGGTAACCTGAATATGTTCTCTTCCTGAAAACGGAGATGAGGAAAATCCTTCTTTTTAATATGCTTTATTCGATCTTAACTTTTAGTATCCATATTTTCTTAACCATTGGTTTATTTTCCTACGAATTTCTCCGCGCTTGACAATCATCACGAGTGGACAGGGGTTAATCACCCCTATCTATCCGGACTTTACTTCTTTCATCACTAAAATCAACTCAACAGCCGAAAAATAAACAATGTAATCTTTTACTATGTCACATAATTAATCTAACCAATCGAATAGATCTACCCTTGTATAAGCTGAACGCTAACTACAATTAGTTCTATAACATGGTATATGATACTACATAAATAATTTTACTGCAAAGTTAAATGGAATAAAATTCATCAAGACAATTGCGACGAACGTTTCTTCTTCTTCTTTTTTATTATTATTCTTATTATTCTTAGTAGTAGTAGTAGTAGTAGTAGTAGTAGTAGTAGTAGTAGAGTTCTAAAGCCAGTTATTACCAGTGAACGCTCACTGGTAAACCGGCGATGTTCCCTGTGGTCAGGAGGTTTGGTGATAATTTTCATTTTGTGTTCTTTCAGCAGCCGTTTACCATTGTGTTCTCGCTAATAACGGCCAATGACTTCCTCTAGAATTTTAGTAACAATAGTTTCTCAGGATTCCAGTACTCTCCATGCTCTTCCAGTCGAGACATGGATGGTGGACGAGTCCATTGTGGGTGGGACGTTGAGAAAGAAAGAAAGCGACTTGATAACTGTTAAAAAGGAGAAAGTTCCGCAATGCAAGCGAGACTTGAAAGGCGGCGGTTTCAGAAACGCAAAGAGCCGGAACGCTTGGTGATCGAAGTATCGCAGTACCGGAAGAATGGGATTTTACCGATGTTTATGACACCGATGAAGCTTTATTGGCTATGGTACCCAAGCCCGTCTTGCTGTTAGGCTTTTGTGTCCGCTGACTAAAAATGCAACTGATAAGCAAGTTGGTACAGTGAATAAACTCCCTGACTTGTATTTCATCAAACAGACAATTGGAAGTGCTTGTGGAACAATTGCTTCAGTTCACGCTCGGATAGACAATTCAGAGCAAATTGCTTTCCAATCGGATGTATATATGAACGAGTTTCTTGCGGAAACCAATTCTGTGACCCCAGCAAGAAAAAGACTTTCGTGAGACAAAAGTATGTCAAAAAAATGTTGATATGTGTGTGCGTAGCCGGCGTAAACCATCCGGTGATGAGAAATAAAGAAAACCAAAGTTTTTTCTATATACGTTCTGTTCTTTCTCAATCTTTGTTGGATCTTACCGGGTACCCCGAGAGAACGGGAAATTCAACAGTGTTACCCTACTCGATATTTTCACCCTCTTTTCATCCGTATGTACATCCTTACTGTCATCCAAGACACTTATTATTAAAAGTAGATAATAATAATAATAATAATAATAATAATAATAATAATAATAATAATAATAATAATAATTATTATTATTATTATTATTATTATTATTATTATTATTATTATTATTATTGACTCACTGAGTGTCCACTCACAGGTAGTTTCATAAGCGATTGCTCACTGACGATAACCGGCGGTGTTCCCTGGAGTCTAAATAACAAAAAGTCTCCTAAGATTTCCAGTATTCTCCATTTTTCGATAATCATTGCAAATTATTTTTCGTTATCGCAACAGCCGCTTACTATTGTTTTCTCGATGAAAACGATCATTGGTAGTCCAGTACTAACGGCGCCATTTCAGTGGAGTTCTAGTTAATGATCTTCCTCGTAGGACTTTCCATCCTCCTTTACCCTTCACAAATATTTGTGTGTTTTTGAAGGGGGTGATTCTATGAGATTTCTTGTATATATAATGTAAGTGTTGAGTTAGGGTTAGGGTTAAGATTAAGGTTTATGAGATTTCTTGCAGTTTCAGTATATATAATATAAATGTTGAGTCTGTTAATGACCAGTCGATTGTGACAAGTTGTTGTTGACGCAAGATACCTTCCTCAAGGCGAAGATAACGTCTGAAATGATGGCTACAAGACAAGGGAACAGATACTACACTACCACTAAAAGAAAGGCTCATGCCTGGGGGTAGAAAATAACAATAAAACAGATAATACACGACCCTCAAATAATGAGATAATGCCTGGGATGAGGGTCTCATAGTAACAGAACTAATACTACACTACTCCTTCCTGAATAGAGCACTGAAAGATAATGTATTAGTTTGTAACAGTATTTTATTTACCACCTCTCCAGGAGGTTAGACACAAGGTCAGGTTTGGGTTTTTTGAAAGTGTTTCTGTGGAACGAACTGGATTCGAACCCGGCACTCCCAGGTCCTCAGTCCGCGTCGTTAACCACTTAGCCACCGGGCCAAAGTATAGTAAACTTAATTGAGCATTAAAAATATTACAATAAGTCTGACAATAGTAGAGTTTCGGCTTCAGACTAACAGACACCGAATCTCTATTATTAATAGAGTATTATTGGTATTATTATTTAAATGATGTTGTGGCATCAGTTGGTACAAATGATTTCTTAGTGAGGACAACGGATTTTTTTCTCTGATGTCGGAATAACACATATTTTAGCATTATTATTACTTGGTGTTCTCGTCTAGCGAAAGGTGGATTTGCTTGCAATCTAGCTACATTAAATGCCGTTACTATTTCAGTACTCTAACCCCATTCGTATATTACGATCCTTATTTTTTTAAGTGATTTTGCCGGTAAACCTTATCCTTTATAGAGCCCGTTACACATTTCATATAGCATAATATTATAAAGAACTAGTTGGATATGTGCCCAGGCTTTGAACGGTAAAATTGATAAAAATTTAAAAAAACTCTTTCTTCTAGACCAGAACATTTTCGTATCAACACATACGTAGAGGCGATGAGTTACTTGTGTTTATATTTCTGAGAATGGTGTTTTAAAATAGTAGTGTCTATACACAAACACTGTATAGAATAACAATTGTTGAGGTCTAAGCCGTTGGTTCGAAAGTTGCAAGTTATCTTGAGGTGCTAAGTTCAATCCTGGGCGAAGGCAGTGAAAGTAACATTCAGTAACAGCAGCAATACGGCGATAAGCAGCAGCAGCAGCAGAACTGAAAGCAACAGAGAATTAATGAGTGTGTCCCAGAGCTAAACAATGGAATCCGAGCGTGGTACCCCGTGACAATAAAGGTATTGGTTCGAGAGTCCAGACAGACGATTCCCGAGTTTGATACAGGACACCTGATGAAGGCCGGAGGGCAGAACGGCCGAAACATTGTGAGCATGGCGAGATGGGGAAGTCAGTCCGAACACTGAAATCCATAATGATGACAATCAGTACTTGTTAGTTTTAGAACAAGTTTATTTTACAGGAGCTTTTTCTACTACTACTACTACTACTACTACTACTAATACTACTACTACTACTACTACTAATAATAATGATAATAATAATATTATTTAAATACTATTGGATGTATTACTTTAAAGCAATAGATGTTATTTCTAGATTGATTTCAAGTTGTTTACTTCTTAAACATTGTCTTTTCCAAATCAGCAAATGTATTAATTTCTCCGAGAGCAGAATATGTTTTTCTTTCTAATCCGTACATTTCGTCTTTCGTCTTCTATCCTATCTGTACAGTTCAGACAGAACGTTTATGCTTAATTCGCAATTGCTTCTTTTTAAATCTGACTTTTCCGATGCACCTTTGAGTTCACCTAAATATGGTTATTACATTTAATCGGCCAACTTTGAGCTTTTTAAAATTCTAGACTTATATGATGGATGTAAGCAACTAACACATGACAATAGATAAGAATAGGTATTTGCTGATACGGATTGTTCTAAGTGAAGCTACACCTGTTGGTCACAGCTAGTACTGTCGTCAGGGTGTAGATCGAGTACTCCGGTAAGGTTTTCGACCACTAACGTAGAATTTGAACAAAGAGCGACAGAAAATGTGTTAAATTGGACAAGAGTGATTAAATGAGGCAAAGAATGAATGTACAACTTAATGTCGACTTTACTCAACTTTCATTGGCTTGGCAATTATAGTATCCAAACGCTTTACATTCTTATTGATTTCAGTGTTCGGACTGACTTCATCATCTTGACTGCCATGCTCATAACGTTTCGGCCGCTCTGCCCTCCGGCCTTCATCAGGGGTCCTGTACTGAACTCGGAAACTGTCTGTCCGGACTCTCAAACCCAATCCCTTTATTGTCACAGGGGAACCACGCTCGGATTCTATTTTTCTGGAATTTTTTTAACGAGTGTGTCGCAGAGCAAAAGGATGGAATCCGAGCGTGGTACCTCCGTGACAATAAAAGGGATTGGGTTCTAGAGTCCAGATAGACGGTTCCCGAGTTTGATACAAAACACCTGATGAAGGCCGAGTGGCAGATAGGCCGAAACGTTTGAGCATGGTAGCCAAGATGAGGAAGTCAGTCAAAACACTGAAATCCATAATGAAAACACCTAATCTCAGAAATACAGACAATTGCTTTACATTCTGTTATTTCTTTTGACAACCTTGTTCTATTAGTTAACAGCTAATACATAATCCCAATTGTTCATCTGTATACACTGACAATAGTTTATAACGTCCTTTGCAAATAATTAGAAAGATTGGCTCGAAGAAACTAACGTATACCTAACGTTCAGACAATTTGGTGTATTTCAGGAAATCGTGACGAGAAAGTTCTTTTCTCGTATCCACAAGAACAACATTATATTTCTACCTCAAATATCTATAATTTACAATAGGATTGTCGATGCACTGAATATACAACTGAAACGCTTCTACATATGAATATAAAACACTTCCGGTTTGAAGACAAAATCATAGATCTCTTTCTACTTCCGGTTTTTTGTTTTTGCCCCAGATTTGATAAAATCTGGGTCATCTCTTAACATAAGCCTAATTTCTTAACTACTTACACTGACTTTTGTTTAAATTCATCGGAAATAAAGGTATAGTAATAAAACGAACCCCTCATCTACAAATATTCACGTATGATCTTCAAAGACTTACAAAAGTGAAATAAACGTTATTCTTTAAAAGACGTTACAAAAGAGAAAGGAGTGTCGAGTACTCACGGTAAACTCCTGATTTGTCGTCATTCCTCGATCGTGTCTGTTTGTATTTTTTACTCCCTTTTCTTGCGGAGAATGACTCTTTCTTGTCGAGCGGGTGATCACAGAAGTCACGAGATCGTTCGCAACAGGCCGACTCGGTAAAATTAGAGGAGCCTTCAAATCCGCTCGGAAATACGTTCGGCTGGAGAAAGCGCTGAATGAACTTACTCGGGTATCCGTTGAGCGCGACATGTTGGCTAGGGTCGTTGTGTCGAACATTATTATATCTTTTCCGTTCAGTCAACGAGTTTTCAACATAACAAGCATTATCGGACACGGGCTGTTGCTGTTGTTGTTGTTGCTGCTGTTGTTGTTGTTGCTGCTGTTGTTGATGATTTGGATGTTGTTGTTGGTGGTGATGATGATGATGATGATGGGATGTGGGGTCGCCGTGCGTCGTGGTCGTCGCCGCAGCGGCTATATTTGACAATGTTGATGCGGATGCTGTGGACGACGACCCGGCCGCCGACATATGATTGGAGGGTCCAGGGTGGTGAGGCTGAAAATGTGACAGATGAGAGGTGTTCGACTGGGAAGGGTTCGTGTGTGTAGGTATATGTGTTGGGACCCCTCGAGGTGAAAACTCCCCGTGAGGATTCGGGGGTCTTCGAGAAGGGGATGCTAGACTTCCGGCGCTGAAAGAGGCATTCCTCAATAGTTCGTATTCCATGTATTCAATAAGAGCGCGCCGTTTCATCTGAAATTTCCGGTGGTGGCGCAAGAACGAGATGCAGAGGAAGATCGTCATGGAAATTGCCACACTGACCGCTGGCCACCACGGGTGCCGTAGACCGTAGCCAGGGTCGGAGATAACTGGACTCACAGTCGTGCCGGCGGCGGCAGCTGCAGCGGCTGCCCCACTTTGTAGGAGCCCCGTGGTCGACAAAACGCCCCCACTGTTGACCCCGCTCCCAGCGACCCCTGCAGCGGCTGCAGCTGCAGCCGCTGCAGCTGTGGCAGCGGCCGCAGGGGTTCCTGGGGTGCTTGTCAACGTTACGTTTGTCGTTGATGCTGCCACACTGCCATTGTAAAGACCGCTACCTGTTACCCCAACCACAACACCAGCCATCACCACGCTGTGATTTCTAGGGGCCGGAACTGTCACCGGCGATCGTAATGAGGGAGGGGCTGGTCCGGGGGTTCGAATCGTGGTCCTATTAGTGGCAGTAATGGTGGGGGCGGTTGCGACGGGGTCGAGAGAAATAGAGGAATTAGCAACCGTGCTATCGTTGAAATTCATTGCTAGTGATTCAACCGCACCGTTTCTAGGTATCGCTGCGCTTGCATTTAGTGGCGTTTATATTATTTTTAAATAGCTTTAAAACGTGTCCATTTAAATAAATATATATATATATACAGTCGCATTTATATATATATATATTTGTGTATATTGAAAAAAAATGTATATACTTATAAGTAAATACTGACCACAGCCATAGACGTGACGTTAGCCCATAAATATGGCTATAATACTACGTTTATATAATTTAGTCCCTTTTTTTTTCAAATACGTGATACGCAAACAACTTATATTTTGTTTATAGGTTATTAATATCTCTATAAATATAAAAAAATTCTTCCAACCTGCACGCCAAAATTTTTATAATATATATATTAAACTATATAAGCTTTAATATAGATACATATATGTTAAACATCTATGCGTGTTATTGCCCGGGCACGTGTAAGCGTTTATAATGTTTTTATTGCAATGTGTGCGTATCTTTTATATATTTTCAATTAGCGGCGTTTTTTTTATGTCTCTTAATTTCTTTCAGATTGTATAATTAACAAACAATTGTATCATAAATCATTGTAAGCACATTTTTTTTTTTTTTTTGTAAAAGGTCTCTAGAAAAAAGAGAGGTATGCAGATTTGTGTGTCTGGGTGGTGTGGATGTCAGGAAGGGGTAAAGTGGTACCCGTTTTCTTGTGTTGTTTGTTTTTTTTAGGGAGGGGAGACAAATATAAACGCAGACCAGTTGGTAATCCCCGCGTAAAATTCTTAGAAATAATTAATAAGTTTTTTCTTTTCTTTTTTTGTAATTTCGAGTCGGTTTTGATATTTTTTTATATATATTTTTTTAATTTTTATTATTTATTATTCTTTTCTTTTTTTTTTTTTCTTTATTCGTCGTCCGGCTGTGTTCTGCCGATTTTTATGCCAATTTTTATGGATTTTTAAATTTTTATTTCATTAATTCCTTTTAGTTTGTTTGTGTTTCCGTAGGCCACGCTGCCATACGCCGACCCCTGAATATTCCATTCACGAAGAATTTCGGTAGAGATGTCAAGTCATAGAATTCACATCAATCGGCGTGAATCGTTTTTTGTTTGTTTGTTTGTTTGTTTGTTTGTTTTTTAATTTTTTCGCGTTATCACGTGACTTCCGCCGACAAAAAATAAAACCCGCAGATCTTACGCGTCCTCCGGAGAAAATATTTTTTAACGAACGTTGTATCTTTTTATTCTTGGCTTATTTAGTTTTTTTGAAGCATCAATTTTTTTTAGGGGTGGAGGATTCTTTTTTGTTTTACATTTATGAATGAAAAGCAGCAATTTATTTCTGTACCTGTTTCAGTTTAACGCCCGCGAATAGATAACAATAAGTCGTTTTTGTTAGTTTTCACATCCTTATGAAAATCCTGATGATTGACATGTGTCATCCGAAAAAGGTAAATCCAAAGAAAGTTTGCCTCAAAACAAAGAAACAAGTTTCTTTATGGAAACATGTTCATTAATGAGGAGTTTCCGTTTACAGTTTAGTAAATAAACAATAAACAAAAATTTGATAAAAAAATAAATGTTTAACTTAATTTGACTCTTTTTTGTTTGTGTGTGTCTATGCAAGCGTGTATGTGCGTCTGCAAGGTGTTTTTGTTCTTTTTTATGGGTGTATGTTCACGCATGTTTTACCTATGTATATATAAGTGTTTTTGTATGTCTGTTTGTTTTTGTATGTATGTTTGTTTTTGTATGTATGTTTGTTTCTGTATGTCTGTTTGTTTTTGTATGTCTGTTTTTTTATGTATGTTTGTTTCTGTATGTACGCTTGTTTTTGTATGTATGTTTGTTTCTGTATGTACGCTTGTTTTTGTATGTATGTTTGTTTCTGTATGTACGCTTGTTTTTGTATGTATGTTTTTTTTGTATGTATGTTTGTTTCTGTATGTACGCTTGTTTTTGTATGTGTGTTTTTTTGTATGTGTGTTTGTTTCTGTATGTACGCTTGTTTTTGTATGTATGTTTGTTTCTGTATGTATTTCTTTGTATATATGGGTGTTTTATTATATATGAGTGTTTTTGTATGTATGTTTGTTTTTGTATGTATGTTGATGTGTATGTATGGGTGTTTTTATATGTATATTTGTTTGTGTATGTATGTTTATTGTAGTATGGGTGTTTTATTATATATGGGTGTTTTTGTATGTATGTTTGTTTGTGTATGTATGTTTTTTGTATTATGGGTGTTTTATTATATATGGGTGTTTTTGTATGTATGTTTGTTTGTGTATGTATGTTTTTTTGTATTATGGGTGTTTTATTATATATGGGTGTGTTTGTATGTATGTTTGTTTTTGTATGTATGTTGATTTGTACGTATGGGTGTTTTTGTATGTATGTTTATTTATATGTATGTGTGTTTTTTATGTATGGAGTGTTTTGTATTTATGTCGTTTTTATATGTGTGTGTGTTTTTGTATGTATGGAGTTTTTGTACGTATGGATGACTTTTGTGTGTATGTTTTTTTGTATGTATATGTTTTTTTGTAAGCGTGTTTTTTATATGTATCGATGTTTTTGTATGTATGGGTGTTTTTGTATGTATTGGCGTTATTGTGTGTACGTGTGTTTACTTTTATGATTTAGGATATTCATGTGTGTAAATACATAATTGCCACGCGTCTGTGGTGTGTGTGTGAGTGTTTATTGTGTGCGTATGTTATTTCTCTGAAAGGAGTGTTTTATGTGTACGTTTCCATGTGTATGTGAGGCGACTGGGATGGGTGGGTGGTCAAGATATGTGAGCTAAGCTATCATGAACACACATATCTCAGTCGATTTCGATCATGACACCATATTTTGCTTTCGTTTTACTTTTTGTATTTTCCGAAAGGTAATAGAATTTAGTAACTTTATTTCATTTTGAAAAAAAATGGTGTCAGAGCACAAAATATACGTGGAAATAAGTGTGGTTCTCTGTTAGTCAATCATGTCGCTAGCCTTTCTCTCTGGGTCACTGGATATGTGACCATCTGATGGAGGATGATATTTATTTACGCTATACGCAACAACGATGTCGCGCTAGAAACATTGCGGATAAGGAAATATGATAGCTAGGACTGGTTACAGGCTGGTCTTGTAATTGAAACCTAATTCTTATTTTGGTGATGAAAACGTTTACATCTACTGAGCATTTGTCGTATATAAAAACTATGCTAGTAAGAAAGTAAATAATAATAATAATAATAATAATAATAATAATAATAATAATAATAATAATAATAATAATAATAATAATAATAATAATAATATGTGGGGAGACCTGCTGTCACTCCAAATCCAGGGAACACGTGCGTGAAAACTCCTTGTGAGTAAAATAATAATAATAACAAGAAGAACAATAATATATAAATTGTCACTCAAATCCCATAGCTGTTATCAAAGAGAATTCAATGATAAACGGCTGTTGCGACAACGCATGGAGATTTGTAGCAGTAATCGCAAGAAACGAGGAGTACTGGAAGTCTTGGGAAACTTGTTGTCACTCAGATTCCAGAGAACAACATCTGTTTTGTTTTTGTTTGTATTTTTCAAGTCAGCTATTAATGGTGATAACTCGTGGGAGTACTCTAAGTGTATATAAAAAAATAAAAAATAAAAATAATAATAACAACAATAATAATAATAATAATAATAATAATAATAATAATAATAATAATAGCAACAGCAGCAACAATAACAGCTGTGCTCCTGTGGTTAGATTAACATGTTATTTAGATGATTGCAACATTTCTATAACGCATACGACTATGAATTATCAATTATTGAACTATTGTACATAACTAATAAACGAAATAATAATAATAATAATAATAATAATAATAATAATAATAATAATAATAATAATAATAATAATAATAATAATAATAATAATAATAATAATAATAACGCCAGTTGTCAACGCATCGACTGTAGCAACAGATGTCAAAACTGAATGTGATATAATTCCTCAAATGTGTGTTAGCATTCGACAAATATGAATGATTAACATTTTGATATTTTGAGTTTCCGGAAGAATTCTAGCTGTTCAATATATAATTAACATGATAATTGATTCTAAAGATTCGTTACTTTTCTAGTGGATATATACTTACCCCTTGCGAAACACACACACAACAATGAATAATGCTATTGTGTAGACATATCTAAAGAGCATCGTTTAGTGTATGCGTGTGTGTGTGTGTGTGTGTGTGTGTGATTTCTCTTTGTGATGCATATTTGATAGGCAGATTTGAACACGAATTTTAAAAAATATGAAAAATAAAAAAAAACAACCAAACAAAAAAATTAAAATTAAAAAATTAAAATAAATTAAATTTTTTTTTTTTTTTTAAATCTAAGATTTGTTATAAAAATCTAAGATGGTGATATATATATATATATAAATATACAATCATTTATATATATCATTTTTTTTTAAATCCTTCACGGGCATAAATCCTGAGTTGAAAGCTGCCGTATAGGCATTGTTTCTGCTAGTGTTGTCATAATTTTCGGTGGTGCTAGAGTTATCGTTGTTGTTCTGCAGGTGGCGGTGATGCTGCAGCCGCCGCCGCCGCTGCTGCTGCTGCTGTAATATCTTTAGTCGTCGTCACCGCCGTAGTCATCAGCAGCGTCATCATCGTCAACGCCATCACCATCATCATCATCATGAGCATGAGGACAGCGTTTCAGTCACAATAAGCTTTATCCTTCCAATCTCTCATTTTTTCTTTCTTTCTTTTTTTTCCTTCTCTATTTTTTTAAAAAAATATTTTCTATTCTTTCTTTTTTTCTTTCTTTCTTTGTTCCTTGTGTCCACCAATTACTTGACCGGTTGCAGGTCACGCTAAGCTCCTCTGTGGTTCGTGCCTAGCGTATCCCTCTGTTTCATTTCTGGCTATTTTGTTATGACAATCGGGTTTCAACGCGCGTCAAACAGCAGACGTACTAGTACCGTAAAAAAATTTTTTAAATCCCCGTACTGATACTAACAATCATATGAAGACAAGAAAGAATAGAGGGTGGGAGGAAAACTAGTAGCGGTAGGAGTAAGAGTAGTAGAAGGAGTAGGAGATAGAATTGTAGAAGCGTTTTTTTTCTTTTCTCTCTTTCTTTTCCCCTTTTAAATTTAGTGCGTGCGCGCTCGTTTGAAGAAGAAGGCCCCCGCGTGGCGGCGGATACCGTTACCGTATATAGAATCCATCACTAATATCACTAAACACAAGAATAACTTGTATTCTCCTTAACTGTATTATTCAAAAACTATCTCTCCATCTTTCTTGTAGTGTTTGCAGGAATTTTCGTCAATCATGTGCGCTTGACGCCTATACTGAAAGAAAACATGTTAATGGCCGTCAAGCCCAGGTAGTAGACGCAATGGTAGCTATTTAAAACGGAACAAACTGATGATGATGATAATAATAATAATCTAATATCTCTCCTTCCTCAAAAATATGGTGGCACCGGCATCTGTTGTTACCACAATGGTCATGAAGGTTCAGAAATGTTCGAAGACCGAGAAGAAGGGGGAGACACAGCACCATCCAGACCTCCACTAGAAGGGTGCGAAGAATACTGTAATTGTGTGGAGGCTTATTGCCACTCAAATCTCAGAGAATACCAACGAGAAAAATCGATGTTAAACAGATGTTGCGATAACACAGAGTGATTAGTAATGATTATTGAAAGAAGCGGAGAGTAGTGGAAATTTGGGGAGACTTGGGGGCACTCAGATTCCAGGAAACACCATCATTTGTTGCAGGTGAGCGATTACTAATACTGACTTGTTTGATAACTCGAAGAAGAAGAAGAAGAAGAAGAAGAAGAAGAAGAAGAAGAAGAAGAAGAAGAAGAAGGAGGGATAGATGAAGAAGAAGGAAGAGATGATGATGAAGAAGAAAAAGAAGAAGAAGGGAGAGATAATGAAGAAGGGATTGAGAAGAAGAAGAAGAAGAAGAAGAACAACAACAACAACAACAACTAGCAAGAACCCTGGAATTTAAAAAAATCGGCAGTTCTACTAGTTTTGTCTTTGCGTGTGAGCGACTTCAGCCCGGTTGGCAGTGTGTTGTTCGTGTTGGTAGCGCGGCTGTGTCTTTAGTAGTCATGGCAATGTAAGTTGTTCATCATCACTTCTGCACACGGCGACGAGGGAGGCTGACTGCAAGAAGCAGTAATGGAAAGAGGCGGCGGCAATGATAGCCGCGCGTACCCTAAGTCCGTTCTCAACAGACATAGTTCGTTTGCCGTCAGTTGTTGGCGAGAGACGGCGGACCCGGCGATGGAAGATAACGCAGAAAATTATAGGAGTGGCTGGTTTATACGTTGGAAGAAGAAGAAGAAGAAGAAGAAGAAGAAGAAGAAGAAGAAGAAGAAGAAGAGGAGGAGGAGGAGGAGGAGGAGGAGGAGAAGAAGAGGAAGAAGAAAAATGAATGAATGAATGCACGAATGAATATACGAATGAATGACAAGCGAAGACGAAGGAGGAATAAAGGTAGAAATGATGAAGAAGAAGAAGAAGAAGAAGAAGAAGAAGAAGAAAGAGGAGGGTGAAGAAGAAGAAGAAGAAGAAGAAGAAGAAAGAGGAGGATGAAGAAGAAGAAGAAGAAAGAGGAGGAGGAGATGAAGAAGAAGAAGAAGAAGAAGAAGAAGAAAGAGGAGGAGGAGATGAAGAAGAAGAAGAAGAAGAAGAAGAAGAAGAAGAAGAAGAAGAAGAAGAAGAAGAAAGAGGAGGATGAAGAAGAAGAAGAAGAAGAAGAAGAAGAAGAAGAAAGAGGAGGATGAAGAAGAAGAAGAAGAAGAAGAAGAAGAAGAAAGAGGAGGAGGAGATGAAGAAGAAGAAAAATGAATTAATTAATTAATGCACGAATGAATGAAAGGCGAAGAGGAAGAAAAGAAGAAGAAGAATGAATGAATGAATAAACGAATGAATGACAAGCGAAGACGAAGGAGGAATAAAGGTAGAAATGAAGAAGAAGATGAAGAAGAAGAAGAAGAAGAAGAAGAAGAAGAAGAAGAAGAAGAAGAAGAAGAAGAAGAAGAAGAAGAAGAAGAAGAAGAAGAAGAAGATGAATGAATGAATGAATGAATGAATGAATGAATGAAAGGCGAAGAGGAAAAAGAGAAGACGGGAGGGATGAAGAAGAAGAAAAAGAAGAGAAGAAAAAGAAGAAAAAGAAGAAGAAGAAGAAGAAGAAGAAGAAGAAGAAGAAGAAGAAGCAGAAGATTAAAAAGATGTTGTTTGGCTTGGTAGTAAAATGTCACACTCTTGAATGATCTCCATTGTCGTCGCTGTCTTGTCGTCTTCGTCAAGAGTCGCCATGCAATTGCTCTCCCACTCGAAAGAATGAATCCTTTTTATCAGAGAAACCGACCGTTTGCTCTCAATCTAATCAACATGTTCAAAGCAGTTTCGTATTTCTTATCCTTCTCTTTCTATCATCTTACCCTTTCTTCTTCTTCTTCTTCTTCTTCTTCTTCTTCTTCTTCTTCTTCTCTTACATTTGTTTCTTTTTCTTTTTTCTATCTGCCTTTCTTTCTTTATCTTTTTTCCTTTTTTTTCCTCATAAAAATTAGGTTTCCCCTTTTTTATCATTGGCTCCCTTTCTGGGGTTCTTTTTCTTTCTCTTATCCGCCTTTTTTCTTTTTTCTTTTTCGCCTTCTTTTTCTTTATCTTTTTCTTTTTTCTATCCGCCTTCCTTCTTTACATTCGTTTTCTTCTTTTTCTTTTTCTTCTTTTTCTTCTAAAACATTAGTTTCCCTCTGTTTACCAAATTCGTGTTCTTCTTTTCTTCATCTCCCTTTCATCTTTCTCATGCTTTCAGCTTACTGTACCTTCACCTTTTTCTCCTTCTTCCACTGCAACTAGCTATAACTTCCCTTCCTTCAATGTCTAGTCAAATGATTAAACCAACAAAAAAGCTATTCACCACCGTATATGGAGCTAGCCTCGCCCCTGGAGTCAAACACTCTCAGTCATACATGATGACACAATCTGCACTTAACTCTAAAAGCATATTACCAATGGCGTTTTATGAATGACCTCAAGTAATGTGTAACTCCGTCATCAATAGAGAAAGATGTGCAGCGTGAAGCATAATAGTCTTAGCGGGTTTCGCTGTTCTCGCTTTCTCTGCAAACATTTATTCATGAAGATAATACTTTTATAGTTACGCATCCCCTAAATGACTTATATTTTGATTCACCTCTCCTGAACTTCAGCCCAGTCTAAATAATACCTCTACAAGCGTGTATTTATGTAAATAAGACGTTTATCGTTAAGATAGTCTAAATAACATCGAGTGTTTCCACGTCATTAAATGTTCACTTTGAAAGAATAACAAGAACAAGTTAGATGTTTTGATTGGCAGTGTCGCCATTTTGTAAGAACAACGGAAAAGAGAATTTATATATTTTTCTTTAAAAACAGAAACGGGCGTTAAATATTTACTTTGAAAAAATCCCAAGATCAGGTTAGTCTTTGGTTTTATCGCGTCGCCATTTTTTTTAAACCAAAACCGAAAAAGAATTCATATATTTTTTCTAGTTATGTTGTCATAATATAAACACAAGTTTCGGATCAGCCACTCAACCAGTTCAGGCATAGATTTTTTTTTTGAAGGGCTAACCTTTCGACTAGCCTGATTGGAGTCCAGGGGATTTGACGCTGGTAGTGTGGTCTCTTAACTTCTTTTGTTAGATAAATGACAGATAATGAAGATAGTTAAGTATCGTTAGTAGATTGGGCGAGGTCATATAACTTTTCTGGTCGGCACTTTCCTAGGTGATAGTAGAGGAAACCGAACTCAGAGATAGCCCTTTGAGAAGTTTCCCCATCAGTATTTGCTAAATGTCGAGGTATTTTCAAGTGCCACGTTGTACATGAATGTGTGTCCGTTGAGGTATTTCCGGCGTGAATGATAAAGTACGTCACTGTCATACTAATGTTTCGGCGTTCGGTTCGATTATTTTGCCTCTGAAGTTATCAGCGTCTGTCAAAGGACTACCTTGTTTTGAAGTGATTTTACCTTCCTCTCCCTTTTTGTTATCATGCAACGTAATCATCTTTTGTTCTTTTAAACTCATTACATCAAATGGTCCATGCCTGTTCTGGTGCGACTTCCATAAAAAATCTCTTCTGAAAACCAACTTACAAAATAATGATAATTTTTACAAACATTTATTTTTTAAAAATATAGATTATATAGTAACAGATGAACCAAATGAATAACAATTGTTCTCCGTGTATCCGGAATTATATCCCAGTCTTATAATAATCTCGAAATGCATTTATCTATAAAACTCAGAGTTTTCCAACTACCACTGACACAAAAAAGGCGTATTTTATCTCAATCTTTCCTGAACACATGTCCAGTCTAATACTACTAATCGTGAAGTGACAATACGTGTATACACTTAGAATATAATAGGTTTAAATAACTTTCCTATGTGAAACATATTACCACGGAACTGATTATTCCATGCGGGCTTCAACATGGTCGTCTTAAAATCCAATTTCTATTAATATTTGTCATTAATCTTTCCCATAAGTAATCAAGCTTTATCTATTCCATAATATTATTTTCAATCCTCTCATAATATTATTCATCATTACAACTAACAATTCATCCATCGCACTATCCATTATCTGTGAGTGTTTTTTAACCTTGACTTATTATCATACTAAGAGAATCCTACGAATATGCGATAGATAGAACCACAAAATTAAACTAAAAAAAACTAACAAAAACAGATGTCGATTCATTCATTTCGTATGATTTAGATGATTCTTTTCTCGGCATTGGTTTCCCAGATATATTTCTAGATAGAATTTTTTCTAGAAACACATCGGGTATTTGCGGGAGGGGCCACGTGAAGGTTGCCAACATCCTAAGTGAAAGTATTTCTGTGGAACGAACTAGATTCGAACTTGGTCCACCCAGGTTGTAAGTCCGTGTCGTTAACCACTTAGCCACCGTCACTTCCCAGTGTCGATAAGAAGCCAACGGAGGAAGGAACTAAGAGAAATACAGTGAGAATAGGAACAAACAATAACATGAAGCAATAAATAGGCTATTGAGAAAATACGTATTAGCCATTAACGTTACTTCCTTTATTATGTTAGACTGGGCTAGTGTGTACTTGAGAGCTGGAGAAGTTTACAAGATCATATGTTATTAAGAATTGCGTAACAAAAACAGAATGCTTGCAAGGTATATATGATATGCTTTATAGTCATCTGTCCCAATAAGACTATATTTATTATCGTTATTTGAAAGTATTTATCTGTCCATATAATCGTATTCCCTGTTGTGCGTGTGAACGTGATAATATATATATATATATATATATATATATATATATATATATATATATATATATATATATATATATATATGTATATGTATATATATGTATATGTATATATGTATATGTATATGTATATGTATATATATATATGTATATGTGTATGTATATGTATATTTATATATATATATATATATATATATATATATATATTGGTACTAATTTTCTGTACCAAAATAAATAAATATTACGCTCTTAATTTTTATTTTTTCACTTTAATTCTCAATTAATCGAGCACAGAAGCTATATATATATATATATATATATATATATATATATATATATAACGTATACACACCAATTCCGTTAGATCACTAAAGTTAAGCAACGCTAAACCTGGCCAGTATTAGATGGGTTATCATTTGGGCAGGTAAATAGTTTCAAATAACGATAATATGCGCTTATTGTGACAGATAACCATAAATCATCTCATGTATATATATATATATATATATATATATATATATATATATATATATATATATATATATATAGTAAGCTATGAAAATATATTTATGGCAATTAAGCTACACAGACGCTCCGCGTTTAATCCCCGGAGGGAATCTTCAGGCTAAAATGCATTTTAGCCTGAAGATTCCCTCCGAGGATGAAACGCGGGAGCCTCTGTCTAGCATAATTGCGATAAATATATTTTCATAGTTTATTACCTAGCTCTACTTACGTATCGATCACTGTTGAAGTAAATACTTAAAATTGATACATAAAAAATTATATCTCCTTATAAAATTTTATGTGGATGCATGAAATATATATATATATATATATATATATATATATATATATATATATATATATATATATAGTATTTTTATGGAGTGCAATACCACATCATTATCACAGAGGACAGAATCACGTCATTTTTTTCCAACTAATTTCTTTATTTCGCATACAAATGTTTCGAAAAAAATAAGTTGCAAAAAATGACGTGAATCTGTCCTCTGAGATAATGATGTGGTATTGGACTACATAAAAATACTAAATATAGCATAGCTCTAGCTTTAAACTATTGAGCTATTATAAGTACTTTGTGTTACAAAAGTAAAAAATAAATACATATATATATATATATATATATATATATATATATATATATGTATTGTGTTACAATTAAATAATTCCGGAGGAAATCTGGGTATGAGAGCAAGAATAAAATAAAATGTAGTAACACGAAATTACATAACCATCGATGCGATAATTAATTTCAACCTTGTGGTTTTGTCAAGCATCCAATTTAGATATTACAGTTTACAAAATGTAATCATCTAAATTGGATGCTTGACAATGCCACAAGGTTGAAATTAATTATTGCATCGATGATTATGTAATTTCGCGTTACTATATATATATATATATATATATATATATATATATATATATATATATATATATATATATATATATATTACCAGGGTTCAATACGGCTTAAAAATTGCACTTAATACCTCAATATGAAACACACAACATTCTAAGGTAAGGATCAAGTGTAAGTGGGGTAATCCTAATAAAGGGGTGGCGTTCTTCCCTACATCTTCAGATCACATTCTACTATGGTTGACTACTTTACTTATTTTGTATTTGAAATTATGAGCAAAGCTTTTGCTGCCACTGTCCTAATTGTGAAATCATCAAATATGACAATTTCTAACACTCGATTTGATTGGGTACCTTTGAAAGTGAGTAAATGTGTTCACCAATAGTTGTGTAGTTTATCCACCCTATCACTAAACAAGTTTACTGTTGACAAACATTAGTTTTCCTCTTTTTATCAAATGTATTTCCTTCTTTCCTCATCAACCTTTCTCTCTTCTCTCAAGTGTTTAGCTTACATTAGTTTCCTCTTTCTTCCTCTTCTCCATCTGCAATTGCTTAATGGTCCATAGTTTCTATATCTAGTCACACGATTAAACTAACGAATAAGATATTCACGACCTGGTAGAGATAATTATTCAAGCCGGTCGCAGAATTCAGAACCATGGAGCAAGTCACGGTCATCATGATCAACTACATAAACGGTGAGAGTTTTAAACAACCGACGTCAACAGTGTTCAACTTATGAAGGAACATGCATTAAATCTATGATTTTGACGGTTATATTAATACTACTCACTACAGTGCCCAGCCTATATTGGGGCGACACATAATTATAAATATTTGTTTATCTACATACGTATACGTTTCATCCTTACGCAATCATCAGTGTAGAGATCATTATTTAAGCCGGTCGCAGGATTCGAAACCCTGGAACAAGTCATATATTTATAACGTAAATTCCGACGCCTTAATTAACTTTTAAACAATTAAGCAATTATGGCAACTTCAAAAAACAAAACATCACCTGCCACACGTGTTCAGACGTGTTCTAACTGTAGATAGGCAAAAATAAGAATGCCTGCAATACGCACATGTCGAACTGGCCATAACATCATGACCCCTACTACTTCCTAGTCGAAAAGAAGAATAAGAAAAACTGAAACATAAACACACGTGCACACGCACGCACGCACGCACAGCTGCACCAAAAACCAACGTAGACACATATATCCGCAAATGCAAAGAAAGTACAACCAAGTACACACACAAGCAATAACAGGCAAATATCGGAATTAAAGAGAGATGCATTTCAGGATGAGGTAAATGATGATAATTGGCCGCACGATTAAATATATATATATATATATATATATATATATATATATATATATATATATATATATATATATATACTGCGAATGAGTGGCGATTTGTGATCGGAGTTCATGGCCGCAGACCGTCGGGAATTAGATTCCTGCACTGAATATTGCGTAAGCATGAAACATCGATGTATGTAGGTAATAAATAATTAATCCTTATTTATAAATATTATTATATAGCCCCCTTTACTAAGGCTGAGCACTCTGAGTGAATTTAATAACAAGCAGTACTACTAGCTTCATTGCGAGATCACAACACGGTTTATTGTTGCTGTTGATCACTCTTCGCCGCTTGCTGTGTATACCCGCGAACTTGGCATTTACAAAGTTAAATTCCTCCTGAAATTCCAAGCTAATTTCTGGTGACCAACTGGTAAGTCTCTTGACTGCGATCAATGCCGATATATATATATATATATATATATATATATATATATATATATATATATATATATATATATATATATATATATATATATATGAATATAAGAGACAACTCATGTCTAGATATCCTTTAGTAGATCCTTTCAATATAACGAATTAGGATCTTAGTTTCGGATGGGAATTGGCTGATGAATTTGCCATAGTTTGCATTTGTCTCCCAAGTACTTTCGCCAGCCACAGTAGTCCTTGCTCCCTCCACCCTTCCCCTTTTTTCTCCCACTCATTTTCATTCTCTAACAAGTACGGACGTCCAGCAAGACGCTGCCATTTTTTCATTTTATTTTATTTTTCTTCCCAACATGTCTACCCTACATGTATCTGTGCTTGCATGATATCTTTTCCCTATATCATCATCCTGATGAAGTCTTATAAATAAAGACGAAACGTTGATGTACACATAAAAAACATCCAGTTTTTGGTTTTCCTTTTTCATTTTACCATATATATATATATATATATATATATATATATATATATATATATATATATATATATATATATATATATATATATATAAGTAGATTCCACGTACAACAAAAGCGTAGGATAAATTTCAGAGGAAACATTCTTTTAATCAAAAAAACATTGCTAGAATTTTCCTTAAAGCCTTATCGTCTGATCCTCTAAGAGGAAACGTCAGAATGATAAATTAAAAACTAAGAAAATCGAATGAGATATAAGGGGAAAATTGTTATAGTGGGAGAAAACGATTGAGAAAAAAAAACGACGCAATCATATCCGATGCAATGGCTGAATCTTTAGAAAATGACCTCCAGGCAGTAGTGGATTGGGGTCATAAATGGTTGGTAACTTTTAATGCCGCAAAGACAAAACTCCTTTCCTTCAATGACTACAAGGAACCTTTTCAACCACCGATTGTCATGGCAAATAACACCCTACCTGAGAGTTCATCATTCAAACTCCTCGGCCTAACCTTCACAGGTAACATGAATTGGAACAAATACATTGAAGACATTGCCAAGGCTGCTGCAAAGAAGGTTGGCTCCCTCTATCGTGCTAGTAAACTCCTCACACCTGACATTATCCTGTATCTCTACAAAGCCACCATCCGCCCATGCATGGAGTGTTGTTGTCACATCTGGGCTGGTGCATCATCTACTAGTCTCTCCCTCCTTGACAAGGTCTAAAAAAGAATCGCCAACCTAATAGGTCCCTCGCTGTCAGCCAAGCTTCAGCCTCTGTCACATCCCGACTTGTTTTCGTAATTCACGCGCCCTGAAGAAAAATGCATCGACGGACGTAGCCGGATCTTTGCAACGAAGATCCGGACGTCTACAAAGTACATTTGAACGCTCACAGGTCCATGAGTCATCTATTGGACAGCACCTATACGACAACAAAAAATGTGGCGAGAACTATACCGATGATTGGTTTCGTATCGTGCACAAGGCCCGATCTAAACACCATCTGAAGGTTCTGGAGGCCGTGAGCGTTACCAGACAAAAACCCTTACTCTGCAGGCAAAAGGAGTTGTCTCATAAATTAGATATATTTAGAGACCTCTAAAAAAAAAAGTTTGCCTGCAGTATGTCGATTATCATTTTATCCATTTTGCGTGATTGTTTCTAAGTTTTTTGGCGATAGTTCATTCCTTTCCTGTGATTTGTGCCTTTTTTTTCTTTTTTGTTGTTTTTTTTTTTCGTTTGCTCTCCATGGTTCTTTATAAACAATTTTTTTCTTCTCTCTTTCCCCTTGTAAAAACCATCTTTTCTATTTTTTTTTATTACTTTAAAATGATATTCCACCGACGTTCCCCTTTGAAAATGTGTCGGACGAAAGGTACCTTGGGTTGGGTTTTTTTTCCACTTTTATTCGTAACGAAACTTCTTAATTGTTTTATTCGATAATTATACTTGAACAAAATTTTTTTCCCCTCTTCTTACTTTTTACTTGTGATATTGCCCTTTATTCAAGATGGCTCCACTTATTTTATTTAAATGTATAATAAGATTTTGTACCACAAAAAATCTATTCATATATATATATATATATATATATTGTTAGAAATAACAGAATTTGTCTTTTTAATTATACCTTTTTATTTTTTCAATTTTTCTGATTGACTATTTTGTATTAAAATCAAACAAATTAATAAATGTTTCATAGGTTTGACAGGTTTCACGAACGTTTTCGATTCTTCGTCAAATCATCCTCAGGTGTTAAAAGCAAATGAACAAAAAAGCTGGAGAAAGAAGAGAATTTTAAAAAGACAGCGGAGAAACGCACAGAGAACGTGTTTCGCATTGTTCCAAGAAGGCGTTGACGATTTAAATCCAGCTACGACTTCCTGGAACAATGCGAAAACGTTCTCTGCGCGTTTCGCCGCTTGTCTTTTTTAAATGTTCTTTTCACATCATTCTTCGCAGTCTATATAATGATACTAAACCTTATATCTAGAATCCTAATCTAATGTTGATCAAAATCCGTAACATGATTTTGATTGTAGAATATATCTAAAAATCATGGTTTAACCTTAAAGGTCTTTAGAAGAAATTTAGGGAATCTTACTTAATTGGTGTCCAATTATTATTGATCAAATTCAATGCAAATCTGAAATATTTAAACTTTCGAATGGGATGGTATGTCCGTAGTATGTCCCCTAAATGCTCCGTGGAAACTGACATTTTGAGAATATTTATTAATTGATGTTTTATACCTAATAGTTAAACTTCAGAAAAATCGGAGGTATCTGCATTTTCATGAAAGGCTTCTACCCCCTAGTTATTCCCTTGTAATTAAACTAAATTAAACCAAATATAGCCCACATTAACACCCGTTACGCCTAGCAAGTGTATTCCAAAATTCTTAATGATCAGTTAATTAGTTTATGAATGAATCCCCTACATACAAATATATAAATATATGGAGAGAAGAATGAGAGGTGATATGATTGAGACTTTCAAGATAATTAATGGCATTTATAACTATGGTGGGCATTTTTTTAGTATTTCTCCTAGATCTGGAAGGTTATTGTCAAGGCAGTTTTCAAAAACTAGATCTGTTAACCAGTTAAGTTTTTTGGCTCACAGAATAAAATGTTTTTGGAATTAGTTACCAGATCGGATTGAGAACAGCAATAGCGTGGATCAGTTTAAGATGAGGTTGGATGAATTCAGAGAAAGTGGTAGAAGCGAGAAATTTAGAGGCCACTTTTGGGAATTTGATCTGGATATCGATACTGTACTAAGAGTTTAATATTTTCTAACAGTTGAATTGAGAAGATGGTTAAAAGGGAAGATGCCTAAGGAAGCATAACGAACAAATAAATAAATAAATAAAACCATTTGTCTTTTTTAAAATAAAAGAGAGAGGTAGACAACTCTAAACCCACTACTCGTTTTATGGTTCGAAATGCTTTGTGTTCCCTTTAGACTTTTAATTGCTGTGTCCTTCTTGATGTTGCCTCTAGTCAATAACAATCATAAAATGTTATAAACAAAATCCTTTTGAAATCCCATCATAAATCATACATTTTTCGTTTATAAACTATGCATTCCTTTCTATCTGTGGCTGTCTGAAGCGCTTTTTATTGCTTTATGTTTGTTTATTGTCCGATTGACATCATTTTAATCGCCATTTTAATTCTCAAGTTTCGTGGATAATTGACTATTTGCAGGCGTTTGCTTTCACGGACATTCAATTATTTTTTATTTTATTTTGTCAGATAAGATCTTTCTTTTTTTATCATCAGAGTCGATCATCGATTCATATTTTCGTTCACTCATTCTTGTTCGTCTTTCTTTTCTTCTTCTTTTAACTTTCTTTATCCGCCATCTTTTTCCGCTTTTTTCTTTCTTTTTTCTTTAGCTAATATTTCTGAGTTTCTTTTATTTTCATTCTAGACAGTTTATTCCTTTTCAACTGTAAAAGATTAACATCTAATTAATATTCAGTCAGTAACTTGAATCTTTGCGGGTCTTTCAACATCATATACATTTCCCCGGTGACCCACTCAAACTTGATCAGACCATTTTACTTTTGAGTCACCACCTATCAAGGCTAAAACCTACTTGAAGATTAGGGCAAATTATATTGATAGGTTGACAGTTAAAGGATGATGAATACTATAAGATGATTGATTACTTATAAGTCTCAATACTTAGATCCTCTGATCTTATGCGGTATTACAATCAGAACGTCAGCAGTTTATATTGCACGACAACATTCATATTGCTTATCACTATATAGATTGATGTTACTAAACTGATTGACGACTTTTATTGTATTTATAACAGATTCAAGCAACTTATTCGTGATTGACTGGAGACTGATGGGCTGTACCGAAAGACCGAAAAATATTTCCAATGAACAAAAGAATTTCTCTTTTAAAGCAATGATTGAATTGCATGGTAAAGATAGGAGCAAGTTTCGCCAGCGGATTATTAAGCACAATGAGTAAAATGGTGTCAGTACCAGTTGTTTGCCTTCATCATGTTCTTGTTAATTTGTAAACATTACGGGAAGATATGTGAATACCATTAGGAGTATTGCTAGTAATAATGGGAAATTATGGAAGGAGGTGTCCCTAATCACAAAGGGTTGAATTTGTGTCAAAGTTCTTTACAAAAATGTTGCCATTCTAAGATGCTGAGGAAATCACTACTGGTCCATTAATAACCATTGGAATAAAAATTTAACATCTGTTCAGTGCCCTGTTTGTTATTCTACGATACACACGAGAACCAACCCTCTGCTAGGCAACTCTGGATTAGACACCCTCCCAAAATAACTAGGCTTGAAGAATTCATATATATATATATATATATATATATATATATATATATATATATGACATCGCTAGCTTTAAATGCATCGTTCCTTTCTTTAAGTAGAACGCTCTTATGACGTCAAGCCGCCGCATAAAGTGTTAAAATTATCACCGTTTATTCGCTGTTCAACGTGGCCGAGTGGTTTAGGCGTCCGGATTTCAGTTGCAAAATACTCGTAATCCGGGTTTCGAATCGCATGATCGGTAGTGAATAGCCATATCTCTATGCTGATGAGTCCCGATTATAAAGGACGAAACGTATACGTACATAGATAATAAACAATAACAAATATTATATATATATATATATATATATATATATATAACATTTGTTATTGTTTATTATCTGTATATATATATATATATATAACATTTGTTATTGTTTATTATCTGTATATATATATATATATATATATATATATATATATATATATATATATATATATATATATATATATATATATATATAGGCTAGCAGAGTTACCCAGCGTTGCCTGGGTTAGAGTGTGAGTTAGAATCAAATGCAAAATCATATTAAGGAGAGTTTACTTTAACAGCAACCTAGGTGTTGTCAGCTAGATATCTTATCAACTGAGCTATTCAAATATATGTTAATACTCTTAAACTAATACTTATAAATAGATTAATTTCATTGTGTAACAAGTTAGAAAAGTGTCATTAGCTAATTTAAAGCTAGAGACGCAGAACTACTTCCATTATGTTCACATGCAAAGTGTACATGTGAATATCCCTATACTAGTATGTCTATTTTAGGGGTAGACATGCACACATACAGAAAGATGTTCTCCTTTATCATATATCGATCTATGTATAGAGAGAGCGAGAAAGGGAAAGAGAGGCGTCACATACTAAATATACCAAAGTTACTTACTTACATTTTATTATATTAAAAAAAGGAAAATATATGATTTCTTCCCAGTAGAATAGATAATATAATCTCATGATTCTTTTCTTTTTAATCTAAATTATCCTGAGGCTCCTTTTTCTAGCGCTTTGGTTGTACTACGGACGCATCTCCTATGTATCTCTCCTACGATAGCCAAATTACTGAATGCTCTAACTTGAGAACGAACCCTAACCCTGCACGCCATCTCCATTGGGAAGCAATCTGCTCTCCACCATGCCTGCAAACGGCTGATGACCAGCCACACATACTTTGTAACGTCATGACACCAATTAGTATATGTAACGTATCCCCCTTAATTCCTTGCTGATGGGTCTCACATATAAAGTTCTCCAATCCACTTCAAACGAGTTGCTTGGCAATTCCGGTAGTGAATTGAAGTGCCATATCTCTCCGGACATTACAGGACGATAGAACTTCAATAAACGTCTGTAAGTACACAAATCTAACTTTTAAATCATGACTGTGTCACGTGACTTAACGAGCCAATCATATCCATTTCCCATATGTGGGTGTGGCAATATGAATATGTGTTCTTGTACTATGATGTGTGTACACGTGTGTCGATACGATTGGTTGATTAGATTAACGAATGTGTGGAGTCGTAGTTGTGTTGTAGCAAATCATATTCAAGGTTCATCATCACGAATTAGGGGATAAAAAAGGGAAGATATTCGATTGGTCGAGCCGTTGTGTCACATGACCAATAAGGTTATGGAGGAAAAGATGTTTCTTATAAAATACATTTTAGAAGAGTTCAGATTTGAAACCGCGAAGAAGAAGAAGAAGAAGAAGAAGAAGAAGAAGAAGAAGAAGAAGAAGAAGAACAACAACAACAACAACAAGATTAAAATTTGATTCGACATTCTTACCTAGCGGTGGCGGAGAAAGACGTTTCAATTCAGATTTTGTACTGATATTTAATGGAAAATATCGGTATTTGACAATTTTTGAACATTAAAAACCTACAAATGTTTTTGACTAATCAGATAAATTGTTGACTTCTTTTTTTTACTAATATGGGTACGCTAGCTGACACCAATGCCAAAACGTACCAATTTCATCTAATAATATTTTGCAAACGATATCTGCACAACTTCAAATACATATTAATGCACGATCGAACAAGTTTTATAAAAATCGAAGAAACAGTTCAGATTTGAAAGTGATAAGATGATTAAAATGTTGACTTGGTTTCCTAAACGCTATGCACTATTTCATGGTCTTATTGTTGGAAATGGTAATTTCAGGGTTAGTATGAGCCTTAATGTTATCTCCTGATATGATACACATTTAAATATCAGATTATTTTAACTTCTTAGGGTCAAAGATAAAATGAATAAATAAATTCGTTCAAATTATGACTTGCCTGGATTCTGGCGATTTATTTGAATCTATTTGAATCTCAAAGTTCCACAAGATCTTTAACGATTTAATCCCTATTATAGGCTATGTGCATAAATCACACTTCACGCATCACGTGTCTTGTATCGAACTCGGGAACCGTCTGTCTGGACCCAATCCCTTTATTGTCACGGAGGTACCCCGCTCGGATTCCATTTTTTTGACTCTGGGACACACTCGTTAATTCTCCGTTGCTTTCAGTTCTGCTGCTACCGCTGCTACTGCTGCTACTGCTGCTTATTGGCGTATTGCTGCTGTCGCTGATTGTTACTTTCACTGCCTTCGTCCAGGATTGAACTTAGTACCTCCAGATAACTTGCAACTTTCGAACCAACGGCTTACACCTCACGGCCAAGTGTCATGATACAGGACACCTGACGAAGGCCGGAGGGTAGAACGGCTGAAACATTGTGAGCATGGCAGCCAAGATGAGGAAGTCAGGTCGAAGATTCAAAGCCATAATGAAAACACCTCATCTCAAAAATACAAACAATTACTATTTTACAGGGGTTTTTTTTCAAATCTCTCGGTAATACTAGATAAGCACCCAAACATACATGTGTGTATGTTTCTTTTAAACAAATACGTATTTTTTTTACTTGATAACAGATAATACTTCTGAGTGGAGAAACTTCCTAAACAATCATCATCTATAAAATAGGAAAGGCAGTCGCAGACCAGATCTTCCACTGAATCGATTTTGCATACTTTCAATAAAAAGAAAATCTACTCTTTCCTCTGTCATATCGTGACCAACGTTGATACCAATGCACAGAAAATCCCAATGTTACCGAATACCATTTTGCAAACGATATCAACAGAACTGCAAATACATATAACTTCTAATAATAATGGAAGCGACTCTCTGGTTCGTTCGCACGAGGCTTATTCCCCTCGAAGGTGAAGCTATCGTTGTCTCTATAACGCCATGACGGGACTCGCAAATGATAGGTTTCGCCATCGAACAAGGCGGGATAATTATAGCTGAAGACATGCGAAAAGGTGGATTATGGAAGAATGAACAGCATTTTAGTGGTGCCAATAATGACAGCCCGCGGCACACGATGAGCGTTTCGTTCTCTTTGAAACGACATATCGATGTTTGCCTATGAAACCGCTAATAAATAAATTAGTTCAAATTATGACTTGCCTGGATCCTGGCGATCTATTTGAATCTCTAACTTCCGGGGGTTCTTAAACGATTTATTTTCCAGGACAGATCACGTATATAAAGCACTCTTTACGGCTCAGTGTGCTTAATTTACACTTTTCAGTTTCCTAAACGGATCTATATAATAATGTCTGCAATATACAAATATTTTATTTTTTACTCCTCACACATCTACGAAAAGCTTTGTTTGTCGGACTATAACGCTTAATTTATGTATTTTACAAGACTACCTGTTACACATTGCGTCAGTGTTTGTTAGATCAATTATCAAATATATAATTTCTTAACTTTGATAATCATGTTTTCACAAGGATTACAAAGTCCAGAATACATTGTGCTGTCATAATAGAGTCTCTCTTTTTCCTCTCTATAATTCTATTCTCTCTTTCTCTACTTCTACCCCTCCCGTTCTTCTGTCTCTATTTTTATTATTTACTAATTTATTATTTAATAATAATAATTACTTTATAATTCCATTATAAAGTCAAAGGATTTCGAAAAGTAAGAATACATTGTGATGTCATAATAAAGCATCTCTTTTTCATCTCTATCATCCTCTTCTCTCTTTTTTTTTTACTTCATCCGCTCCCAGTCTTTCTTCTCTATTTTTTTTATTTACATAATTCCATTATAAAGTCAGGGGATTTCGAAAAGTAAGAGTGCATTGTGATGTCATAATAGTGTCTCTCTTTTCCCTCTCTATCATTCTTCTCTCTCTTTTTCTACTTCTCCCCCTCCCGGTCTGTCTTCTCTATTTTTTATTATTTACATAATTCCATTATAAAATCAAAGGATTTCGAAAAGTAAGAATACATTGTGATGTCATAATAGACACTGTTCTTTTTCTATCTACACACTCTCTTCTCTTTTATTGCCACTTCGCTTTCTTTTTCTCTCCTCTTGACCTCTATTTTATTTATTCACATCATTCCATTATTTACTCAGAATATTTCTCAAAGTAAGAATGCATTGTGATGTCAAAATAGACTCTCCCCCCCCTCTCTCTCTCTCTTTCTCTCTCTCCCTCTCTCTCTCTATCTCTCTCTCTCTCTCTTTCTCTCTCTCTATCTCTCTCTCTTCTCCTTTCTGTAATCTACCCTCCTCTTTCTCTCTATTTAATTATTTACATAATTCTATTATTAATATATTTCTCAAAGTAATAGTACATTGTAATGTCATAATAAACCCTCTCCCCCTTTAATTACCCTTCTCTCTACTTCATTTCTCTTACTCTCTCCTTTGTCTTTATTGTAGTTATTTACATAATTCCGTTATTAAGTCAAAGAATTTAACAAATTACAAGAAAGTAATGTTTCACATTCAGCCGCTAAATTTCGGAAGTATTGCGGGATCGTGTCTCGGTTTAAAGGATGGACCCTCGAAACAGAGAGACTTTTGCAACTTCTCTCAATGCCTGTGGGGCAGTGTAAAGCTTTCGTCATCGTTTCGTCATAAATTAAATTAAATTTAAATTAAATTAAATTAAATTAAATTAAAATTAAATTAAATTAAAATCAAATTAAATTAAATTAAATTAAATTAAATTAAATTAAATTAAATTAAATTAAAATTAAATACTCGATATAAAATTTTTTTAAATTAAAATTAAAATTTAATTAAATAAAATTAAATTAAAATTAAAATAAAATACTATATATAAAAATTACAAAAAATTAAATTAAATTAAATTTTAATTAAATTAAATTAAATTAAATTTAATTAAATTGAATTGAATTGAATTGAATTAAATTAAATCAAATTAAATTAAACTAAATTAAATTAAAATACTATATATAAAAATTACAAAAAATTAAATCAAATTAAATTAAATTAAAATTAAAATTAAATACTATATATAAAAATTACAAAAAATTAAATCAAATTAAATTAAATTAAAATTAAAATTAAATACTATATATAAAAATTATAAAAAATTAAATTAAATTAAATTAAATTAAAATTAAAATTACATTAAATTAAATTAAATTAAATTAAATTAAATTAAATTAAATTAAAATTAAAATAAAATACTATATATAAAAATTATAAACAATTAGTTTTCAAATCACATCATAACTTTATCATGACGTCATCTATTCATCTCAACAAAAAAAGCTTAAAATATACTCTGAATATTCACAATCTGCATGTATCATCAAACCATTGTTTCCGGTCGGGTTATTTGTATTACATAAACATTGGCACTTTCCAAAAACATTTCTTTTTCTATGCAATCTTACAGCGTTAAGGCCCTGCTGGGATTTCTGCAACGTACTTGGTCTAAATTCCAATTGATTAACTTTACTCGATACTATTTCATTCCAACCACAGGAAGATGTGGCACAAAGCCGGAAGGCGGGGGAGAGGCAGCGTTTTGACCAACAAAAATGCCTTAGCAAAGCCTAGGTGAGTGCAACCTCTAGAACTGAACAGAACCATACCTCACCCCGATAAAAAAGGGGCAGCTTATGTCTCAGCTGAAAACCCCCGTTCGATTGTTTTTCGAGGAAGTATCATCGACCTTTTTATTATTATTGAAGAGTCGGTACTACCAAGGCCGAAGGCCACTCGAGGATGAGATTCAATGAGATGGAATACTGGCCAATTTAAAGGTGAATGATCACATGATAGTATTGGTGTTGATTAATAGAATGAACTAAGCTTGCGTACCGGTAGGCATGGTATATAACAGAAATCTGTTGACACTGAATTTGAAGACGACTATGTTGTAGTGTACAGGGAAGCAGATACGCGACAATGAATTTGTTGCTCTGGTGCCCCCACAACGCAAATTCACTAGACCAACCCGACAGTCTGCCAAATCCCATCCATTCACTGTGGAGGTACCCAGACGCCGAAGAGCTTTTTTGAACTCTCTTCCTGCTCCCTGTTTCTCCGACTGTACTGACATGCAGACATTTAAAACTAATGTAAACAGACATCTCGCTGCACAGCTCCCAATTTAGATTGACCCCCCCCCCCAAAAAAAAATAAACAAACACTTTCACCCTTTTTTCTCAGTAGCCCCTTACGTATACAGTGGCGGCCTGCCTTGTTTGGAGTGAACTGTGATAAAAAAAAAAATGTGTTCCACAGACGGGAAGCCATTGCGAAGAAGTCCTGTTCGTGGAAATTTCGTCTGGCACTAGTCACACGATGAACAACAATAGTTATTTTTCGTTGTTGTAAAAAAACGAGTGCTTGTTGTGAATGTTTTTTTCATGAGGAGAACCAGATATTGGAGTAAGCAAAAGCTTCCGTACCGTCTCCCCGCTAGTTGATTACCTTTATTCTGACCATTTTAAATGTGCACTCTCTCATCACACGCTCAGCCAATCAGAGCCTTTTGCATCACTCGTAACCCCCACCCTATCGCTATCGAATATATTAACTCTCTTCATCGATAAAATATGAACAAAACCTAAGATTAATAAATTAACACAGAAATTGCATGAAATAGATTGATAGATAGATAGATAGATAGATAGATAGATAGATAGATAGATAGATAGAGAAAGAGCGAGAGAGAGAGAGAGAGAAGAATCCTTGATGTCCTCAATATATATATCTGTTAGTGAAGCAGGCGACACAGAGCAACGTCAAATTATTTGTGTCAGACAACCATTGTGAACGACGACGCCATCCCTTCTTACGCGGCTGACGGCGGCTTGACATTCGAAAACTCACACAAGTCGATGGACAATTCGAGGTGCGATTTTAGTTCGCTAGAAGTAAAGCACAACACCTGTTCTTTGGCTAGCAACACTGCAACGAATAATTGCAGAACTTACCTGTTGCTCAGCTAAACCCGACATTTTAAAAACGTTATTTATAGTATATTACGTAATATTACAGCATACTTTCAATTTTATACGTACACACACACACATATATATATATATATATATATATATATATATATATATATGTGTGTGTGTGTGTGTGTGTGTTTGTTTGTACATATATATATATATGTAAATATTTACATATATATTGAAACACACACACATATATATATGTGTGTGTGTGTACATATATATATGTAAATATTTACATATGTATTGAAACACGCACACATATACACACATATATATATATATGTAAATATTTACATATATATTGAAACACACACACACATATATATATATATATATATATATATATATATGTGTGTGTGTGTGTGTACATATATATATATATATATGTAAATATTTACATATGTATTGAAACACACACATATACACACACATATATATATATATATATATGTAAATATTTACATATATATTGAAACACACACATGTACATATATATATATATATATATATATATATATATATATATATATATATATATAGATCAATAATAAATGATAATACATCGTAGTTTGCATGAACACATGACTGTAGTTTAACGACTGACACCAACTGGTGTCAATCGATTTTTTCGATTGATATCAGTCTGATAATTGTTAAAACCGTGAAACTGCATAAGCTTTTAAGCCTAAGTTCATTTTGTCATTCATTATAGAAAGAAGCTCTAACTTATAGAATAATGAGCCCCTAACTTTCTTACAGATCTGTTACCTTATTTCGAGTTGGTTCCGATTTTGTGAGGATTGATTTATTGCCTTTTTTATATATAAATATACATACAGCCACACACAGACATATATATATATATATATATATATATATATATATATATATATATATATATATATATATATATATATATATATATATACATAACTGGCGATGCGTAATAAACTCTTGTCCGTGTGTGCGACGCGGTGCGGTCATCAATAGGTATTCACATATATTTATATTGCTGATGTGTGTTTGCGTGTACGTCTTTGTTTTTGGAAGGTATGACGACGTCAGTTTTGAAAACACTAAAGATATTAGTTTATATATATATATATATATATATATATATATATATATATAAATATTACTATTTCATGTATCCACATACATTTTATAAGGAGATATAATTTTTTTATGTATCAATTTTCAGTATTTATTCCAACAGTGCTCGATACGTAAGTAGAGCTAGGTAGTAAGCTATGAAAATATATTTATGCCAATTAAGCTACACAGAGGCTCACGCGTTTTATCCTCGGGCGGAATCTCCAGGCTAAAATGCATGGAGTTATTTTTGCCGGATGTTTTTATATACACGGCTAGCTAGTTAACCAATCAGATTCTTTGTTATTCTCTCAGCCAATCGTTGGGCTTCCTGTAGAAAATAGAACAATAGAACGCGCTATAGGAAGTAACACTAACCGGACCTTTTTTCGTGGGAAGCCCAACAATTGGTTAACTAGCTAGCCAGAAGATTCCCCCGGGGATGAAATGCGGGAGCCTATGTGTAGTTTAATTGCCATAAATATATTTTCATAGCTTACTATATACATATACATATATATATATATATATATATATATATATATATATATACTGTTATTCACGGGTAGCTGTTTCGCTGTACTTCGGTGTGGCTAGACGTGGCGAATATTTTTCACATTAGAAAGCCGGCGGCTATGTTTTAAAACTGTGATCAGCAGTTGGGCATTAACCCCGTCGCGAAAGTACAGCGAATTATAGCGATTATGTGTTTGTGTTTTTTACATTCGCACGGCCGTGAGTTTAGAGAGCTCGATTCTTTGTTACGAACAGCGAGGCTTTACGCTAAATCGCAACAGTTGAATATGTTTTTAGAAAGCGGAAACCAAGATTGAAGAGGCCGAAAATGTCTGACGTGATCGCATGAAGATGAATTGAAAAATGTGCTGCAAAATGGAAAATGAACTTGCCGATTTGACATTTGATTTTTGTTCAAAAAGAATTATCAACAAATGAAAAATGAATTCTCTTTACAAATATTTTCTCTTTTTTTTCTAACAATGTCAAAGGAGCGTTTTCATATATCTTTTATTTTTTAATGATATTTCACCCCAAACAAGGCAGAACGCCACTGTAGACGAAAGGGGCTACTGAGAATTGGGGAGTAGTTTTAGTGTGTCATTCTAAGTTGGGGGCTGTGCAGCGAGATGTCTGTTTCATTAGTTTTAAACCTCTGTATGTCGGTACTGTTGGGGAAACAGGTGACAGGGAGGGAGTTCCAGAGTGAATGGATGGGATTTAGCTGATTGGCGGGTTGGTGTAGTGAATTTACGTCGAGGGAGCACCAGTGTAGCCAGTTCATCGGAGCATAATCCATGGAAGTATTGTAATATAAGTATATTAACCTTCTCTCCAAGAGGTCAGGAGTGGTTTCTAAAAACTAACGCACTAGAAGCAGCGGACTATGGCCTACAACAATGATTGAGCAACCCCGTCAGAATTCATCGGTAGGAGCGCCTCAGGCGATTAGCAATAAACTAACCCCTTCTCAGAGCAAGGGTAAAGCCAGGAATGATTGATCTTCGAGGACTTATAATTTTGATCAAGTGTACAATGCCATCATTTTGAATAAAATGTTTGGAATGTAGCTTTTTGTTTCCATAACCTTTTAGATTGCAGTATTGGTAACCTTAAGTAGGAGGAGTTTAAAATCTATCTTTAAAAGAAAGGTGTCTTTTAAAAGATTTCCAAGTGGTCTTGAATTTTTGATCAGGCGTGTATATGTATACAAGGCCTGTCTAAAAAGGATCCGACCTTAGGCCAGAAAAAAAATTGAAATACCTGACGGGGCTGGGACCATAATCCTATTGAGAGTGGCCCCTTGTGCTTGCAAACACTTAGCCCACCGATCCATCCACTGCCGGAAACACCTCTGGAAGTCTTCTTTTGGATTGGTGTTCATCTCTGCCGTCGCGTTCCACATTATGTCTTCTCTAATCTCAAAACGGGAACCTTTCAGTGACGTCTTCAATTTTTGAAACAACCAGAAGTCGCAAGGAGCCATGTCTGGAGGGTAGGGAGGTTAGCGAACGACTTGAATTCCAGGTTTGACCAATACATTTTGGATCAATTGGGATCAATGTGCAGGGACGTTGTCGTGATGCAGTTGCCAGTTTTTCGCCGTCCACATGTCTGGTCTTTAGCGCCGAACTGCGTCACGGAGACGCCGGAGAACATCTTGATAGTTCTCCTTTGTCACTGTTTGTCCTTCCGGTGCGTATTCGTGATGCACAATTCCACTGATATCAAAGAAGACAGTCAGCATAACCTTGATTTTGCTTCGCACCTGTCGCGCTTGTTTTGCCCTTGGTCTCTAGAGCCAAAAAAAGCGCGACAGGGATTCTTTTATTGCGACGATTGTCTTTTTGTTTCTGGGTCGTACCCGTACACCCATGACTTATCTCCAGTTATCACGGTGTTTAGAAATCCAGGATCAGTGTTGGCAGTTTCCAGAATGTGCTGTGCAACTTGAAAACGGAGGTCCTTTTGTTCCTGCGACAACAAATTGGGCACAAATTTCGCAGACACTCTGTGCATGTTCAAATCATCACAAAAAAGTGCATGTGCGGAATCTTTACTCACTCCGACCTTCCATCACAATAATTTAGCACCTTCTCAACAACAGCTTCACTCCGAGCAGTTTGGGGCCTGCCAGAACGCTGGTCACTCTCCGCTGATGTGCGGCCATTTTTTTAATCGATTGAACCACTCCTTAATTTGTGGTACACCCAGCGCATCTTTTCCAAACACCTGCTGAATCTTACGAATTGTTTTGCTTTGAGAATCACCAAACTTTTGACGACATCTTAATGCAGTACCTTTACTCAACACGTTCAGTCATCAGAATCGGTAATCCAACGAACACGTGGCGTAGCACCTCACTCAGCGACCGACAGGCAGCGACTAACGCGCAGGAAGGTGGTGATAAAAGTAACACATACACATGAAGGTGTCTTCATTCACTGTGTAGAGTGGCGCCGCACTATCGTCTCTATTTCGCACGAGAAAAAATAACGGTCGGATAATTTTTAGAGATACCTCGTATATATATATATATATATATATATATATATATATATATATATATATATATATATATATATATATATATTACATGCACACATCTATCGATCTATCTACATAATGTTACAATGCTATGTAATACGTGCATCAACATGGTTCGGTGGAAAGTCCGTATGATATTATATTTCGGGAACTATTCCCTTCGTCATATATGTGTTCAACTCAAGTTCAAATGTGTATATGAACGAAGCAGTCAGTAACTATATTAATAGTTATCTTTACTTAACTAGGTGGTCCGGCTTGAACGCATTAACACGGGTTTGAGCGCCTTTTTCTATCGGGACTGCGCGTGACCATCTACTCTGAAACTCACTATTCAACTTCAAAACCTTTCAACCAATGAGATTCCTTTCCAATTATATGATGGACAGGTAAAACCAAGACTAAACCTTGTTAATGATGGATTTGGCAAATCATAGATCTACACTTAACTTCGAAAGCATATTACTGCTATGTAATATGTGACTCAAGGCGACTAGTTATTAATGTAACAGAAATAGTTTAAAACTAAAATCAGTCAACATAGAATCAATCTGTTTTCTCGTAAGATTAGACTATTATTCTTGGGAGTGAGGCCTTGTTTAGAAATGGTTCGCTTCCATTACGTAAATAGGAAAGTACAAATGCACGCCGAGGTTGTCAGGTAGGCAGGTGAATCAGCGGCTTGTTTTCAGCGATGCGTGCAAATAAATATATATATATACACACAATGCGCATTGGAGGGTTAATTGGAGAGTGTTTCAGCGCATCTAAGTTTGTTTGCAACATAAACAAAGGCTTGCAGTTCGACGCGTGCATACATGGAGTCAGAGCAGCGCTCGGATGCAACAGAACGCCTCGCAAAGCAAGCAGCGCTGTGTCTGTGTGTGCGACTTCAGTCTTCTCTCTTTAACATAGAACTGGAGATTCAATGGAAGTCTCTCATTGTAATCATTTTGTATCTTTATCTAAGGCATGTCCCTCTGTCACGTCGGTCGGTCGGTCACATTTATTTCTGAAATAGCATTTTTGTAGGTCTCTAACGCTTAAGTATAACATAGCAATTACGTAAATCATTCATTCTCACGATTGAAAGAAAATGTTCATTGGTCTGTCGCGCTTAGGTTTGAAATGGAATTTTCCATAGTCTGTCATGCTGAATTTTTAATAGAGTATACGTTGGTTTGTCACGCTTGTTTGAAATGGAATTTCCCATAGTCTGTCATGCTGAATTTTAATATAGTATACGTTGGTCTACATTTATTGTTTCAAATAGAATTTTCGTTTGTATGTCATGCTTAAGCTTAGAAATAACATTTAAATTGATGAACCGTGACCTTCGTAACTTGGCCTTTTGGCCAAGATCAAAGTGTAGTATCTATTCCGATTGATACTACATCCTATAGACAGGTACCGTCTTGGCCTTCGGACTTTGATTCCGCCAGTCTGTGGGGTTGTCCTGCATAGTTCTGCGATGTCCACCCTCCCAGGTATTACCTTCTCACATTTTGAGAAGGGATTAGTTTATTGCAATCGCCTGAGGCGCCCCTACCGACCAATGCCAACGGGGCTGCCCAGACATTTTTTGTAGAATAAAGTGCTCACCTTCTCGGGCGCTGGCTTTTCAAATCCCTTGTGTCACATCTTGCCGCTGTGGGAGGTAGATAAATAACTTCGTAACTTGGATTTTTAGCTAAGACTGTTCCGATGGATACTACACCCTATAGACCGGTATCGTCTTGGCCTTCGGGTCTTGATTTCGCCGGTCTATGGGTTTGTTCTGTGCAGTTCTAGGAGGTCCAGTCTCCCAGGCTTTGCCTCCCCTCTTTGTGGTGGAGTCAGTTTATCGCTTACTACCCGTGGAATGCCGACGGGACTGCACAGGCATTTCTTGTAGGCCAGAGTGCTAACCTTCTCGGACGCTGGCTTTTCAAATCCCACTTTCCCGACCGTGTTTCACATCTTACTGCTGTGGGAGGCAGATAAATCTCACCTTCGTAAAGACAGCATGTTCACTGAGTCGCGTTTATCTGCTGACGTCACAGTGGTTGGTGCTAAGAAAATGAACAAGACGTTTCGAACGGAACGTTGACATATGATTGTAATCATTTTTGTTTGAAATTATTTCATCTTTGACCTAGTAATGGTTATGTCTTAAGACAGGTACTGTTGGCTTTATTCATGACCTTTTCTAGATGGAAGTCTCATTGTGATTGTAAAATAAAACGGTAAAATAAATAATTGAAACTAATATTCAAGATGGTTAAAAAAAATTCTTGATAGGAAAATCATGCCTTTAAAAAATTCTTGCTTGTTTTTCTTGAAATTTCAAATATATTTTAACACAATAACAAGTCTGCATAACATAAAACGTTTTGTTTTTTTCCTGATACAAAATTCTTATTTATTTTGAACGGATATATACTTGAACTTTTACGCCTACTCGTCGACAGGCATAAAATATTGTCGACTAGAAATTCTGTTAAAACTTGTTTATTTTTGTATGAAAAAATGTTTAAAGTTTATTTTTGTGCTAAAAAAGTTTTTGTGAGTGTAATAAATTTCTAAAACAGTTCAAAGATGTTTCGATGTTAGGAAAAAAGACAAAGATTAAAACACTGAAATAAAATTATATTCTTAACACTTAAAAAAATGATGTCTGGACAAGAAATACAATTTAAACAATAAAATAATTTTATTTATATATTTATTTCCAAATAGTTTTGAATTTGTATGATATAAACAAAATTCATTCTGCAATCATTTTTTAATTAGTTATCGTTTTTTTTAATTAGTTATTGGTTTAATTTTTTAATTAGTTATCGTTTAATTTTTTAATTAGTTATCGGTTTTTTTTTTAATTTGTCAGTATATTTAATTACTTTTTGTATTCATAATTGCAATTCGTTGACGTTTTGGCTAAAGTCAAAGTAATGACACAATGCACTCCTAAACACTACCCATACTTTTAACCCTAACCATAACCCTAACCCAAACACTACCCATACTTCTAACCCTAACCCAAACACTACCCATACTTCTAACCCTAACCATAACCCTAAGCCAAACACTACCCATACTTCTAACCCTAACCATAACCCTAACCCAAACACTACCCATACTTCTAACCATAACCATAACCCTAACCCAAACACTACCCATACTTCTAACCATAACCATAACCCTAACCCAAACACTACCCATACTTCTAACCATAACCATAACCCTAACCCAAACACTACCCATACTTCTAACCATTACCATAACCCTAACCCAAACACTACCCATACTTCTAACCATAACCATAACCCTAACCCTAAAGCATACTTCTTTTACTTCCACTTTAATATCACTCCCACTTAGAAATCAAGGTGGCTTGTTTTCAGTCCTAAAAGAAGTGGAAAACAGATTGCGGTTCATTGTTTAGAAAGAGTTGGGGGGTTCACACCAACATTTTTTTCATTTTTTTATTGTCCCACTTCCCACTTCTACTGAATTTGTACATATATATTTTAATAGATAAAATTGTAATTCTCAACACATTGGAATATTTTAGAGTAAATAGGATACTGTCGTTACTGTAATGATTCTAGCTAACGGTAGGATCGAGAGTTAACAATTTTGATGGCATTGTGCCTAATTTGTTACAAATTTAAATTCTATTTTTACATTTTTTACAAATAATTAGTTCAAAGTTTAGTGTATTTTCTGTCCTCGGTAAGTAGAGGAGAAATCCTTCTAGACTAAAGCAATTTTAATTTTTATCCCCATCTAGAGTGCTTTTCTGGTGAGCTTGATTTTCCAGACATTAAAACCTGACCTTGTGTCTAACTTTGCTCTCGTGGTAATCAAATAAATAGGAACACAATAAATAGGTTGTTGTAAATTAAAACAAAATTATAATCGGCTTTGCTTGACTTTGTATGTTTTATTTTGATCAATCTGTAAAGATAATTGTTTTCTAATTGTTCACAATCAAAATAATAAACGAATTTTCGTCTTTAAAATCCATGAAAGAACGCGTTGTTTCATTAGTTAAAAGCAGAAACAACACACAACTAAACTATTGTTTTCGAATAAAAATATATCAACTTCAATGTTTATTAAACAGAAATTGAAATATATCACAAATGAAAAAAAGTATATAAAAGGAGAAAATGCCCAACATGAATAATGTTTCAAGAATGTAACAACAAATATTAAATAATAGTTAACTGATCAAATATTTGTAACAAATATTTGTAACAAATATTTGTAACACATATTTGTAACAACAAATATTAAATAATAGTTAACTGATCAAATATTTGTAACAAATATTTGTAACAAATATTTGTAACAACAAATATTAAATAATAGTTAACTGATCAAATATTTGTAACAAATATTTGTAACAAATATTTGTAACAACAAATATTAAATAATAGTTAACTGATCAAATATTTGTAACAAATATTTGTAACAAATATTTGTAACAACAAATATTAAATAATAGTTAACTGATACAAATATTTGTAACAAATATTTGTAACAAATATTTGTAACAACAAATATTAAATAATAGTTAACTGATCAAATATTTGTAACAAATATTTGTAACAAATATTTGTAACAAATATTTGTAACAACAAATATTAAATAATAGTTAACTGATCAAATATTTGTAACAAATATTTGTAACAAATATTTGTAACAACAAATATTAAATAATAGTTAACTGATCAAATATTTGTAACAAATATTTGTAACAAATATTTGTAACAACAAATATTAAATAATAGTTAACTGATCTAATATTTGTAACAAATATTTGTAACAAATATTTGTAACAACAAATACTAAATAATAGTTAACTGATCAAATATTTGTAACAAATATTTGTAACAAATATTTGTAACAACAAATATTAAATAATAGTTAACTGATCAAATATTTGTAACAAATATTTGTAACAAATATTTGTAACAACAAATATTAAATAATAGTTAACTGATCAAATATTTGTAACAAATATTTGTAACAAATATTTGTAACAAATATTTGTAACAACAAATATTAAATAATAGTTAACTGATCAAATATTTGTAACAAATATTTGTAACAAATATTTGTAACAACAAATATTAAATAATAGTTAACTGATCAAATATTTGTAACAAATATTTGTAACAAATATTTGTAACAACAAATATTAAATAATAGTTAACTGATCTAATATTTGTAACAAATATTTGTAACAAATATTTGTAACAACAAATACTAAATAATAGTTAACTGATCAAATATTTGTAACAAATATTTGTAACAAATATTTGTAACAACAAATATTAAATAATAGTTAACTGATGAAATATTTGTAACAAATATTTGTAACAAATATTTGTAACAACAAATATTAAATAATAGTTAACTGATCAAATATTTGTAACAAATATTTGTAACAAATATTTGTAACAACAAATACAAAATAATAGTTTACTGATCAAATATTTGTAACAAATATTTGTAACAAATATTTGTAACAAATATTTGTAACAACAAATATTAAATAATAGTTAACTGATCAAATATTTGTAACAAATATTTGTAACAAATATTTGTAACAACAAATATTAAATAATAGTTAACTGATCAAATATTTGTAACAAATATTTGTAACAAATATTTGTAACAACAAATATTAAATAATAGTTAACTTATCTAATATTTGTAACAAATATTTGTAATAAATATTTGTAACAACAAATACTAAATAATAGTTAACTGATCAAATATTTGTAACAAATATTTGTAACAAATATTTGTAACAACAAATATTAAATAATAGTTAACTGATCAAATATTTGTAACAAATATTTGTAACAACAAATATTAAATAATAGTTAACTGATCAAATATTTGTAACAAATATTTGTAACAAATATTTGTAACAACAAATATTAAATAATAGTTAACTGATCAAATATTTGTAACAAATATTTGTAACAAATATTTGTAACAACAAATATTAAATAATAGTTAACTGATCAAATATTTGTAACAAATATTTGTAACAACAAATATTAAATAATAGTTAACTGATCTAATATTTGTAACAAATATTTGTAACAAATATTTGTAACAACAAATACTAAATAATAGTTAACTGATCAAATATTTGTAACAAATATTTGTAACAAATATTTGTAACAACAAATATTAAATAATAGTTAACTGATCAAATATTTGTAACAAATATTTGTAACAAATATTTGTAACAACAAATATTAAATAATAGTTAACTGATCAAATATTTGTAACAAATATTTTTAACAAATATTTGTACAACAAATATTAAATAATAGTTAACTGATCAAATATTTGTAACAAATATTTGTAACAAATATTTGTAACAACAAATATTAAATAATAGTTAACTGATCAAATATTTGTAACAAATATTTGTAACAAATATTTGTAACAACAAATATTAAATAATAGTTAACTGATCAAATATTTGTAACAAATATTTGTAACAAATATTTGTAACAACAAATATTAAATAATAGTTAACTGATCAAATATTTGTAACAAATATTTGTAACAAATATTTGTAACAACAAATATTAAATAATAGTTAACTGATCAAATATTTGTAACAAATATTTGTAACAAATATTTGTAACAACAAATATTAAATAATAGTTAACTGATCTAATATTTGTAACAAATATTTGTAACAAATATTTGTAACAACAAATACTAAATAATAGTTAACTGATCAAATATTTGTAACAAATATTTGTAACAAATATTTGTAACAACAAATATTAAATAATAGTTAACTGATGAAATATTTGTAACAAATATTTGTAACAAATATTTGTAACAACAAATATTAAATAATAGTTAACTGATCAAATATTTGTAACAAATATTTGTAACAAATATTTGTAACAAATATTTGTAACAACAAATATTAAATAATAGTTAACTGATCAAATATTTGTAACAAATATTTGTAACAAATATTTGTAACAACAAATATTAAATAATAGTTAACTGATCAAATATTTGTAACAAATATTTGTAACAAATATTTGTAACCACAAATATTAAATAATAGTTAACTGATCTAATATTTGTAACAAATATTTGTAACAAATATTTGTAACAAAAAATACTAAATAATAGTTAACTGATCAAATATTTGTAACAAATATTTGTAACAAATATTTGTAACAACAAATATTAAATAATAGTTAACTGATGAAATATTTGTAACAAATATTTGTAACAAATATTTGTAACAACAAATATTAAATAATAGTTAACTGATCAAATATTTGTAACAAATATTTGTAACAAATATTTGTAACAACAAATACTAAATAATAGTTTACTGATCAAATATTTGTAACAAATATTTGTAACAAATATTTGTAACAAATATTTGTAACAACAAATATTAAATAATAGTTAACTGATCAAATATTTGTAACAAATATTTGTAACAAATATTTGTAACAACAAATATTAAATAATAGTTAACTGATCAAATATTTGTAACAAATATTTGTAACAAATATTTGTAACAACAAATATTAAATAATAGTTAACTTATCTAATATTTGTAACAAATATTTGTAATAAATATTTGTAACAACAAATACTAAATAATAGTTAACTGATCAAATATTTGTAACAAATATTTGTAACAAATATTTGTAACAACAAATATTAAATAATAGTTAACTGATCAAATATTTGTAACAAATATTTTTAACAACAAATATTAAATAATAGTTAACTGATCAAATATTTGTAACAAATATTTGTAACAAATATTTGTAACAACAAATATTAAATAATAGTTAACTGATCAAATATTTGTAACAAATATTTGTAACAAATATTTGTAACAACAAATATTAAATAATAGTTAACTGATTAAATATTTGTAACAAATATTTGTAACAACAAATACTAAATAATAGTTTACTGATCAAATATTTGTAACAAATATTTGTAACAAATATTTGTAACAAATATTTGTAACAACAAATATTAAATAATAGTTAACTGATCAAATATTTGTAACAAATATTTGTAACAAATATTTGTAACAACAAATATTAAATAATAGTTAACTGATCAAATATTTGTAACAAATATTTGTAACAAATATTTGTAACAACAAATATTAAATAATAGTTAACTTATCTAATATTTGTAACAGATATTTGTAATAAATATTTGTAACAACAAATACTAAATAATAGTTAACTGATCAAATATTTGTAACAAATATGTGTAACAAATATTTGTAACAACAAATATTAAATAATAGTTAACTGATCAAATATTTGTAACAAATATTTGTAACAACAAATATTAAATAATAGTTAACTGATCAAATATTTGTAACAAATATTTGTAACAAATATTTGTAACAACAAATATTAAATAATAGTTAACTGATCAAATATTTGTAACAAATATTTGTAACAAATATTTGTAACAACAAATATTAAATAATAGTTAACTGATCAAATATTTGTAACAAATATTTGTAACAACAAATATTAAATAATAGTTAACTGATCTAATATTTGTAACAAATATTTGTAACAAATATTTGTAACAAACAAATACTAAATAATAGTTAACTGATCAAATATTTGTAACAAATATTTGTAACAAATATTTGTAACAACAAATATTAAATAATAGTTAACTGATCAAATATTTGTAACAAATATTTGTAACAAATATTTGTAACAACATATATTAAATAATAGTTAACTGATCAAATATTTGTAACAAATATTTGTAACAAATATTTGTACAACAAATATTAAATAATAGTTAACGGATCAAATATTTGTAACAAATATTTGTAACAAATATTTGTAACAACAAATATTAAATAATAGTTAACTGATCAAATATTTGTAACAAATATTTGTAACAAATATTTGTAACAACAAATATTAAATAATAGTTAACTGATCAAATATTTGTAACAAATATTTGTAACAAATATTTGTAACAACAAATATTAAATAATAGTTAACTGATCAAATATTTGTAACAAATATTTGTAACAAATATTTGTAACAACAAATATTAAATAATAGTTAACTGATCAAATATTTATAACAAATATTTGTAACAAATATTTGTAACAAATATTTGTAACAACAAATATTAAATAATAGTTAACTGATCAAATATTTGTAACAAATATTTGTAACAAATATTTGTAACAACAAATATTAAATAATAGTTAACTGATCAAATATTTGTAACAAATATTGGTAACAAATATTTGTAACAACAAATATTAAATAATAGTTAACTGATCAAATATTTGTAACAAATATTTGTAACAAATATTTGTAACAACAAATATTAAATAATAGTTAACTGATCAAATATTTGTAACAAATATTTGTAACAAATATTTGTAACAACAAATATTAAATAATAGTTAACTGATCAAATATTTGTAACAAATATTTGTAACAAATATTTGTAACAACAAATATTAAATAATAGTTAACTGATCAAATATTTGTAACAAATATTTTTAACAAATATTTGTAACAACAAATATTAAATAATAGTTAACTGATCAAATATTTGTAACAAATATTTGTAACAAATATTTGTAACAACAAATATTAAATAATAGTTAACTGATCAAATATTTGTAACAAATAGTTGTAACAAATATTTGTAACAACAAATATTAAATAATAGTTAACTGATCAAATATTTGTAACAAATATTTGTAACAAATATTTGTAACAACAAATATTAAATAATAGTTAACTGATCAAATATTTGTAACAAATATTTGTAACAAATATTTGTAACAACAAATATTAAATAATAGTTAACTGATCAAATATTTGTAACAAATATGTGTAACAAATATTTGTAACAACAAATATTAAATAATAGTTAACTGATCTAATATTTGTAATAAATATTTGTAACAAATATTTGTAACAACAAATACTAAATAATAGTTAACTAATCAAATATTGAGAAGGAAAATCAAGAGACAAATAATAATTAATTGATAAAATGTTTTTTTTTCGAAACCAAAGAAAGTTTCAGCAGATGTCCGACTGGCTTGGCAGGCCGAGAGCAGGCTCAAGTCGTTTCCACGAATAGTGGCAATGGAGAGGCGCTCGTAAACCAAGTCAATTCACGATGGTCCCCTGTGTGGCACGTTATTAAAAGACCAAGGTTGCCGAGGAAATTGCGTGTGACGGGGCTTATCACTCCACTCGTCTCCACGATGATTGGTTGAAACACAAATCTGTCGAGAAGACCGGAATATTTTGATCGCTTGCGGCTCTTTGCTGCATGTCCAGGGTTTGTTGTCAATTCTATCATTGACGAAGGCACAATCGTTTACACAAGTCACATCCCATATAAGTGACTTGCCGTTCGCAAAGGGAAACACTGTCAGACCATTATGCTGTTTGCCATCCCCTCTGTTGAGTCCAACTAGTAGTTGTTATTCACTATGACAGTTCAACATCACTTTTGATTTTTTTTACAAATAATAGTTTTTAAAATTATTTAGTTTTTTTTTTAAACTTATGAAGAATAGAATCATTTGTAGCAAACAGAAATTGAAATATATTACAAATGAAAAAAAAAATTATAAAAGGAGAAAATGTCCAACATAATATTTCAAGAATGTAACAACATATATAAGATAATAGTTAACTAATAATATAAGATAATAGTTAACTAATAATATAAGATAATAGTTAACTAATAATCAAGGGAGGCGCGAGAGTGCTCTATCCCTTAATAGACTTCAAAAATGGCCTATGCTGGAAATCTCATTTCAAAATCCAATAAACCAAATTAGTTAAAGCTTTGCACAACATTTTTATTTGATAGGTTCTATAAGTGTGTAGAATTTCAGCATCATTAGTCAAGGCAACCCAGAGATCCAGAAAGTGCAATCATGAAATCATGTTATCTGTGTGTACGTACGTACGTACGTATGTGCCACCCTGTATCTCATCAACTATTTGATGGATTCAGCTGATTTTTGGCAGAGATAGAGGTTCTAGGGTCTAGTTGATGGCATTTTAATTTCAGTTTACCATATATCTTAGTTTTCAAGAAAATTTCAAAAAACCTTTAAAATGACCATTGTATTGAGGCATAGCCTTTACAAGAGTAGTGACATTCCATGATAAATGCCAGTATACTGAAATCATATGCCCTTAATAGGGTTAAAATGAAAATTCATATACACTAAATGTACAAAAGAAAGGAAATTCCCAAATGTTTACACTTTTATTGTCATTAAGGGTATGCGAGCACAACAGGGCTATGTATTTTACTGGTAGGAATTTTTCTTCAGCGCACCTCACACATTTCATCCACTCATGCATAGAGATTTATACTGTAGTGATGTGATAATGAAATGGTTTGGTTGATATGTAGTCATACCCTTAATTATGTGGTCAACTAAAGAAAAATGATATATGGTCAACAAAAGAAAATGATATATGGTCAACAAAAGAAAAATGATATATGGTCAACAATAGAAAATGATATATGGTCAACAATAGAAAATGATATATGGTCAACGAAAGAAAAATGATATATGGTCAACAAAAGAAAATGATATATGGTCAACAAAAGAAAAATGATATATGGTCAACAATAGAAAATGATATATGGTCAACAAAAGAAAAATGATATATGGTCAACAATAGAAAATGATATATTGTCAACAAAAGAAAATTATATATGGTTAACAAAAGAAAATGATATATGGTCAACAAAAGAAAAATGATATATGGTCAACAAAAGAAAAATGATATATGGTCAACAAAAGAAAATTATATATGCTCAACAAAAGAAAAATTATATATGGTCAACAAAAGAAAATGATATATGGTCAACAAAAGAAAAATATTATATAGTCAACAAAAGAAAATGATATATGGTCAACAAAAGAAAAATGATATATGGTCAACAAAAGTAAATGATATATGGTCAACAAAAGAAAAATGATATATGGTCAACAAAAGAAAAATGATATATGGTCAACAAAAGAAAATGATATATGGTCAACAAAAGAAGAAACTTTGTCTTGTTTTTGCTTTGTTTTTTCAGTACAATCAAACCAACTATTGATACTGCAGAAAAGATAAAGCACATCTATCGTCGAAGTTAGGGTTAGATGTTTGTGTTAGGGTTAGAAGTATTGGTAGTATTTCGGCAAGGGTTGGGGTTAGAAGTATGGGTAGTGTTTGGGTTAGGGTTAGGATAGGGTTAGGGTTAGGGTTAGAAGTATGGGTAGTGTTAGGGTTAGGGTTAGGGTTAGAAGTATTGGTAGTATTTCGGTAAGGGTTGGGGTTAGAAGTATGGGTAGTGTTTGGGTTAGGGTTAGGATAGGGTTAGGGTTAGGGTTAGAAGTATGGGTAGTGTTAGGGTTAGGGTTAGGGTTAGAAGTATTGGTAGTATTTAGGTAAGGGTTGGGTTAGAAGTATGGGTAGTGATGGGGTTAGGGTTAGGGTTAGGGTTAGTGGATTGTGCTCTGATGCCCTCACGACGTAAATGCACTAGACCAACCCGACAATCTGCCAAATCCCATCCATTCACTGTGGAGGTCCCCAGATGCCGATGAGCTTTCTACTCCAAAAGCTTCTTTTCTCGTGCTGCTGGACTCTGGAACTCCCTCCCTGCTCCCTGTTTTCCTGACGGTACTGACATGCAGAACTAATGTAAACAGACATTTCGCTGTGCAGCTCCAAATTTAGTTGACCCCCCCCCCCCAAAAAAAAAGGAAGAAAAACAACTCTCACCCTTTTTCTCAGTAGCTCCTTATGTCTACAGTGGCGTCCGGCCTTGTTTGTAACTATGTTAAAAAAAAGGAAGTTTGTACTATGTTGGCTGATTATTCGCGAATACCAGGTGCCGTCAGTTCTTAAGTGGCAATAAAATATCACCTTCGCTAATACATTTCGGGAAGGTATTAACCCTAACCGGAAAAGTAATGGAGCAGATTAAACTCTCAAGCTTTGTTAGAGCAACTAGAATGAAACCCCAGTTCTTTTCCGCTTATCAGACTATTGCTTCCGATTCATTGTATTTTAGCTTGCTACTGTGTTTATTTAATGTCGCACCAAAAAAGGTGCGTTTGATGAAGGCGTAATATTTTTTCACTGTACACTCCTAATCCATAAGGCATCGTTTTAGAAGGTATCCAATGGTTAACCCTTACCCTAACCCTAACCCAATTATTAGAATAAAATTAATTTTATTCGCCGTATTCATTTGAATAACCTTGCTATAAAGAAACGTGGAATATTAAAATCGGTTCATCTTGGTAAAGTTAAAGTGGGGTTAAGGTTAGGGTTAGGGTTTAGGGTTTAGGGTTTAGGCTTTAAGGTTAGGGTTAGGGTTAGGGTTAGGGTTACTGTTTAGGGTTAGGGTTAGGGTTAGGGTTTACGGTTTACGGTTACGGTTAAAGTTAGGGCTTATGGTTAGGGTTATGGTTAGGATTAGGGTTAGGATTAGGGTTAGGTTAGGGTTAGGGTTAGGGTTTAGGGTTTAGGGTTAGGGTTAGGGTTAGGGTTAGGGTTTAGGGTTAGGGTTAGGGTTTAGGGTTTTGGGTTAGGTCAGGATAAGGGTTACGTTAACCAGTCTGCGTAGCATTTTATGTTTATTTATTGGGGAGATACAATTGTGAGATCATGCACTTCTTCACAAGGTGTTTCTTTTCCTAAGACATCATCTTGCGCTGTTGTAGAAGCGAAGTTTACACGCGATTATAACGAACTAAAGCAAATACTCATTGCTCTTTCTGCTTCTCGTAAAGTCGGTTTCATCTATCGCTCCAAACACTTTCTTCCACCTGAGGCTATCATCTATCTCGACAAATCTACTATCAGACCATGTATAGAGTACTGTTGCCATATTAAAACTGATGAATCTCTGTCCCATTTGATGGTTCTTGATAAGGTGCAGAAACGTATTGGCCTTATCCTTTCTTATTCTCTGTACCCCCTCTCTCTCACACACACAGATGTAATGTTGCTAGTCTCAGTCTTTTCTATAAATACTATTATTGTATGTATTCCTCAGAGTTATGTAATTTATTCCTAGGTTCTTTTGTTCCAACTCGTTTGACTCGTTGGTCTATTGGTCTCCATCAATTCGCTGTTTTCAGACCTCATTGTAAAACAGCTTCTTATTCCAGTAGCTTCTTGACAAGAACTGCAGCCTTGTGGAACTCTCCTCCTACTGACTGTTTTCCTCCTACCTATAGCCTTGGTATTTTCAAGACCTTTTAGAAAATGAGATCGCCCGATCGCCAAAGTTATGGTGTCGCCATGTGTCGATTATTGAGACTTTACCCTTTTGAAAATAAATTGACCCTAAATATAATATAACGTCATAAATAACATTATGTTCTAAGAAAAGAATAAACGGTACTACCGACCGTTTGGTCTAGGAACAAAATGTAGTATCTGTTCTGTTAGAGATATATATATATATATATATATATATATATATATATATATATAATCCAGGTAAAAGTAAATATCAACAAGATAGGAATCTAAAGAATTTCAACCGGGCATATAAAAGTGCTCAATATAAATAGCTTTTATATATGATTATATATAAATTATTTATACAGACATGTACAAAATCTGCGACACTGGCATGTCGATGTAATCGATCTACAGTTGTTATGAACTGTGATCTTATCAGGCAGAATTAAAATCGGATCCTTTGGGAAAAAAACAAATATGATCTGAGTGAAGGGTTGGATTTAACATCTGTCTGATGAGATCTCAGTTTGTAACAAGTGTAGATCTATTACATCAACATGCCAGTGTCGCAGATTTTGTACACGTTTTTATAAATAAATAAATATATATACATATATATATATATATATATATATATGAATTACATAAACAATATTATAACCTTACATCAATCAACCAACGTTTCAATGCGTATTACCGCATCTTGTCAAAAGCAAAGCTAGCAACACACACACACACATATATATATATATATATATATATATATATATATATATATATATATATATATATATATATATATATATAATGGAGAGATTATAAAGATTAAATATTATCTGTAAAATAACCCTATCATGAATAGTCAATGCTCAATTTACGAGATGGAGCACTTATAAAATTAAATGAATGATGAGAATAAAATTCGGAGAAAGAACAACATTTATTGAATCATCAAGTTGTTTAAACAAGGAATATTTCAATAAACTATTTTTTCTTTCCTTAACCCATGGATTTTCAAATATGCAAGCTTTTATCATCAAAGGAGATCATCGGGATAAAACAGTAAAAACTATATAACTGTTAGCACAGATTTGAAAATATTAGAAAATATATAAAAATATGAAAATACACATGAGTTATTTGAGCAAAGAAAATCCATATCGATGGGAATATGTAAGATGTCCCAAAAAGGTAAATATAGCAGAAAGTATTCCAGAAGTTTGAACAATATATGAGGTACAAGTTTGTAATGACTGAAGAAAAAGGGAAAGGGGAACATTGATTGTAAAGGGGAAGTAACTCTATTCATATGTTAGTTCACTTCTATATTATCACAACATAGGAATGTAATCAGCGAAGTAGAAGGTCTTGAGAGATGAGCAAGAGAGGTCGGCGGTGAGGGGGTATCGAGAGCGAAAAGAATCCGAGTGGATGACAATGCGTTATCACGGCTGGAAGAGCGACATAATACCTCAGACTGTCGCAACTGATATTCTGAACTTGAGAGAGAGGAGGTTTAGCTCAGAAATAGTGAAACTAAGGATGGGACCCCAACAACACAGAAACTCGTGTTCAACAAGTCCGGTTTATACAATATCTAAACCTGTATACACTAGTTTCAATATATCAAATAATCACCCTTCATCTTGTTGCTAATGGTGTCCCGCCATTAAGATGAAGTAAAAACAATGTTTAATATTTAATATTAAAAACAGTTTCTTCATTTTTTATAAGACATCGAGGCAGACGGTATTCGATTCAAGATTCGGGTGGGGGGTTGAAGAGAAAATCCATGATTCTCTTTCTCAAGTTTTAAGTAAATGTGAAAATTAAAAACAAAGTACGAATATGTACGTCATCAATTCTCGGCGCATTTCGAGGGGAACGATGTTTTAAAAACATTTGATTTATGTAAGTAATTATAATTTATTTTCAGAAGAGACGAAATAGGCTTCCCTCTACGCACAAAACACAAACATGTGCGAGCGTGTGTGATGCGTGTAAGATTTGAGCCACTGTGAATATAATATATATATATATATATGAAATTATATATATATATATATATATGAAATTATATATATATATATATATATATATATATATATATATATATATAACCGTTTAAGTTTGAATGTATATTTTTAATATTTTATATATATGTATATATTTATATACACTATTTGGCAAAGATACGAGTATCCGTTTCCTTTCAAGTCGAATAAAAAGGCAAATTTATTCAAATGTCGCCGTTATAACCACCGAGGGCATTGTTATTTGTTCATGAATAAAGCAATAAAATTGCCCTGAGACCCATATTTTGAAACCTAATTGATTGACGCGTACGCACATGTCTCCATTGATACGTATATATATATATATATATATATATATATATATATTTATATATATATATATATATATATATATATATATAATATGTCAGGTAAATATATATATGAAGTATATATATATAAAAGTACATTTTATATATATATATATATATATATATATATATATAAATGTACTTATATATATATATACTTCATATATATATATATTTATATACTATATCTGTATATTATATATATACTTATATATATATATATATATATATATATATATATATATATATATATATATATATATATATATAACATTTAATGAATCGAAGCATTACTTTTACTGTTCCAAGAATGACAACATCAAGTCCATTAGGGTGTACGATTGTTTCCAAAATAGTTTAGAAATACTTTCTTTTATCTTATATTATAATTTCATAAAGTTGGTCCAAAACGTCCTTCATCAGCGCCTATAGCAACACGTCTTACAGAATAAAAAAAAACTTAGAAAGAATTACAGGTTGATATATTGGTATCATAGGAGAGGAAAAAACACAATGATACTTATAAACAAATCACCGGTACATATAAAAAGACAAAACTTTCCAAAGATTTTCTTTTTCAAAATTCTGGAAAAAAATCTAAAGTAACACAGTTTTCTTATCAGAGGGTGAAGAATCAATGCTACATATTAAAAACATTTTTAATTTTTATGATAGATTTCGAAACGGTGTAATATTCGATAGGCGTTTTAATGTGTGTCCGTATGAAAAAAGTTTGATCTACTAGTTTAATGTTTCGGTTAAATGTACATTTCTCCAGATACATAAATGTATAAATAATTCTGGTCGAGACGTCGTATATCAAATAGTGGCTTTTAATAAATGACGCTAAGACAAACGTCTGTAAATGTGTTAGATACGCGGAGTAAAAGGAAGTGCCGAAGAAAAGCCACCAGCGCAACGGACGAAGAGAAACACAATGTGCGAATTAACCACTCAAAAAGCTTGTATACTATATTGAGCGTGTACGTATACGTCATTCTCACTGCTGGTGTAGTGTTATTAGACTGGGCTTGTGTTCAGTAAGTTACATAAAAAAATTCTTATTTAGATGGAAAAGTTTCAGGAGGCAGGGTGACCTCAGTAAAACGGAAGTCAGCGAAATCACGTGACATCCTGGCGACTCTTGAAGCAGTAAAGATGAGAAGGTCACCATTTCCATATTTTAGCCCCATTGAAGGCAAGAGGGGGGGGGGAACATGACATAATCTGTATAGCACAGACTTCTGATATATATATATATATATATATATATATATATATATATATATATATATATACTTCTTTGTAATATAGCACGAAAAATTCCAGCAGAGTGCTCAATTAATTAAGAATTAAAGTTAAAAATTAAAAATTAAGAGCGTAATATTTATTTATTTTGGTACAGAAAAATGAGTACAACATTCGTACCGTCGGTTTCAAGCACGGAAGGACTTAGAAATCCGGCTCCTTTCAGCTTCTGTTGAAACTTGTTTCGGAAATGTGAAGTCACGTGTCACTCTCGTTTGGACGCGTTATTTGCTTAGAGTGTTGTGTATGTTTGTTTAAATTTAGTGTAAGGAAGGTTTAATAAGGTTTGAAAAAGGGGGGAGGGTGAAAAGTAACAGTTGAGATTTAAACCGGAGGAGATTTAAAGAGATATAAAAAAATAAAACGTAAAAAATAAAAAAATAAAAAAAATATTTCTATATAATTCCCGTGAGTCAATATTATGAGTATCGTATATTTGGCCGTTACTCTTTTGGGGTTTAATGATGTGTCTTCTAAAAGACTTAGGGAGAGAAAATGGGTTTAAGGATTAAAAAGGTTAAACGGAACAACATTAATTAAATTCGTGTTTAAATCCTGGGTGAAAGGACTTTAAATCAATCCCAAAGGAATTTAAATAAAGGTATCATCCGGTCGGTCTAAGGACAGTAACTCTGTAGGGTTTTTAAATCGTTTGAAACCGTTTAAATAAATTCGGGAGGTGATGAAACTGGTATGCTGATTAAAACTGGTTTAGAGATAAGAGTAAGGATTGGGTCGGCAAGATTGGATCTGTTTGGGAGATATGGGAGATTCGTACTATGACCGAGAAATGGTGGGGACCTTTCATAATGTTGTTCATCGTCTTACGATTTCATTATTTCTTATTATTGAGTGACTTTTGGTGTAGATTTCTCACCTCGTGCGAAGATTATCAATTCTTCTTCTTGGTGGCGTTGGGTCGTGTCATAATTGGAAAGACATTCACGGGCTCTATTGTTTTCTCGCGAGTTACACAACACGAGATTTGAAAAAGGCTGCTGTTTGAGGAAAACCAATCGTTCGCGCAGATATCGAATATCGATTGTCGAGGTGCCTGCACGATTTTCTATCACGAGTTCCCATTTGTTTTGTTGTTGTTGATTTGCATGTCAAAGGAGAAGGTCGTTACTTGTTGGATTCGAAAAGACACGAATCAAAACCACTCAAAGGAATAACGACAATCACAATGACTGAAGAAAAACAAAACAATTAAATCTCCCCCTCCTCTCTCTCTCTCTCTCTTTCTCTCTCCCTCTCTCCCCCTCTTTCTCTCTCGCTCTTTCTCTCTCTCTTTCTTTCTTTCTCTCTCCCTATCTATCCCTTTCTCCCTCCCTCTCTCCCCTCTCTCTCGCTCTTTCTCTTTCGTTCTCTCTCCCTCTCTCCCCTCTCTCTCTCGCTCTTTCTACCTCTCTTTCTTTCTTTCTTTCTTTATCTCTCCCTATCTATCCCTTCCTCCCCCTCTCTCCCCCTTCTCTCTTCCTATCTCTCTCCCTCTCTCTCTCTCGCTCTTTCTCTATCTCTTTCTTTATCTCTCCCTCTCTCTCCCCCTCTCTCTATCTTTATTTCTCTCTCCCTATCTCTCCTTGTCTCGCTCTTTCTCTTTCTTTCTCTCCGTCTCACATGTTTCTCTCTCTCTTTAGCGCCCACATTTCTATCTTTCGCTCTAATCTACTATCAGCCATCTCTCTCGATTGTTGTCTATCAGTCTCTTCTTTTGCTCTCTCTCTCTATCTCTCTCTCTCTCTATCTCTCTCTCTCTCTGCCTGTCTCTCTCCCTATATATGTATATATATATATATATATATATATTGTGTGTGTATTTAGGCATCATTTTCTCATTTATGCGAACATTGTTAAAAATAACAGAATTCGTCTGTTTAATTATACCTTTTTTATTTAAAAAAATTTCTGATAGACTTTTTGGTATTTAAATAAAAAAATAAAGATATATTTTCTATAGGTTTCACAGGTTTCACGAACGTTTTCGATTCTTCGTCGAATAATCGTCATGTGTCAGAAGCAAATGAACAAAAAGGCTGGAGAAAGAAGAGACTTTTAAAAAGACGGCGGAGAAACGCGCATAGAACGTTTTTTCGTCGTCTTTTTTAAATTCTTTTTTTTCTCCACCTTTTATGTTCATTTGCTCTAGCGTTGATTCCATTGAAGGTGATCGATAAGGCTTCAATCTATGGTTCCTCATTTAAGACATTTACAGCAAAAACGTGTTTACTACCACAGCTTTAAATAAATTTCCTTTTCTCTACCGTGTGCCTAACATGAAACGCAATTTCCATGAACATAGATTTTTTCCAAGTGCTTCTTGTCTGTAGAACTCATGATTACGGATTACTTATCTGCGGACTACTACATGGTCGTCTTCAAATCCAATGTCAACAAATACTTTCAAAACGTGTTGAGCAAAACTACATGGAACAATAACGGATATTGTTCAGCTGCGTCCATTCAATGTGCGCAGTTAGTAATGAAAAGACTTTCTCAAATGAAAGCGTGACAATAGAACGGATGAATAGACGGACAGAGGCCTTCATAACGATGCGTGGTCGCATCTAATTAACTACTGAATGTCACCCTAACCCGATTCCATTCACTCTTTTAGAAAAAAACTGATGTGTGACAGACTAACGGATCAACAGTTGGAAAGGACTTCTCATAGATATGCGTCAGGGAGAGGGGGGGGGCATCGTAAATGTATTACTTATATTTACTTATGGACATTTTATATCCCCAAAAGATGATATTAATAATACCTATCTATCTCTATTCATGCGGCATACTCACGTTGACACAACCGGTTGCCGTTAGATCACCGAAGTTAAGCGACGTTGAGTCTGATCAGTACTCGATGGGTGACGATTTCGGAATAGCAGACGCTGTATGAGGGCACATAGCTATCGGCAAATAGCGTCGACAACCCGCAGTGTCTAACGTGGCGACTCTGGCAAAAAAAAAACCTGAATGGCAGTCACCAATAAGGTGGTTGGAAACCAGGGAATGGTTTCTCCTCCAGGAGTGATCAAAAGCCCTGATGGTGATGGTGGGGATCTCTATTTATATCAAGTTAGGTATGTGTCTGTGTATATACTTTAAAATCACTCCCAAATCTGATTAATCAATCATTCTGAATTTTGGAACACAACAGCTAGACGTAAGAAGTCGTTATGTTTAAGTTTGATTTCGTGTTAAACCCTTACTCTAACCCTAACCCTAACCCTAAAGAGGGTAAAAGAGGGTGTAAGACCTTCGTGAAAATTCGGCTCCAAGTTTTGTGAAATTTTTACAATAGTAATTACAGATGAATTAATAAATATTCCCCAAATGTCAGTTTATTTGGGGTATTTTAAAGGGTTTTTATGAGGCATAATATGGACACACTCTCCCACTTGAAAATTTAAATATTTCAGATTTGCATTAAATTTGATCTATAGTCATTAGACACCAATTAAGCAAGATTCCCTGTATTCCAATTTCTTCTTAGGGCGGATTAAGCTTAAACCTTAACTTTTATGCGTATTCTAGAATAAAAATCATTATAGACATAAGGTTAAGTAACATTATATCTTGATTATAATTGAGGTTAGGGGATATAACAGTGATGCAAACCGGTTCTTTTCGGGAATTGATTTTACCTGTCCTCGGACGGGTATTCTTTTTATATATCTATAAGATTGTCGTTACCTACCTATGTCGCTTTCTACATTGTATCATATATTGACTACATGGAATCTGTTCAGATACAGCTGTTATTATTAGTATTATTATTTTATTATTATTATTAGTAGTAGTAGTAGTAGTAGTAGTATTTCTTTTAGAAAAAGTAATATAATACTTTTCCCATCCTCAATGCATGAGATTGGCTTCCGTTGGTATGAAACGTATAGTAAACAATTTCCGCGAAGTTAGGCACTTTGTTTTTTTAGTCGCTTCTCCGCCGCATACGTCGTTAAACAATCTGTCTTTTCTCTAATTTCGTTTCAGTGCGCAAATCTCACATCCTCATCTCGTTTTATTTACTTTATGCTTGGGTCACTTACGCGTTTAAGTACGCAGATCGCACATCCTGATCTGAGTTTAGACACCAAACAAGATGGATCTTGTCAGTGTTTAGGGATGATATGCATCGCATTGAGCATTGCGAGTCTACGCGCTTAGCCAATTCGTTGCGTTAGGCCGATCACATTAACTGAACGACCTTTTCAAAGAATTTATCATGTTTGTATCAGCAGTAAATAGATATTCCGGATGCCCTGGTGCATTTTAAAGATTGCCCAGATTAGATAGATAAATAGACTGCTTTGTTTGCAGAATGCAAAACTCACTTTTCTACCAGAAACAAAAAACAGGGAAGAAAGCCCCATAGATGAAGATAACATTTATCTTTATCTTAATAGAGTCGAGTGAACCTGGGGAAGAAAACAGGGAAAAGGCACGGGAGAAAAGAAAAAAGTCTATACGACTCAAAATACGCAGATTGTGTAAAAAAAGGGATGGACATGCTCTGTGATGCTCATCGAGCTTTGATATCGCAGGTTTCGTGGGCACTCAGCCATTTACTTTATTTCAAAAATAAGCATTACTGGTAGGGTCAAGTCCACAATTAAAATGTTATCAAACTGAATTTGGTCAGAGTCAAGAAATCGAACTCGTGTACAAAATGAACGCGATGTTACCCCTTATCCCGCGTGAAACGCTAGTAGTCACGTGATACCAATGTTTGTTAGTGACGAGTGTTACGAGCACGTAATGTTATTAATGATCGAAAATAAACGATTTCCATTAAAAACGTAGTAAACGCTTTTCCATTAAGAACATGTTAAACGCTTTCCCATTAAGAACATAATGAACGCTTTCCATTCAGAACATGGTAAATGTTTCCCATTAAGAACATGGTAAACGCTTTCCAATTAATTACATATTTAACGCTCTTCCATAAATAACATAAGAAAACGCTTGCCATCAAGAAAATGGTAAACGCTTTCCCATTAAGAACATGGTAAACGCTTTCCCATTAAGAACATGGTAAACGTTTCCTATTAAGAACATGTTAAACGCTTTCCCATTAAGAACATGGTACACGTTTTCTATTCAGAACATGGTAAACGCTAAATATTAAGAACATGGTAAACGTTTTACATTAAGAACATATTAAACGTTCTCCCATAAATAACATGGAAAACGTTTCCCATCAAGAAAATGGTAAGCGCATCTCATTAAGAACATAGTAAACGGTTTCCCATAAAGAACATGGTAAACGCTTTCCCATTAAGATCATGGTAAACACTTTCCCATTAAGAACATGTTAAACGCTTTCCCATTGAGAACACGTTAAACACTTTCTCATTAAGCACATGGTAAACGCTTTCACATTAAGAACATGTTAAACTCTTTCCACATTAAGAACATGGTGAACGCTTTCAAATTAAGAACATATTAAACGCTTTCTATTAAGAACTAGGTAAAACCTATCCCATTAACAACATGTTAAACGTTTTCCCATGAAGAACAGGTTAAATGCTTTCCAATTAAGTACATGGTAAACGCTTTCCATTTAGAACATGGTAAACGCTTTACATTAAGAACA